>CP149050.1:0-600000 GCA_038024825.1 Polylopha cassiicola
AAAATGCTTTACGCATCCCCCAGGCCTGGGGCGACCTGGGGGTATGTGGGACTCTCCCGGGACTAGTCCCGGGCATACCCACTAAAACACACCGGCGTTTCCCGCACTGCCGTTAAGGGGACGCATGGGATCTATGAGTATTTCACCATGCCGTCCCCCGGCCGCCCCGGTCTATCTCACCGGGGCTCCTGCGCCAGGGGGGGGCAAGTCGGTACGCTCGACTCGCCCCCCAGACGAAGGCCGTCAGAGGGTCCCCAACCCTCCGGCCTTACAGGGGAATCTGGCGATTCGCGGCAAGATACCGCGAACGCCTAACTCCCCTTCGTTCTGCGCCTGAGCGGGAGCGCATCTGCTGCATCCTCGCGCTCGCTCCGCGGCCTCCTTCTGGGACATGACGGTCTCGCAGAAGGAGGCCACCGCCTCCACCTCTGTCGCTGCACAGCATTCCGGCGACGATGCTGTGCAGCGAGAGGTCCTCCTCCCGAGGGCGAGCCTCAGGGTGCGGCGATCTTCCGCCCAGCGACTGCACTCTTCCACAGTGTGCCGGGCGGTGTCGTCTGGATCGCCGCACTCGTGGCATCCGGGGCCGAGCTCCTCCTATGAGGTGCAGGTAATGACCGAAGCAGCCATGCCCGGTCAAGACCTGCACCATGCGGAAGCTCAAGGCCCCGCGCCCTCTCTTCAACCAGCGGTCGAGCGACGGGAGGATGGCCCCTATGGTTCGGGTTCCATAGAGGGAATCCTCCAGGTCGCTCTTCCACCGGTCCCTCAGTCTGTCGTCGGCCAACCGGCGCGCTCTATCCACCTCTTCCGGGCCCAGACTCTCCCCTAGAGTCCGGGCCTCTACCCTCCTTTGGTGCCTCTCCGCCAACACCTGGGCATCCAACTCCCAGGGAGGGGTGGCGGCGAGGAGGCACGCGGCCGCATGTGAGACGGTGGTGTACGCCCTGCAGATGCGCAGGGCCACCACCCTCTGCGGCCGCCGGAGCTGCGCTCGGTTGGCCGCCGACAGACGGTCGGCCCAAATTGGGGCCCCGTACAAGGCCATGCTCCTCACCACATTGGCGAAGAGCCGGCGGCACGGGGCGTTTGGGCCGCCCACGTTGGGCAGCAGACGGCTGAGTGCCGCCGCTGCACCAACGACCCGGGGAGCAAGTCGCCGGAAATGCTCCCCGAAGTCCCACCTGCGGTCCAGGATGAGCCCAAGGTATTTGATGTGGGGCTCAACCCGGACCGCTTCCCCCTCCACAGGGATGGTGAGGCCCGCTCGCACTCGCCATCCCCTCCCCCCGAAGACGACGGCCTCAGTCTTCGGGAGGGCCACCTTTAGCCCGAGGAGACCAATGCGTGCGACGGTGAGCTCTGTGGCCACCGCCGCCCGCCTGAGGGTCTCCCCGAGCTCCGCGCCCCGCACAGCCACCATCGTGTCGTCAGCATAACAGATGGTGACCATGCGGGGGAGCTGCACCCCCCTTATGGCCCAGTCGTAGCCGAGGTTCCACAGAAGGGGTCCGAGCACGGACCCTTGTGGAACCCCGCAGGCCATGGGGCGCAGCTTTCGGCCGTCCCTGTCGTCGTAGAGCACTACCCGGTCCTGCAGGTAGTGCTCTACAACCCTCCTGAGGTAGGGAGGCACTCCGTGATATCTGAGTGCCTCCCTCACCACCCCGTAGGGGAGAGTGCCGAATGCGTTGGCGATGTCCAGAGACACCGCCACGACACCCTCCCCCCTTCCCGCCGCCTGGACGCTGTACTCCCTCAGCCGAGCTACAGCGTCCAGCGTGGACCGCCCCTCTCGGAACCCGAACTGGTTGTCGGCCAAGTCCGGGCCCGTTTCCCTGAGGTGATGCTGGATTCTGGAGGCCAGGATCCTCTCCAACACCTTCCCGGCCTCATCCAGCATCACCAAGGGGCGGTACCCCGAAGGAGAGTCCGGCGGCCGACCCTCCTTCCGCAGGAGGACTAACCTCCCCCTCTTCCAGCACCCCGGGAAGCGCCCCTCCTTGAGACAGTCCTCAAGGAGGAGTTTGAAGCGGTCCCCGAGGTGCTTCAGTGCCAGGTGCAGGACCTTACCCGGCACTCCGTCCGGACCCGGAGCCTTTCTCCAGGCCCGGAGCCTCTCCACAGCCCTCTCCATCTCGCCGTCCGTGAGCGGCGGGACGACGGAATCGAGAGGGCTTCCCTCCTCCTCAGGGAGCGCCATTACCGGCGGGACGAAGTCCCCCGCCGGTGGGAAGAGGCCCTCGACGACCCTCTGGAGGAGTTCCGGCGACATCGAGTCCGTTGGGGGGGCGTACTTTAGCTTGCTACGTACAAGCTTGTACGGACGCCCCCACGGATCTCGATCCAGCGTCGCCAGGAACTCCTCGCGCGCCTCGTCCTTCCTCCGCGCGATGGCCGTCTTGAGGGCCTCTATGGCCTCCCTGAGCTCCCGGTGAAGGAGCTCCTCCTCCTCAGCGGTGTGTCTTCTCCTCCTGCAGTGCGTGTATCGGCGGCGGGCTGCGTTACTGGTGGTGCGGAGGGCAGCAATCTCCGCTGTCCACCAGTAAACTTGCCGCCTAGCGGGCATCCTCCTTACTCGAGGCATGCCCGCGTCACACACCGCAGTGAGGGACTCCTCGAAGCACACCGCCCGCTCCTCCACTCCCAAGGTGGTCGCCGGGGAGGCGCACCATGCCTCCACTATGGCCGCCTCCTCCGCCTGGTCCCGATCCAGGCGGGTCAGCGCCCACCTCGGGAACCGGGTCCTCGCCCGCCCCCTCCCGGGTGGCGATGGGCGTGGGGAGACCCTCATCCGTATATAACGATGATCGGAGAGGGTCTCCTCGTCCTCCAGGACGCGCCAGTCCCGGACGCGCGCAGCAATGGCGGGGGTCGCGAACGTGATGTCCACGATGGATCCCCCCTGCCTGCGTACGCACGTCTCGACGCGGCCCTGGTTTAGGACAACCAGGCCCATCGCCACCGTCCAGTCGAGCAGGACCGCCCCCTTTGGGTCGGTGCTGGGGGATCCCCAAGCCACGCATTTGGCATTGAGGTCCCCGAGCACCATTAATGGCCCAGGGGCGATCCTCCCGACCAGAGTCCCCAGCCTCTGGAGGAAGACCTGGAAGGCCCGCAGCGGCTGGTTGGGGGAGAAGTAAACTCCAATGAGTGTTACCTCCCCCACCTTTGCCGCCGCGTAGCCCGGGCCCCTCTCCACTTCCTCGAGAGGGGGGGACTCCCCGCCCGTGGGCACCACCAGCGCTGCTAATCCGTCAGAGGCCCCAACCCAGTTGGGCTGGGGCGGCACCGCATACGGCTCTGTGATACAGCCAACGCCAACCCCCCACTCGGCCATGACCTGGATAAACAGGTCCTGGGCACGAGCGGAGTGGTTGGCGTTGGCCTGCAGTACCTCGACGGATTTGGGAGGGCCTCTTAGCATTCCATGCTAGTTGGGCCCTCCGTGGCAGCACTGGCGATGCCGGCTGTTCTGGCGGCACCGACGCCGGGAGCTCCTCTGCCTGGTGCGTTGGAGGGGGCGCTGCTCCCTCTGGCCTTGGGGGGGGAACACTTGTCACCCCCCATGCTGTGACCGGAAGGCCTTCCCGCCTGATGGCAGACTGCGCAGTACGGCGCCTCCTGGCAGTCTGCCATTTTGTGCCCCTCTCTGCTGCACCTAAAGCAGAGGTGCCCCCTCTCTGTCGGCGACGGGCAGGTGGGCCGGGTGTGGCCGATGCCCAGGCACTTGAAGCACCGGAGTGGCTTCGGGTCCAGCGCCTGGAATCGGGCCACCGACCACCCTATGCATACCCGGTCAGCAGCCAGCAGCTCGTTAGCCGCTCTGACCGGGCATGTGATGAGAGCCGATCCGGAGCCGCCAAAACCCCTGCGGATATTGCCCACCTTCACCTGTTCAGGTGGGCAACCCCCCTTTAGCGCGCAGGCGTTAGCCACCAGCTCCGGGGTAGCAGCCTCATCCAGCCCCGTGATGCGTAGTCGAGCCGTCTTCACGGGGCAGTAGACTTTGGCCTCGCCGCCGATCACCCTCTCGAGCCGAGCGCAGAGGTCCTCGGCGGCGCGACCACTGTCCGCCCCGGGTACCTCCAAAATGCGGGCTCCATCCACCGTCCTTCTTATTCGGAGGTGGTTGATACCCACCTCCTCAAGTTTGAAGGCGGTGGAGGCCTTAGTCATGATGGAGGCGTACGTTGCCTCCGCCCCTGGGTTTAGGGCCACAACAACTGCCGCCGATTTGGGCACCGGGATCTTCTTGGTCCTCGGTGCCGGAACCGGCGGCTTCGGCCTTGCAGCCTGCGCCACCGTTGGAGAGGCCTTTGCCTTTCTTTTCTTCCTCCCGACCACCTCGCTCCAGGAGGACTGGGCTGGGTTGGTCGGGGGAGAGGCCTCATGATAGGCGACATGGGGCGCCGAAGAAGGGCCAGGCTGGGGCCCAGGGTTGGCCTTCTTCCGTCTGGGTGCTGCTACCGGCGCTGGCCTAGCCGGGGGGGCTAAGGTGCTCCCGGTGGTGACCCTTTGTGCTGGGGTCACCTTCGTCGCTCCTCTGGGAGGTTTGGCCGGGGCCGTTTTGGGCCCCTTCGGCACCGGCGCAGGGTCCAGGGGCGATGCCACTGCCCTGGGGCTTTCGGCCTCTGCGGCCCTCCTCTTGTCGGCCGCCAGAGCCGGACGAAGGACTGGGGCCGGCGGGAGGAGGCTCTTCACCTCGTCTAGGCGGGCATTCACCATCCCGCCTAAAGATACGAAGAGGCTCCTGGTGAGCTCCTCCCGAAAAGCCGTCAGGGTGTCCGACACTGCGGTCATAACTTGACCAGTCAGGTCGGCCCCCTCGGCATTCCCCGAGTCCTTCCTCTCAGAAAAGGCTTTCCGGAGGGCCTTCGTCTCGGCCTGGGCGATAGACAGCTGCTCCCGGAGCCGCTTTTGGTCGGCCCTCAGGATGCGCAGCTCGTCCCCCGCTGAGCGAGCATCCAGCCGGTCCATGGCCTCCACTATGCTGCGGCACGCCTGGTTAATTCGGCCCCAGACTCGTCCGTTCAGATTGCCAGACTTTCCGGCCTGAACAAGGACGGTCTGGGCCGCTTGGCGCGCCACCTCAATGGGGTCACCCAGCTCTTCAGGGGCCTCCTCAACCTCCTCCTCCATGGGGGCCAGGGTCCTCTTCCCGACCTCCTTCTCCGGCCGCTTTAAAAACGCCTTAGAGGGGGACAGGGGAACATACCCCACCTCCTCATCGGCTTCGGCCTCGAAGTCGCTAAACTCGCTAGCCTTCAAGGAGGCCTTGGCCTTAGCGAGGCCAGTGTATGCCCCTGGGGCCTTTTGGGCCTTGCCCCCGCGTTTGGCGCTGCCCACTTTGGGCTCCACCGCCGGTCTTGGGTCCTCACCGTGCGTCCGCTTCTCGGCCGGCCGGCCCAAGTCCGCAGCGCCCTCCACAAACATCTCCTCCACGTCGCTGTCGTCGGAGGAATCACCCCCCGACAGCCGCCGAATCCTGCTCCACATTCGCCCAGAGCCTTCGGCCATGCTGGGCGCTCTGCAGAGCTTTAAAATTCCCGATGGGGAATTAAAAACCAATTCCCTAGGGAACTAGAAAAATTACGACGAATCGTAAAACAATTCGTCGAATTTAAAAAATTCCCCAAAATTGGGGGGGGGGAGGTAACCACCCCGAACCGAATCTACCCTGTAGGGATCAGCAATCCCCACCAACTCACCAAAAATCAGCCTTCTGGGCCTTAGGAATCTTCACCTATGGGGGATCAAGCAATTTGTGAAATTGCCTGCAGATTCCCCATAGGCGTTGCTCTACGAATTCCGTCAGGCGCCAAAAATTTGACTTTTGGGAGCCAATAACTCCGAAACTACCCAACCGATCTTTCCGGAAAAAATACCGGGGCACAGACCTCGCCGAGATCTACCTACCACCAAAATTTGGGGCCGGAAGTCTCAGCGCAAGTGCCCGGAAAAAATTCCGGAAAAATTTTCCAAAAACTTAACCAAAAACCGAAAAAATGCAAAATTCAAAGTCAAAAAAACAGGCCAAGGTCAACGTTTTAGGAAGGTTCAAATCCGAAAATACACTATAAAGTCGCGTCCGCAAAACTCCACAAAATCCCACAGCAATACGCCCATAAACTAAAAAGCTCAAAGGCGTAACCTAACCTAACCTAACCTAACCTAACCTAACCTAACCTAACCTAACCTAACCTAACCTAACCTAACCTAACCTAACCTAACCTAACCTAACCTAACCTAACCTAACCTAACCTAACCTAACCTAACCTAACCTAACCTAACCTAACCTAACCTAACCTAACCTAACCTAACCTAACCTAACCTAACCTAACCTAACCTAACCTAACCTAACCTAACCTAACCTAACCTAACCTAACCTAACCTAACCTAACCTAACCTAACCTAACCTAACCTAACCTAACCTAACCTAACCTAACCTAACCTAACCTAACCTAACCTAACCTAACCTAACCTAACCTAACCTAACCTAACCTAACCTAACCTAACCTAACCTAACCTAACCTAACCTAACCTAACCTAACCTAACCTTTTTTTTTTTTTTTTTTTTTGACGGAGTGGAAATGCATTTACGCATACCCCCTGGCCCTCTGCCGTGTGGGGGTTATGTGGGACTCACCCGGTTTCCCGGTCATACCCACTAAAACCACTCCGACGTGTCCGTCACTGCCGTTAGTGGGGACGCCACGGGATATGCCATAAGCCACCGCGACGACCCCCGGCAAGCCCGCTAGCGGGCACCCGCACAAAAAAGGAGGGGGGGAAAGAGAGCCAGACACGCTTAGCCCCTCCCCTTACCCAACCTCATGGATTTTTTATAGAGGTTTTCTCCTCGCAGCCCCCACCCCGAAGGGTAGCGGCCCTCGCTCCAAACTCTACGAGTAAGGGTTACGAGTTGGCCGACGACCTGCCGAAACAAGCCGCCGCCCAGGCAGAGCACCCCGAAGGGCGCACCCGCAGAACAGGCTCGCCCTGAAAAGGGCAAGCCTGGCCCTCCAGGCAGGCCCATTGCTGGGCCCGCCGTGTGACTGCCTATGACCGCTGCCCTCACTTTGGACCTGTCCGGTGTGGGAAACCCTGCCGGCATAGCTCCGAAAGATCACTGGGCAACGACAAGTAGGCAGCACACTTCACACCCTGGTCTCATCCACAGTGCCCTCTAGAAAGAGGGACACGCGGAGAGACACCCCCGTGTCGGGTTATTAGCCATCGGCCAACAATATCTCTAAAATAGAAATTGTTGACCGATGCCCAGGGTGCACCGGCCCAAGTACTGCTCTTCCCCCCGCACCTCCAATTGCGTAAGGGGAACCGCAGCACCAAGGCACACGAGGAGGTTACCCGACATAGCACCCCAACCTAACCTAACCTAACCTAACCTAACCTAACCTAACCTAACCTAACCTAACCTAACCTAACCTAACCTAACCTAACCTAACCTAACCTAACCTAACCTAACCTAACCTAACCTAACCTAACCTAACCTAACCTAACCTAACCTAACCTAACCTAACCTAACCTAACCTAACCTAACCTAACCTAACCTAACCTAACCTAACCTAACCTAACCTAACCTAACCTAACCTAACCTAACCTAACCTAACCTAACCTAACCTAACCTAACCTAACCTAACCTAACCTAACCTAACCTAACCTAACCTAACCTAACCTAACCTAACCTAACCTAACCTAACCTAACCTAACCTAACCTAACCTAACCTAACCTAACC
This sequence comes from Polylopha cassiicola, assembly GCA_038024825.1. Classification (NCBI taxonomy): domain Eukaryota; kingdom Metazoa; phylum Arthropoda; class Insecta; order Lepidoptera; family Tortricidae; genus Polylopha; species Polylopha cassiicola. The sequence goes on from CP149050.1 coordinate 7,761, forward strand.
TAACCTAACCTAACCTAACCTAACCTAACCTAACCTAACCTAACCTAACCTAACCTAACCTAACCTAACCTAACCTAACCTAACCTAACCTAACCTAACCTAACCTAACCTAACCTAACCTAACCTAACCTAACCTAACCTAACCTAACCTAACCTAACCTAACCTAACCTAACCTAACCTAACCTAACCTAACCTAACCTAACCTAACCTAACCTAACCTAACCTAACCTAACCTAACCTAACCTAACCTAACCTAACCTAACCTAACCTAACCTAACCTAACCTAACCTAACCTAACCTAACCTAACCTAACCTAACCTAACCTAACCTAACCTAACCTAACCTAACCTAACCTAACCTAACCTAACCTAACCTAACCTAACCTAACCTAACCTAACCTAACCTAACCTAACCTAACCTAACCTAACCTAACCTAACCTAACCTAACCTAACCTAACCTAACCTAACCTAACCTAACCTAACCTAACCTAACCTAACCTAACCTAACCTAACCTAACCTTTTTTTTTTGATCGGTGTGAAAATGCGTTACGCATCCCCCAGGCCTGGGGCGACCTGGGGGTATGTGGGACTCTCCCGGGACTAGTTCCCGGGCCTACCCACTAAAAACACACCGGCGTTTCCCGCACTGCCGTTAAGGGGACGTATGGGATCAAGTGTATTTCACCATGACGTCCCCCGGCCGCCCCGGTCTATCTCACCGGGGCTCCCGCGCCATGGGGGGGCAAGTCGGTACGCTCGACTCGCCCCCCAGACGAAGGCCGTCCGAGGGTCCCCAACCCTCCGGCCTTACAGGGGAATCTGGCGGTTCGCGGCGAGATACCGCGAACGCCTGACTCCCCTTCGTCTGCGCCTGAGCGGGAGCGCATCTGCTGCATCCTCGCGCTCCCGCTCCGCGGCCTCCTTCTGGGACATGACGGTCTCGCAGAAGGAGGCCACCGCCTCCCACCCCCTGTCGCTGCACAGCATTCCGGCGACGATGCTGTGCAGCGAGAGGTCCTCCCTCCCGAGGGCGAGCCTCAGGGTGCGTCGATCCTCCGCCCAGCAACTACACTCTTCCACGGTGTGCTGGGCGGTGTCGTCGGGATCGCCGCACTCGTGGCATCCGGGGCCGAGCTCCCTCCCGATGCGGTGCAGGTAATGACCGAAGCAGCCATGCCCGGTCAAGACCTGCACCATGCGGTAGCTCAAGGCCCCGCGCCCTCTCTCCAACCAGCGGTCGAACGACGGGAGGATGGCCCCTATGGTTCGGGTACCATAGAGGGAATCCTCCAGGTCGTTCTTCCACCGGTCCCTCAACCTGTCGACGGCCAACCGGCGCGCTCTTTCCACCTCTTCCGGGCCCAGACTCTCCCCTAGAGTCCGGGCCTCTACCCTCCTTTGGTGCCTCTCCGCCAACACCTGGGCATCCAACTCCCAGGGAGGGGTGGCGGCGAGGAGGCACGCGGCCGCATGTGAGACGGTGGTGTACGCCCTGCAGATGCGCAGGGCCACCACCCTCTGCGGCCGCCGGAGCTGCGCTCGGTTGGCCGCCGACAGGCGGTCGGCCCAAATTGGGGCCCCGTACAAGGCCATGCTCCTCACCACATTGGCGAAGAGCCGGCGGCACGGGGCGTTTGGGCCGCCCACGTTGGGCAGCAGACGGCTGAGTGCCGCCGCTGCACCAACGACCCGGGGAGCAAGTCGCCGGAAATGCTCCCCGAAGTCCCACCTGCGGTCCAGGATGAGCCCAAGATACTTGATGTGGGGCTCAACCCGGACCGCTTCCCCCTCCACAGGGATGGTGAGGCCCGCTCGCACTCGCCATCCCCTCCCCCCGAAGACGACGGCCTCAGTCTTCGGGAGGGCCACCTTTAGCCCGAGGAGACCAATGCGTGCGACGGTGAGCTCTGTGGCCACCGCCGCCCGCCTGAGGGTCTCCCCGAGCTCCGCGCCCCGCACAGCCACCATCGTGTCGTCAGCGTAACAGATGGTGACCATGCGGGGGAGCTGCACCCCCCTTATGGCCCAGTCGTAGCCGAGGTTCCACAGAAGGGGTCCGAGGACGGACCCTTGTGGAACCCCGCAGGCCATGGGGCGCAGCTTTCGGCCGTCCCGATCGTCGTAGAGCACTACCCGGTCCTGCAGGTAGTGCCCTACAACCCTCCTCAGGTAGGGAGGCACTCCGTGGTATCTGAGTGCCTCCCTCACCACCCCGTAGGGGAGAGTGCCGAATGCGTTGGCGATGTCAAGAGACACCGCCACGACACCCTCCCCCCGTCCCGCCGCCTGGACGCTGTACTCCCTCAGCCGAGCTACAGCGTCCAGCGTGGACCGCCCCTCTCGGAACCCGAACTGGTTGTCGGCCAAGTCCGGGCCCGTTTCTCTTAGGTGATGCTGGATTCTGGAGGCCAGGATCCTCTCCAACACCTTCCCGGCCTCATCCAGCATCACCAAGGGGCGGTACCCCGAAGGAGAGTCCGGCGGCCGACCCTCCTTCCGCAGGAGGACTAATCTCCCCCTCTTCCAGCACCCCGGGAAGCGCCCCTCCTTGAGACAGTCCTCAAGGAGGAGTTTGAAGCGGTCCCCGAGGTGCTTCAGTGCCAGGTGCAGGACCTTACCTGGCACTCCGTCCGGACCGGGAGCCTTTCTCCAGGCCCGGAGCCTCTCCACAGCCCTCTCCATCTCGCCGTCCGTGAGCGGCGGGACGACGGAATCGAGAGGGCTTCCCTCCTCCTCAGGGAGCGCCATTACCGGCGGGACAAAGTCTCCCGCCGGTGGGAAGAGGCCCTCGACGACCCTCTGGAGGAGTTCCGGCGACATCGAGTCCGTTGGGGGGGCGTACTTCAGCTTGCTTCGTACAAGCTTGTACGGACGCCCCCACGGATCCCGGTCCAACGTCGCCAAGAACTCCTCGCGCGCCTCATCCTTTCTCCGCGCGATGGCCGTCTTGAGGGCCTCTATGGCCCCCCTGAGCTCCTGGTGGAGGAGCTCCTCCTCCTCGGCGGTGTGTCTCCGTCTCTTGCAGCGTGTGTAACGGCGGCGGGCTGTGTTACTGGTGGTGCGGAGGGCAGCAATCTCCGCTGTCCACCAGTACACTTGCCGCCTGGCGGGCATCCTCTTTACCCGAGGCATGCCCGCGTCACACACTGCGGTCAGAGACCTCTGGAGACACTCCGCCCGCTCCTCCACTCCCAAGGTGGTCGCCGGGGAGGCGCACCATGCCTCCACTATGGCCGCCTCCTCCGCCTGGTCCCGATCCAGGCGGGTCAGCGCCCACCTTGGGAACCGGGTCCTCGCCCGCCCCCTCCTGGGTGGCGATGGGCGTGGGGAGACCCTCATCCGGATGTACCGATGATCGGAGAGGGTCTCCACGTCCTCCAGGACGCGCCAGTCCTCGACACGTGCGGCTATGACAGGGGTCGCAAACGTCACGTCCACGATCGACCCCCCCTGCCTCCGCACGCAGGTGTCGACGCGGCCCCGGTTCAGGACTTCCAGGTCCATCACCACGGCCCAGTCCCTCAGGACCGCCCCCTTTGGGTCGGTTCTAGGGCAACCCCACGCCTGACACTTGGCGTTTAGGTCCCCCAGTAACATCACCGGCCCAGGGGCGATCCTCCCCATGAGATTCCCCAGCCTTCCGAGGAACCCCTCAAAGGCCCGCAGCGGTTGGTTGGGGGAGAAGTAGGCTCCTATGAGCGTGACTTCCCCCCATTTGGCCGCCGCGTACCCCGGGCCCCTCTCAATTTCCTCGAGGGGGGCTCCGCCTGCCCTCACCACTAGCGCTGCCTTCTCGTCCGTCGCCCCGACCCAATTGGGCTGGGGCGGCACCGCATACGGTTCTGCTATGAAGCCAACGCCAACTCCCCACTCGGCCATGACCTGCATGAACAGGTCCTGAGCACGAGCAGAGTGGTTGGCGTTGGCCTGCAGCACTTCTGTTGCTTCGGTAGGGCTCCTCAACATTCCATTGGTCGAGGGCCCTCCGTGGCAGAACCTGCAGCAGCGGCAGCAGCGGTAGTGGCTGCGGCGGCGGTAGTGGCTCCTCTCGCCGATGTTGTGGTGAGAGGGACACTAGCTCCTCTAGTGCTCGGAGGGGAGCACTTTTCACCCCCCATGTTGTGGGCAGAGGGCTTCCCGGCGTGATGGCAGACTCCGCAGAAAGGAGTCTCGCTGCAGTCTGCCATCTTGTGCCCCGGTTTACTGCACCGGAAACACAGGTGCCCTCTTTCCACCGGCGAGGGGCAGGTCGGCCGGGTGTGTCCAGTGCCTAGGCACTTAAAACAACGGAGCGGCTCCGGGTCGAGGGCCTGGAACCGCGCCACCGACCAACCGATGCATACCCGGTTGGTTTCCAGCAGTCGGTTGGCGGTTTTCACTGGGCACTGTAATAGTGCCGACCCGGACCCGCCGAAGCCCCTCCTTATGTTGCCCACCTTAATTTGATCAGGTGGGCAACCCCCCTGCACGGCACAGGCACTCGCCACCTGTTCAGGTGTGGCGGTCTCGTCGAGTCCCGTGATGCGGATCCTGGCGAGCTTCAAGGGGCAGTAGACCCGGGCAACGCTGCCAATGACACCCTCCATGCGCTCACGGAGGGCCTCGGCAGCACGCCCGTCGTCCGTCCCGGGGATCTCCAGGATCCTGGACCCGTCGACCGTCTTCCTGATCCTCAGGTGGTCGATGCCGATCTCCTCCAGTCGGAAGGAGGCGGCGGCCTTAGCCATGACGGACGCGTATGTGGCGTCCGCTCCTGGGTTAAGGGCTATCACCACCGCTGCCGTCTTGGGCACCGGAATCTTTTTGGATTTCGGTGCCGGGGCCGGAGCAGGCTTGGGAGCCTGTGCAGCCTTCTGGGTCTTCCTCTTCTTCTTTCTCCCGACAACCTCACTCCAGGAGGACTGGGTGGAGGAGGTCGGAAGAGGAGCCGCAGACTGGGAAGAAGCCTGGGCAGCCGTCGAAGGGCCCGGTTTGGGGCCGCCTGCAGTCGCCTTCTTACGGGGCGGTGCCGGTGCCGGTGCCGGTCTCGCCGGGGGGGTCAACGTAGCTCCAGTGGTCGCTCGCTGCCCCACTGCTGCCGGTGCCGGTGCCGACCCTAATGAGGGTTTGGCTGCAGCCGGCTTCTTTCTTCTCGATGTTGTAGGCGCAGGGGCAGGGTCTCGAGGGGGAGAATTGCCCTCGAGCGGGCCGTTGCGCTCAACTGCTTCTGCAGCCCTCTTCCTATCGGCCGCAAGTGGCGGTCGGAGGATCGGGGCTTGGACCGGCGGGAGGGAGCTTCGCATCTCATCTAGGCGGACGTTGACCATCCCGCCCAGTGAGACGAACAGCTCCCTTGTCAGATCCTCCTTGAACACCATAAGGGTGTCCGCCACCGCCGTCATGACCTGTGCCGCTAGGTCTTTCCCCTCGTCGCCGCCAGAGGCGTTCTTCCTTTCGGAGAAGGCCTTGCGGAGCGCCTTGGTCTCCGCCTGCGCAACGGCCAACTGCTCACGCAGCCTCTTTTGGTCCGCCTTGAGGATACGCAAGTCTTCATCTTGCTCGCGGGCCTCAAGACGGTCCATTGCCGCGGTAATGCTGCGGCATGCCTCCTTAATCTTCCCCCAGACCCGTCCGTTCAGGTTACCGGACTTGCCGGCCTGAACCAGGACAGTCTGGGCAGCGAGACGTGCCGCCTCTATTGGGTCCTCAGGGGCCTCAAGGAGGTCTTCTTCCACGGGGCCCAAAGCCTTGGTCCCCTGTCCCCTCGCTGGGCGTTTAAGAAACGCCTTTGAGGGGGATGCGGGAACATACCCGGCCTCCTCGTCCGCCTCGGCTTCAAAGTCGCTCCATTCGGAGGCTTTGAGGCTTGCCTTCGCTTTTGAGAGGCCGGTGTATGCCCCTGGGGCACTCCTGGCCTTTCCGCCACGTTTGGCGGTGGGCACCTTGGGCTCCACTGCCGGCTTTTGGTCCCCGGGGTGGGCCCGCTTCTCGGCCGGACGAGTTAGGTCAGCGTCCAGCACCATGTCCTCCTCTCCCATCTCGCTGTCGTCAGAGCTGCTGTCTTCCGACAGCCTCTGGATGCGAAGCCACTTCCTTCCGGAGGCCTCCGCCATCATGGGGGGGCCACCAGACAACTGAAAGGCCGCGGGTGACTCAGAATAAATTTATTAAGTTAGTGAGAAAATTACGACGAATCGCAAATTTTTCCCGACCAACTCAAAAAATTCACCAAAATTGGGGGGGGGGAGCTACCCACCCCGAACCTAAACTAACCGGTAGGGGTAGTTAACCCCCACCCACACACCAAAAATAGGCCTTCCGGCTTTAAGGGATCTCCGTCTATGGGCGAGAGAACAATTTGTGAAATTGCCTCTCGAATGCCCATAGGCGTTGCTCCATAAATTTCGGCAGGCGCCAAAAATTTGACTTTTGAGAGCCAATAACTCCCAAACCACTCGACCGATTTCTCCGGAAAAAATTCCGGGGCACAGACCTCGCCGAGATCTTCCTACCACCGAAAGTTGGGGCCGGAAATCTCAGCGCAAGTGCCCGGAAAAAATTCCGGAAAAATTTTCCGAAAACTTAACAAAAAACCAAAAATTTGCAATTTTCGAAGTCCGTTAAACAAGCCAAAGTCATCAAAGTAAGCAGATTCGAGTCCAGAAAGTCAGTCCTAGGTCAGATCCGCAAAACGTCACCAATTCTCACAAAGATCCCTCCACAAACAAAAAAGCCGAAAGGCGTAACCTAACCTAACCTAACCTAACCTAACCTAACCTAACCTAACCTAACCTAACCTAACCTAACCTAACCTAACCTAACCTAACCTAACCTAACCTAACCTAACCTAACCTAACCTAACCTAACCTAACCTAACCTAACCTAACCTAACCTAACCTAACCTAACCTAACCTAACCTAACCTAACCTAACCTAACCTAACCTAACCTAACCTAACCTAACCTAACCTAACCTAACCTAACCTAACCTAACCTAACCTAACCACGTCCTTGTGACTTTTAAAAATCATACTCACCCAAGAGTGTGGCACGTCCAAAGATTCGTCTCGGCGAGCCCTTTCATCCCCCCCAACTCCCTTCCAAATCGACTTACTAGTTTTCCCGGCTTCACCTGAAACATAAAATTTAAAAATTAATTATTTTAAAAAATTCCTAACTTCCAAAATATTAATATTTTTATTACAAAATTTTCGTTTAGATTCCATTACTAGCTACCCTTCAGCCTTCTGCATACTCAAAACACCGGATTTCGACAAAATTTTTGCGCTTACGGAACCGAGGTTACCTAAGTGCAACAATTTCTTCATACATCACGTCCTTGTGACTTTTAAAAATCATACTCACCCAAGAGTGTGGCACGTCCAAAGATTCGTCTCGGCGAGCCCTTTCATCCCCCAACTCCCTTCCAAATCGACTTACTAGTTTTCCCGGCTTCACCTGAAACATAAAATTTAAAAATTAATTATTTTAAAAAATTCCTAACTTCCAAAATATTAATATTTTTATTACAAAATTTTCGTTTAGATTCCATTACTAGCTACCCTTCAGCCTTCTGCATACTCAAAACACCGGATTTCGACAAAATTTTTGCGCTTACGGAACCGAGGTTACCTAAGTGCAACAATTTCTTCATACATCACGTCCTTGTGACTTTTAAAAATCATACTCACCCAAGAGTGTGGCACGTCCAAAGATTCGTCTCGGCGAGCCCTTTCATCCCCCCCAACTCCCTTCCAAATCGACTTACTAGTTTTCCCGGCTTCACCTGAAACATAAAATTTAAAAATTAATTATTTTAAAAAATTCCTAACTTCCAAAATATTAATATTTTTATTACAAAATTTTCGTTTAGATTCCATTACTAGCTACCCTTCAGCCTTCTGCATACTCAAAACACCGGATTTCGACAAAATTTTTGCGCTTACGGAACCGAGGTTACCTAAGTGCAACAATTTCTTCATACATCACGTCCTTGTGACTTTTAAAAATCATACTCACCCAAGAGTGTGGCACGTCCAAAGATTCGTCTCGGCGAGCCCTTTCATCCCCCAACTCCCTTCCAAATCGACTTACTAGTTTTCCCGGCTTCACCTGAAACATAAAATTTAAAAATTAATTATTTTAAAAATTCCTAACTTCCAAAATATTAATATTTTTATTACAAAATTTTCGTTTAGATTCCATTACTAGCTACCCTTCAGCCTTCTGCATACTCAAAACACCGGATTTCGACAAAATTTTTGCGCTTACGGAACCGAGGTTACCTAAGTGCAACAATTTCTTCATACATCACGTCCTTGTGACTTTTAAAAATCATACTCACCCAAGAGTGTGGCACGTCCAAAGATTCGTCTCGGCGAGCCCTTTCATCCCCCCCAACTCCCTTCCAAATCGACTTACTAGTTTTCCCGGCTTCACCTGAAACATAAAATTTAAAAATTAATTATTTTAAAAAATTCCTAACTTCCAAAATATTAATATTTTTATTACAAAATTTTCGTTTAGATTCCATTACTAGCTACCCTTCAGCCTTCTGCATACTCAAAACACCGGATTTCGACAAAATTTTTGCGCTTACGGAACCGAGGTTACCTAAGTGCAACAATTTCTTCATACATCACGTCCTTGTGACTTTTAAAAATCATACTCACCCAAGAGTGTGGCACGTCCAAAGATTCGTCTCGGCGAGCCCTTTCATCCCCCCCAACTCCCTTCCAAATCGACTTACTAGTTTTCCCGGCTTCACCTGAAACATAAAATTTAAAAATTAATTATTTTAAAAAATTCCTAACTTCCAAAATATTAATATTTTTATTACAAAATTTTCGTTTAGATTCCATTACTAGCTACCCTTCAGCCTTCTGCATACTCAAAACACCGGATTTCGACAAAATTTTTGCGCTTACGGAACCGAGGTTACCTAAGTGCAACAATTTCTTCATACATCACGTCCTTGTGACTTTTAAAAATCATACTCACCCAAGAGTGTGGCACGTCCAAAGATTCGTCTCGGCGAGCCCTTTCATCCCCCCCAACTCCCTTCCAAATCGACTTACTAGTTTTCCCGGCTTCACCTGAAACATAAAATTTAAAAATTAATTATTTTAAAAAATTCCTAACTTCCAAAATATTAATATTTTTATTACAAAATTTTCGTTTAGATTCCATTACTAGCTACCCTTCAGCCTTCTGCATACTCAAAACACCGGATTTCGACAAAATTTTTGCGCTTACGGAACCGAGGTTACCTAAGTGCAACAATTTCTTCATACATCACGTCCTTGTGACTTTTAAAAATCATACTCACCCAAGAGTGTGGCACGTCCAAAGATTCGTCTCGGCGAGCCCTTTCATCCCCCCCAACTCCCTTCCAAATCGACTTACTAGTTTTCCCGGCTTCACCTGAAACATAAAATTTAAAAATTAATTATTTTAAAAAATTCCTAACTTCCAAAATATTAATATTTTTATTACAAAATTTTCGTTTAGATTCCATTACTAGCTACCCTTCAGCCTTCTGCATACTCAAAACACCGGATTTCGACAAAATTTTTGCGCTTACGGAACCGAGGTTACCTAAGTGCAACAATTTCTTCATACATCACGTCCTTGTGACTTTTAAAAATCATACTCACCCAAGAGTGTGGCACGTCCAAAGATTCGTCTCGGCGAGCCCTTTCATCCCCCCCAACTCCCTTCCAAATCGACTTACTAGTTTTCCCGGCTTCACCTGAAACATAAAATTTAAAAATTAATTATTTTAAAAAATTCCTAACTTCCAAAATATTAATATTTTTATTACAAAATTTTCGTTTAGATTCCATTACTAGCTACCCTTCAGCCTTCTGCATACTCAAAACACCGGATTTCGACAAAATTTTTGCGAAATTTGAAACTGTATAGTAGGAAGGGGCGCGAACGCGTTCTTCTGACCAAAATATTTTTATCGCCGTATTCAACAGAGTACCTTTAGCTGATCTGATATAGATACTTGTTGTCATATCTGAAACCATTCCTTGTACATCTAAAATTAATTCCAAATTAATATTCCACAATGCCTATTCAAAGATCACCACCTCCATCAAGGGAATACTACTTACGTGACCGGGCAGACCGCACGTCTAAATCGGAGTCGCCTTCACCTGAGCCTGAAAGAAAGGAGATTTCACCTAAAAAGAACCGTAATAAAAAGAATCTCAAGAAATGCGCTAATGATAAATCAGTCGAAAGCTCCAACCTGAATCGAAGTAGCAATAGCTTCCAACTCCTCGATACCCTAGAAACTTGCACACCACCTTTACCTCAGGAAACCCAAGCTGAGCCGATACCATGTCGTCCGGTTTCATTCACAATTCCTATCACTACTGCCGCCGCAACAGCTACCACCACCACGGTCACCTCTACCTCATTCCCTCTGTTCGCTCGAAGCACACAGGCCCCGATCATGCCCATTACCAACTTACCACTAAACACTGAAGCACCGGCTGTATTTCCTGAACACGAAACCTTGTCCTCTTCTCCCCGTCGTCCTCCATCACCAACTCCCGTTGACGACTTGCTAAAAACCGCCTTGACTCCTGAAACATTCACACAAGAAATGGAATTACATTACAGTCAGTCGGATGCCGATGAAGAACTGGAAGAGCATGGCTCACCCAGAGACTTCAGGAACCGCATTTTCAAATTTACTCAAGGGATTTTATCCAATCTATACGAGAATAAAAGCGTTACCAAAATTAATAAAAAGGAAATTCACCAACTAATTACAAGAATCCAGAAAGATACTGAAAACTTCTTAAAAGAATCCAACAAACAACGTTACAATGATGTACGACTTAACTCCATAGAGACGCAAACGGATTTCGCTCCGACCGAGGATACTGCCCAAATCATTAAAAACACCATTCAAGAGGAGTTTCAAAAACTTAACTTTACTACTAATCCTCGCGAAAAAGTTAAGCACACTATCTCATACTCATCCGCCGCTGCCAGCTCCTCCTCTGCTTCTTCGCCAATCGCCATACCAGTCACCAAACCTGCTATCGTCGTTACAGCCAAACGCCCTGTCAGCGGTCCAGCTGAAACTCTGTCAATCTGGAAAAAGTCTATCACTTTCAAAGACACTAACTTTGCACCCGCTTCAACAAAATATATATCTAACAATAAAATAAGAATAGAATTCGACAGCCAGGACCAACGTGAAGCCGCCCTAAGAAAAATCAGTGACAACAACGAACAGCTGAGTGCAGAAGTATCCAAATCACTAAAACCAATGGTCATACTGAAAGGAATATCCGAAGACACGCCTTCCGATCAGCTTGGTAATATTCTAATCAGCCAAAACCCAGCTATTGGTGAATGCATAACGGGAAATGATGACCTGAAACTACACTTCTTGCGTGGCAACAGAAACCCTCGTCTGTATAACGCAGTCTTTATCGTCTCCTCAAAAATGTTCAGGACAATAGTGTCCTGCGGAAAGGTCAATGTGGACCATCAACGCGTCCACGCTGAGGAATACGTGCCCCTTCTGCAGTGCTTTAAGTGTCTGCAGTATGGGCACACTCGTAAGCGCTGTACCGCCCCAGCTCCGACCTGCTCGCACTGTGCCTCCTCAAAACACGAGTTTAAGAACTGCCCGTACCGAGACAATAATAATAAACTCAAATGCCATAATTGCACTGAACACTTTAACAAAATTAATAAGGATGGTAACACCCGTCATAGTGCCACCTCTGCCAACTGCCCTCGTATGATACTCATGCTAAACAAAATACGCTCTAGAATCGAATATGGCTAGAAACGACTTAACTATACGCAATTCACTCAAAACATTCATAAAATGCTTACAAATAAACATTGGACGAGGCAGAAACGCCCAACATGAAATTACTGTCGCCTTAGAAAATGATAACTTTGATGTTGCTTTCATAACAGAACCCTACACTCATAACAAAAACATTCTCAAATCCACACCTGGTTTTATCACTTATCAGTTTCCAGTAGCAAATCAGCGCACTAAGGCTGCATTACTAATAAAAGAAGGTCTGAGCAGCACTCTCGGCCAATCTAAATACTCAACACCAAATCTCTGCATTGTTCAACTTACACAGAAAAATGGCCGTAAATTATTTCTTACCTCTATCTACATTGAACCCCGTCAGGATATCAACAACACTTTGGACGCACTGGAGAATTTTCTTAGAGATAATTCTGAAGCAACACACTTAATAGCCGGGGACTTCAACGGATGGCACAATCTGTGGGGTTGCCCTCGAGCGAACGTAAGAGGAGATGAAGTCGCGGACTTCATTATCAGAAACGACCTTTCTGTATGCAACATTGGTTCATCTCCTACATTTGAAACTGTAACACATGGTACCATCCGCAAGTCTATAGTTGACATCACACTCTTGGGCAATTGCCAGCATACCCGACATGGACGTAACTTACCCTTTATCACTGACTGGAAGGTTGACAATAACACCTGTCCCTCTTCAGATCATAATGCGATCATATTTAACATCTCCACCTCACCAGTCAGCTTCACCAAAAAGACTAAGCTTTCCACTTACTTATATAATACATCAAATACCAAATGGGACCTACTTGTAGAACCTTTTCGAAATAAACTCATAAACAGATTACCACCCGATTCATCAATTAACTCTAGCTCTCCAGACGAACTCGAACTTATCATCCGCAACTTCACTACCAACATACAACAGGCTTGTCAGGACTTACTCCCCCGATCAAACGGTATTCCACACCGTGCCCCGTGGTGGAGTGACGAACTGCAAACTCTTAAACAAGAAGTGATCCGCAACCATCACAAACTTCAAAAAGCTATCCGACGAAAACTGCCCATAGATACCATCATTGCCGAGAGAAACACCATCAGAAAGAAATATTCGGATGCCTGCTGTTCTGCCTCTACAGAAGCATTCCGAAACTTCTGTCAAAGACAACATAAAGAGGATGTCTGGGCAGTAACAAATAGACTTATTAAAACCCGACCCATCACCCAGCCACCATCAACGCTACTTCTTCCCGACGGAACATACACAAATGATAGTACAGAAACCGCAAGGGCCCTTCTTAATACCTTTTACCCCGATGACACTGAAGACACTGATGAACTGCAGCGTGACATCAGGGCACGCATCGACGAATTACCCAATGCACCGGATGAGCCACCATTTACTGTCACTGAAGTGCTCGAAACTTTAAAAACAATCGGACACAAAAAAGCCCCTGGCACTGACCACTTGACTTCTGATATCTGCTATCATGTCACTAAGATATTTCCTAACACAGTCTGCTTAATTATGAATAGGTGTCTACAACTTAATTACTTCCCAAACATCTGGAAAACAACTACCACAAAAATCATCCCCAAACCTGATAAAGAAGATTATGCAGTTACATCCTCATTTCGTCCCATAGGCCTAGTCAATGTGTTTGGCAAGCTTCTGGAAAAGCTGGCAGTGAACAGGCTCATTCATCACATGCACACAAACCATACCATTGTACATAGACAATACGGGTTCCGCTTGCAGGCCACTACAACATCAGCAATATATGACGCAATGAAGATAATTAACACCGCAAAACAAAATAAGAAGCAAGTTATTGCTGTGTCTCTTGACATCAGAGCTGCATTTGATAATGCATGGTGGCCTGCCATTTATCAAAGGTTAAGGCACGTTAACTGCCCTAACAACATATTTCTTCTTCTACGCAATTATGTTACAAACCGCAAAGTAGAAATTAACTTTGCGGATTGCCGAGTACAAAAAGACATGACCAGAGGCTGCATTCAGGGCTCTGTTGTTGGGCCGGTGCTCTGGAATCTCATATTGGATGAACTGCTCGAAATTCCTCTGCCTAATGGATGCCATATTCAGGCATACGCCGATGATGTGCTCCTAATATGCCATGCGAAACAAGTCCAGGAACTGACAAACATTTCTAATGATGCTGTTAAACGCATAACTGAATGGGGAAAGAAAGTCAAGCTCGATTTTGGGCAAAATAAATCTAAAGCTATTGCATTTACACAAAAAGCGTCTAAAATTGACATCCGGATCAATAACAACCCTATACCATTTGTTCCTAAAATAAAATACCTAGGCATTATTATAGATCATCAACAAAAATTCACATCTCACATAGATCACATCATTGAAAAATCCAAAAAACTGTTTTACAAACTTCAACTGTTCATTCGACCGTCGTGGGGAGTTCATACTGAAAATATACGTACCATATACCAACAAGTAATAGAACCTATTATCACCTATGCTGCACCGATTTGGTCTTCTGCTCTAAAATATAAATACATAAATAAAAAACTTATATCATTACAACGCCTTTTTGCTATAAAAATAGTACATGGATTCAAAACACTTAGCACCCCTCTCTCGATCTCTCTGGCACAGTTAACTCCCATTACATCAAAAATTAAATATGTTTCTGACGTTGAAACCACCAAACTATTAGGTCATGCATCATTCCTACCACACGATATTCCCTTGGAAACCCATATAACTCCATCCGACCTCTTACATCCTTCATTAAGAAAAACTATTCCGTTTGAAGAGGTCAATAATGAGACTGAACATGCCGAAGTAATGCTTCTCCACTCCGCACCCGATACTTGGCATGTCTACACTGATGGTAGTAGACATGATGACAAGGTCGGAGCTGCTTTTGTAATTCAAAGACCGGACGGGTCTATCCTCAAAAAGAAAATCAAACTCCATGATTGCTGCTCTGTATTTCAAGCCGAACTTTTAGCCATATTATCATCCATGAAACACATGACAGATACCACTCAAAATCGAGATCCCACCCACCTACCGATATCAAAAGTAATCATATTTTCTGATAGTAAATCCGGACTAACTGAAATATCTAATCCCAATAGTTACAACTACTTTGCCAATCAAATACACAAAATAGTAAGTGTATCCCAAATTCACTTCCACTTCTACTGGATTAGAGCTCATTGTGGAATAGCAGGGAATGAGGTGGCTGACCAAACCGCCAAAGACGCTGCCAACCTTCACACACAACCGCAACATACACATATTCCCATTAGCTACATAAAATACTATAATAAAAAAACGACTTATCCAACACCGAAAAGAACTTTATGAACACTCTGATAACTGTATCTACACTAAAACACTATTTGCCACTTTTGAAGATCTCATAACTTACCTCTCTACACACTCACTTAGTTTCGAAACCACACAATATTTATCAAATCACGGATATCATAAAAAGTACCTACACCGCTTTAAAATAACAAACGATGACATCTGTCCATGTGACCCTACAATAAATATCACACAAAGCTTCGATCACTTACTTCAGCATTGCCCTAGGTTTTCGACCAGGCGTCAAGATCTAATCTCAATCTGCAATAACCACAACGTCGACCCTATGAATTTCCCAGACATACTATCGAAAGAGTCCACTTCAGACGCATTTCATTCATTCATTAAATACATCGTCCGTAATTTAAAGTCTTTTAATAACACGTAGTTGCTCGTATTCCCGCGAGCATTTCCTTAATAACATATTTACGTCTCACCGCCCCTAATCGCCCATGGGGCAAACGGACGATGGCTCTATTAGCCAACGCCCGTTTGCACCATGGGCTAGACATTATTATTATTATTTCATTCACATTCATCAACTTATATCCTACATCTAAAATAACTTCCACTCCATATCCCAATCACACGAATTTTCTTTATTTGTCATTTATTTCATTATCATTCTCATTATTCACACGCTTGCTTGCCTGGGGGGCGAGCGGCCGAGGATGAATTTACTTTCGCTTCGGCCGCTCGCTCCGCGGGCAAGTATTCATTTCCTTCTTTTCAATACTCTCATGCATCAACCACTTACTCCCACATCCCGACAATCATACAATAACACTCTACCAAACATACACTCTTATCTCACTCACAGATTTACCAACCTCTTTTATCCCACCTATCCTCACACACCAGTTGGACGCAAAGCGTATTCCACTAGCGCCGCGCGTTCAACGAAGCACACTCTACAAGGGGGGAGGTTTTAGTCCGTAGGCTACTGGGTACCATTCCCAGTAGAGTCGGGCATGCTGTCAGGAACGGTCCTGGCAGTATACATGAGTATTTCCTCCTCCCACGCAAAAAAAAAAAAAAAACCTAACCTAACCTAACCTAACCTAACCTAACCTTTTTTTTTTTTTGACGGAGTGGAAATGCATTTACGCATACCCCCTGGCCCTCTGCCGTGTGGGGGTTATGTGGGACTCACCCGGTTTCCCGGTCATACCCACTAAAACCACTCCGACGTGTCCGTCACTGCCGTTAGTGGGGACGCCACGGGATATGCCATAAGCCACCGCGACGACCCCCGGCAAGCCCGCTGGCGGGCACCCGCACAAAAAAGGAGGGGGGGAAAGAGAGCCAGACACGCTTAGCCCCTCCCCTTACCCAACCTCGTGGATTTTTTATAGAGGTTTTCTCCTCGCAGCCCCCACCCCGAAGGGTAGCGGCCCTCGCTCCAAACTCTACGAGTAAGGGTTACGAGTTGGCCGACGACCTGCCGAAACAAGCCGCCGCCCAGGCAGAGCACCCCGAAGGGCGCACCCGCAGAACAGGCTCGCCCTGAAAAGGGCAAGCCTGGCCCTCCAGGCAGGCCCATTGCTGGGCCCGCCGTGTGACTGCCTATGACCGCTGCCCTCACTTTGGACCTGTCCGGTGTGGGAAACCCTGCCGGCATAGCTCCGAAAGATCACTGGGCAACGACAAGTAGGCAGCACACTTCCCCCCCTGGTCTCATCCACAGTGCCCTCTAGAAAGAGGGACACGCGGAGAGACACCCCCGTGTCGGGTTATTAGCCATCGGCCAACAATATCTCTAAAATAGAAATTGTTGACCGATGCCCAGGGTGCACCGGCCCAAGTACTGCTCTTCCCCCCGCACCTCCAATTGCGTAAGGGGAACCGCAGCACCAAGGCACACGAGGAGGTTACCCGACATAGCACCCCAACCTAACCTAACCTAACCTAACCTAACCTAACCTAACCTAACCTAACCTAACCTAACCTAACCTAACCTAACCTAACCTAACCTAACCTAACCTAACCTAACCTAACCTAACCTAACCTAACCTAACCTAACCTAACCTAACCTAACCTAACCTAACCTAACCTAACCTAACCTAACCTAACCTAACCTAACCTAACCTAACCTAACCTAACCTAACCTAACCTAACCTAACCTAACCTAACCTAACCTAACCTAACCTAACCTAACCTAACCTAACCTAACCTAACCTAACCTAACCTAACCTAACCTAACCTAACCTAACCTAACCTAACCTAACCTAACCTAACCTAACCTAACCTAACCTAACCTAACCTTTTTTTTTTTGACGGAGTGGAAATGCATTTACGCATACCCCCTGGCCCTCTGCCGTGTGGGGGTTATGTGGGACTCACCCGGTTTCCCGGTCATACCCACTAAAACCACTCCGACGTGTCCGTCACTGCCGTTAGTGGGGACGCCACGGGATATGCCATAAGCCACCGCGACGACCCCCGGCAAGCCCGCTAGCGGGCACCCGCACAAAAAAGGAGGGGGGGAAAGAGAGCCAGACACGCTTAGCCCCTCCCCTTACCCAACCTCATGGATTTTTTATAGAGGTTTTCTCCTCGCAGCCCCCACCCCGAAGGGTAGCGGCCCTCGCTCCAAACTCTACGAGTAAGGGTTACGAGTTGGCCGACGACCTGCCGAAACAAGCCGCCGCCCAGGCAGAGCACCCCGAAGGGCGCACCCGCAGAACAGGCTCGCCCTGAAAAGGGCAAGCCTGACCCTCCAGGCAGGCCCATTGCTGGGCCCGCCGTGTGACTGCCTATGACCGCTGCCCTCACTTTGGACCTGTCCGGTGTGGGAAACCCTGCCGGCATAGCTCCGAAAGATCACTGGGCAACGACAAGTAGGCAGCACACTTCCCCCCCTGGTCTCATCCACAGTGCCCTCTAGAAAGAGGGACACGCGGAGAGACACCCCCGTGTCGGGTTATTAGCCATCGGCCAACAATATCTCTAAAAGAGAAATTGTTGACCGATGCCCAGGGTGCACCGGCCCAAGTACTGCTCTTCCCCCCGCACCTCCAATTGCGTAAGGGGAACCGCAGCACCAAGGCACACAACCTAACCTAACCTAACCTAACCTAACCTAACCTAACCTAACCTAACCTAACCTAACCTAACCTAACCTAACCTAACCTAACCTAACCTAACCTAACCTAACCTAACCTAACCTAACCTAACCTAACCTAACCTAACCTAACCTAACCTAACCTAACCTAACCTAACCTAACCTAACCTAACCTAACCTAACCTAACCTAACCTAACCTAACCTAACCTAACCTAACCTAACCTAACCTAACCTAACCTAACCTAACCTAACCTAACCTAACCTAACCTAACCTAACCTAACCTAACCTAACCTAACCTAACCTAACCTAACCTAACCTAACCTAACCTAACCTAACCTAACCTAACCACGTCCTTGTGACTTTAAAAAATCATACTCACCCAAGAGTGTGGCACGTCTAAAGATTCGTCTCGGCGAGCCCTTTCATCCCCCCCAACACCCTTCCAAATCGACTTACTAGTTTTCCCGGTTTCACCTGAAACATAGAATTTGAAAATTAATTATTTTAAAAAATTCATATCTTCCAAAATATTAATATTTTTATTACAAAATTTTCGTTTATATTCCATTACTAGCTACCCTTCAGCCTTCTGCATACTCAAAACACCGGATTTCGACAAAATTTTTGCGCTTACGGAACCGAGGTTACCTAAGTGCTACAATTTCTTCATACATCACGTCCTTGTGACTTTAAAAAATCATACTCACCCAAGAGTGTGGCACGTCTAAAGATTCGTCTCGGCGAGCCCTTTCATCCCCCCCAACACCCTTCCAAATCGACTTACTAGTTTTCCCGGTTTCACCTGAAACATAGAATTTGAAAATTAATTATTTTAAAAAATTCATATCTTCCAAAATATTAATATTTTTATTACAAAATTTTCGTTTATATTCCATTACTAGCTACCCTTCAGCCTTCTGCATACTCAAAACACCGGATTTCGACAAAATTTTTGCGAAATTTGCCCCGCCCACCCGCCCACTGTATAGTAGGAAGGGTTGCAGACGCTCTATTCCGACCAAAAAACTTTTATTTCCTAAATCGATAGTACACTCAGCACTGATCAGATATAGACACTTATTGTCATATCTAACAGACTTCCTTATAATTTTAATTTTCATTTGAAACTTCATTTTACATTAGTATAACATAATGCCGATCGAACGCTCACCGCCGCGCTCAAGGGACTTCTATCTGCGCGATAGGCCGGCCCGCCCATCCAAGTCGGAGTCGGACTCGCCAGAGCCCTCCCCCCCACCCACCCCTAAAAAACAACGCAATAGAAACAAGAAGAAGGAGCGCAAAAAGGCCTCCAGTGAGACGACTAGCCAGCCTTTAAGCCGCTCTCCCAGCTTCAGCGACAATAGCTTCGCACTGCTCGATCTTGACATTACCCGCACCATAGACCCGCAGCCTGCCCAACACTCTACTCTTCCCAACCCTATTTCATTCACCATCCCAATCACCACCACCTCATCTTTCACCTCCACTACAACCACTCTCACCAACACTGCATTCCCGCCTTTCACCCCGGATGTGACCGTGATCAAAGCTGCAACTCAGCCCTCACTGCCCTCACTGCCCTCACAGCCACTGCAGCCGTCGCCCCTCATACCGCTATCGCAGCCCTCGCCCTCGCTTTCGCAACTAACAGAAACGTCCCTCTCGCCTAACATGGCGCTCTATTATAGTCATCCAGAAAGCGAGCGCTCCCAAACTAACACCGAGAACATGGCGGACACTTTTAAATCCGTCATTCTCAACAGCGCACAGGGGATACTGGCCGCGGTGCGCATGAACAAAAGCTTGACCAAGGCCAATAGAATGGAGGTCGAGCGACTTGCCACTCAAATTCACACAGAAACCGAGAAATTCATCAACTCACTCAGAACTTCTTCACCCGACACATTCTCACGTAAAACCACCATCACCTCTGCTGCCACCACCCAAACTGAACCCGAAAAACCCACTAAATCTGACACTATTACTGAAACAATCAGAAAAACAATCAAAGAAGAGTTCGGCAAAATGAGATCCAGTGCTGCCATAGGATCGGCTCCCAACACCAAAACTTACGCCGCGGCCACCAGCCGCAACGTACAGCTCCCTACACCATCTCCGCTCCCCAATATACCTATCACCAAACCAGCCTTAATAATAACTCCTAAAACCAACGTTAAGAGCCCTGCAGAGACTTTATCGGCTTGGAGGAAAACAGTTACATTTACTGATACTAACTTCGCTCCCGTCGCCACAAAGTACGTGTCCAACAACAAGGTCCGCGTAGAGTTTGATAGTGTCGAGCAACGAGACAAAGCTCTAGACAAGACCAACTTTGTCAATGCGGAGGTCTGCGCAGAGGCGTCCAAATCGCTCAATCCAATGGTTGTCCTCAAAGGTATAACCGAGGAAACCCCGTCCGAAAAACTGGTCGAAATTATCTCTCAGCAGAATGAGGCAGTCCGAAATAGCATCGTCAGTGCTAAAGATTTCTCGCTCCATTTCAAACGCGGTAACAGAAATCCAAAACTCTATAACGCCGTCTTTCTCACCTCCCCGCGTATTTAAAGCAATAATAACCGCAACCAAAATCAATGTCGACCACCAACGCGTTCACGCAACCGAATACGTGCCGCTATTGCAGTGCTATAAATGCCTGCAATACGGACACACTCGGAAGAGATGTGCCGCTGAGTCCGCTCCAGTCTGCTCACATTGCGCCAGCCCCGGTCACGAATACAAACATTGCCCCCACAAGGAAGATCCCTCAAAAACCAACTGCCACAACTGCAAGACACACTTCATCAAAAACAACATTAAAAAGGGAAACACCCAACACAGCGCCACTTCCATCGAGTGCCCACGAATGTCCATGATGTACAACAATATTAAAGCAAGAATCGACTATGGCCAATAAAAACATAATTAATAAAAATAATTCCACTCCAAAAACATCCACAAATGTCTCCAAATTAACATCGGACACGGCCGAAACGCTCACCAAGAGCTGGTCGTGTCTCTAAATAGCAATAAATACGACTTTGTTTTCATCAGTGAACCATACGTCGCAAACAACACCAAAACAATCAAACCTATCCCCGGCTACACCACATATCAGTTCCCGTCACCCAACCAGCCCATCAAAGCAGCCATCCTTGTAAAAGAAAATTCTTTCGGCACGCTTGGACAGACTAAATACTCCAACTCCAACATCTGTATTGTCCAGCTTACGGAAAGGTCAGGTGGCAGAGTGTATCTGGTGTCTGCCTATATTGAACCTCGCACAGACCCCACGAACTCACTCGAACTGCTCGAGACCTTCCTACACGACACAGCTGGTGCAACGCACATAATCGGAGGCGACTTTAACGGCTGGCATCGCCTATGGGGCTGTTCTCAGAACAACACCAGGGGGGAATTGCTCGCCGATTTGGCTATCACCAACAACCTAACGGTATGCAATATTGGAACCACCCCCACTTTCGAAACAGTTTCCCACGGCACGCTGCGCACCTCCATCGTCGACGTCACTCTCCTGGGGAACCACCCACGTCGCGGACAACACCACGTGCAAATCACGGACTGGAAAGTCGACACCAGTCTGTGCCCATCTTCTGACCACAACGCCATCACTTTTCTTCTCGACACCTCCCTCGATAAATCTGCTAGATTCAAAACTAAAGCTAAGCTATCCACCTTCCGCTACAATACCACTGGGGTAAAATGGGATCTACTTACCGATGATATCCGCGACGCTCTCGCAGACAAAATCCCTGACACAGAATACATTTCCTCTTGCACCGAAGAACAACTCGACATCGTCATTTCATACCTTACCAAATACATCCAAGATATGTGCGCAGATCTGCTTCCGGCGTCCGAAGGTCCACCCAAAGGTCCTCCCTGGTGGAACGATGATCTGGATCTGAAAAAGAAAAAAGTCATTAGAAATCACCATAAATTAAGAAAGGCTGTAAAACAAAAATTACCACTCGAAGACCTAATCAGAGAAAGAAATGAGCTAAGGAAAGCATACTCTGACGCATGCTGCTCTGCCTCGACGGAGGCATTTCGCGAATTCTGTGAAAGACAAAAGAAGGAGGATGTGTGGTCGGTAACGAATCGAATCATGCGAACCCGGCCTATCACACAGCCCCCTTCCACACTTCTCCTACAAGACGGCTCATACACGAATAGCAGCGCGGACTCAGCCGAGGCACTCTTGCGCATCTTCTATCCTGACGACGACGCAAGTCGAGATACCCCAGAACAGCTCTCTATCAGAAGGCAGGTCGTCGATCCGCCTTCTACACAGGACGAACCTCCGTTTACTAACACGGAGGTCCTTGAAACACTTAACACTATAAGCCACAAAAAAGCGCCTGGCGCCGACCATCTTACTTCTGACATCTGTCTTCAGGTTGCTAAACTTTTTCCCGACACCATCACCGGTATCATGAACCGCTGTTTGCAGCTTCAATATTTTCCCGACACCTGGAAGATTACCACCACGAAGATCATACCTAAACCCGATAAGGACGATTATTCCAAAGCAGCCTCCTTCCGACCTATCGGACTGGTAAAGGTATTCGGTAAGCTCCTTGAAAAATTGATCATCAACCGCCTTGTCTACCACATGAACAGCAATAACACCGTTATTCCGACACAGTTCGGCTTCCGCCTTCAAACCAATACCATATGCGCCATCCATCATGCAACAGACATCATCAAAAGAGCTATTCATAAAGGTGACCAAGTCCTCGCGGTGTCACTAGACATTCGAGCCGCCTTCGATAATGCCTGGTGGCCCGCCATCTTCCGGAGACTTCAACATATCAGGTGCCCGAAAAACATCTATCAAATCCTTCAAAGCTACGTCACCGACCGATCAGTCATGCTAGCGTTCTCGGACTGCTGCTTGGAGAAATCAATGACCAGAGGCTGCATACAGGGCTCCGTCGTGGGTCCGGTGCTATGGAACCTGATCCTCGACGAGCTTCTGGAAACAACCATGCCAGCAGGCTGCCACCTTCAAGCGTACGCAGATGACGTCCTACTAATAGCGCATTCCAAGTCTCCCGAAGAACTGGAGCGTATTACCAACGAAGCCATCAAAACTATTAACTCCTGGGGCAATAGAGTCAAACTATCTTTCGGACTAGACAAAACCCAAACAATCGCTTTCACTTGCAAAGCAACTAAAATCAAAATACTCATGGACAATACTCAAATTCATTTCGTTAACCAAATTAAATATCTAGGAGTTATAATAGACAACAGATTCAAATTCATCACACATTCAGAACATATAATAAACAAAGCAAAGAAACTCTTATACAAATTACAGAACTTCATAAGACCCACGTGGGGCGTCCATCCAGAGAACATACGCACCATTTACAGACAAGTCATCGAGCCCATAGTGACATATGCGTCGTCCGTATGGGTCAACGCACTACAATTTAAATGTGTAAACTCCAAACTTCTTTCCCTTCAACGACTTTTTGCCATCAAAATCATACATGCCTTCCGCACAGTGAGCACCCCACTCTCTATTTCGCTGGCTCAACTCACTCCTTTACCATCCAGGGTGAAGTACTTTGCCGACGTCGAGATCACGAGAATTCGCGGCCAATCCACCTTTCTCCCTAGAGATCTCCCAATCGAAGCTCCCGTGCCACCTTCTTCCCTTCTTCACCCCGCACTCCGCATCACAATTCCGTATAAAGAAATACACAATATTTCTGAGCTCAATGAAATCATATCAAATCACGATCCTAACGCCTGGCAAGCCTACACAGACGGAAGCAGACTAGACAACAAAGTTGGGTCTGCTTTCGTCATAATCAAGCCTAACGGAACTATCATCACCAAAAACTAAAACTGCACGACTGTTGCTCTGTCTTCCAGTCGGAGCTATTGGCCATCTTAAAATGCATAGAACATGCTACTAAAACTAAATGCCCTCCATCCACTCTTTTAATTTTCACTGACAGTAGATCCGGTTTAGACGAAATTTCAAATCCAACTTCATATAATCCACTCGTTAACGGAATACATAAAATAATTAACAGTTTCAGCGAAATTACACGAATATCATTGCACTGGGTGAAAGCCCACTGCGGTATTACCGGCAACGAACTGGCTGACCAAGCGGCGAAGTCTGCAGTCAACCTTCACAAAACTCCTGACTTCACATCTATTCCCATCAGCCACATCAAATACTACAACAAAACTAAATCCCTTAAGGACGCCAGCGACCTATACAATAACCCGAACAACTGCTCATACACAAAAACACTATTCCCTACACACGAAGAACTCACCAAATACCTCCAAACCAACACACTAACTTTCACATTAACACAATTCCTCAGCAACCACGGATACCACAAGGAATACTTGTTCCGTTTTAAAATCACCACCGATGACCATTGTCCTTGTTCAAGCAATAACACAACCCAATCTCTAACTCACCTTCTACACGATTGTCCTCGCTTTGCAAAAGCGAGATACGACCACATATCCACCTGTCACTCCCTAAACATCGACCCCAAAAACTTCAAAGAAGTCATCTCGAAAGAGACCACTAACACATCCCTCCATAAACTGATAAAAATTATAATCTTGAACTTGAAAGCCTATAATGGCACGTAATCATCGCAACACTTATAAATCACATTCCATTTTCCCTAATCGCCCATGGGGCGAACGGGCGACGATCTTGTGGCCGGCGCCGGTTCGCACCATGGGCTGGACACTATTTTTATCTTCACTTTCATTCTCTCATTCTTGCCTGCTGGGCGGGCGGGCGGAGGCCGAGAAATTCCTCGGAATCCGCCGGCCCGCCCAGCAGGCATCCACTTTCATCCATCCTCTCCCTACATACCTCTCATTTCCCTTACACTCCCAACACACCTAGGTACACTCTACAACAAACACAACACAAACAACAACCACTCTTTTTCTCAAACCCTTTCATCCTTCACCAATCCTACACCACACTGTTGGACACAAAGCGTATTCCGATAGCGCCGCGTGTTCAACGTATCACACTCTACAAGGGGGGAGGTTTTAGTCCGTAGGCTACTGGGCACCATTCCCAGTAGAGTCGGGCATGCTGTCAGGAACGGTCCTGGCAGTATACATGAGTATTTCCTCCTCCCACGCAAAAAAAAAAAAAAAAAAACCTAACCTAACCTAACCTAAACTTTTTTTTTTTTTTTTTTTTTGACGGAGTGGAAAATGCTTTACGCATCCCCGGGCCTGGGGCGACCTGGGGGTATGTGGGACTCTCCCGGGCTTGTCCCAGGCCTACCTACTAAAAACTACTCCGGCGTTTCCCGCTCTGCCGGGGACGCATGGGATTGGTAATTTCACCATAACGTCCCCCGGCCGCCCCGGTCTAACTCACCGAGGCTCCTGCGGACTTGCCCCCCAGACGAAGGCCGTTAACGAGGGTCCCCAACCCTCCGGCCTTACAGGGGAATCTGGCGGTTCGCGGCGAGATACCGCGAACGCCTAACTCCCCTTCGTCTGCGCCTGAGCGGGAGCGCGTCGGCTGCATCTTCGCGCTCCCGCTCCGCGGCCTCCTTCTGGGACATGACGGTCTCGCAGAAGGAGGCCACCGCCTCCCCCCCTGTCGCTGCACAGCATTCCGGCGACGATGCTGTGCAGCGAGAGGTCCTCCCTCCCGAGGGCGAGCCTCAGGGTGCGGCGATCTTCCGCCCAGCGACTGCACTCTTCCACAGTGTGCCGGGCGGTGTCGTCTGGATCGCCGCACTCGTGGCATCCGGGGCCGAGCTCCCTCCTATGAGGTGCAGGTAATGACCGAAGCAGCCATGCCCGGTCAAGACCTGCACCATGCGGAAGCTCAAGGCCCCGCGCCCTCTCTTCAACCAGCGGTCGAGCGACGGGAGGATGGCCCCTATGGTTCGGGTCCCATAGAGGGAATCCTCCAGGTCGCTCTTCCACCGGTCCCTCAGTCTGTCGTCGGCCAACCGGCGCGCTCTTTCCGCTTCTTCTGGGCCCAGACTCTCCCCTAGAGTCCGGGCCTCTACCCTCCTTTGGTGCCTCTCCGCCAACACCTGGGCATCCAACTCCCAGGGAGGGGTGGCGGCGAGGAGGCACGCGGCCGCATGTGAGACGGTGGTGTACGCCCTGCAAATGCGCAGGGCCACCACCCTCTGCGGCCGCCGGAGCTGCGCTCGGTTGGCCGCCGACAGACGGTCGGCCCAAATTGGGGCCCCGTACAAGGCCATGCTCCTCACCACATTGGCGAAGAGCCGGCGGCACGGGGCGTTTGGGCCGCCCACGTTGGGCAGCAGACGGCTGAGTGCCGACGCTGCACCAACGACTCGGGGAGCAAGTCGCCGGAAATGCTCCCCGAAGTCCCACCGGCGGTCCAGGATGAGCCCCAAGTACTTTATGTGGGGCTCCACCCGGACCGCTTCTCCCTCCACAGGGATGGTGAGGCCCGCTCGCACTCGCCATCCCCTCCCCCCGAAGACGACGGCCTCAGTCTTCGGGAGGGCCACCTTCAGCCCGAGGAGACTGATGCGTGCGACGGTGAGTTCTGTGGCCACCGCCGCCCGCCTGAGGGTCTCCCCGAGCTCCGTGCCCCGCACGGCCACCATCGTGTCATCTGCGTAGCAGATGGTGACCATGCGGGGGAGCTGCACCCCCCGTATGGCCCAATCATACCCGAGGTTCCACAGAAGGGGTCCGAGCACGGACCCTTGTGGAACCCCGCAGGCCATGGGGCGCAGCTTCCGGCCGTCTTGATCGTCGTAGAGCACTACCCGGTCCTGCAGGTAGTGCTCCACAACCCTCCTGAGGTAGGGAGGCACTCCGTGATATCTGAGTGCCTCCCTCACCACCCCGTAGGGGAGAGTGCCGAATGCGTTGGCGATGTCAAGAGACACCGCCACGACACCCTCCCCCCTTCCCGCCGCCTGGACGCTGTACTCCCTTAGCCGAGCTACAGCGTCCAGCGTGGACCGCCCCTCCCGGAACCCGAACTGGTTGTCGGCCAAGTCCGGGAACCTAACCTAACCTAACCTAACCTAACCTAACCTAACCTAACCTAACCTAACCTAACCTAACCTAACCTAACCTAACTTTTCTGAACCTAACTTTTCTAAACCTAACTTTTTCCAAACCTAACGGGTCTTACCCAAGCTTTGCGCGAAATGTTTTTTTTTTTTTTTTTTTTTTTTTTTTAACTTGTTTAAAAGAAAGCAAAGTAAACACAAAACCATGGGAAACAAAAGTTAGGTCGGGAAAAGTTAGGTTTAGAAAAGTTAGGTTCAGAAAAGTCAGGTTTAGAAAAGTTAGGATTAGAAGAATTAGGTTTAGGAAAGTTACGTTTAGAAAAGTTAGGTTTAGAAAATTCGGGTTGTGGAAAGTTAGGTTTTCAAAAGTTACGTTATCTTTCTTGACATTTCTGAACCCAACTTTTCCCGACCTAACTTTTGTTTTCCATGTTTTTGTGTTTACTTTGCTTTCTTTTAAACAAGTTAAAAAAAAAAAAAAAAAAAAAAAAAAACATTTCGAGAAAAGCTTGGTTAAGACAAGTTAGGTTTGGAAAAGTTAGGTTTAGAAAAGTTAGGTTCAGAAAAGTCAGGTTTAGAAAAGTTAGGATTAGAAAAATTAGGTTTAGGAAAGTTACGTTTAGAAAAGTTAGGTTTAGAAAATTCGGGTTGTGGAAAGTTAGGTTTTCAAAAGTTACGTTATCTTTCTTGACATTTCTGAACCCAACTTTTCCCGACCTAACTTTTGTTTCCCATGGTTTTGTGTTTACTTTTCTTTCTTTTAAACAAGTTAAAAAAAAAAAAAAAACATTTCGAGAAAAGCTTGGTTAAGACAAGTTAGGTTTGGAAAAGTTAGGTTTAGAAAAGTTAGGTTCAGAAAAGTTAGGTTTAGAAAAGTTAGGATTAGAAAAATTAGGTTTAGAAAAGTTAGGCTTAGAAAAGTTAGCTTTGGAAAAGTTCGGTTTAGAAAAGTTAGGTTTAGAAAAGTTAGGTTCAGAAAAGTCAGGTTTAGAAAAGTTAGGATTAGAAAAATTAGGTTTAGAAAAGTTAGGTTTAGAAAATTCGGGTTGTGGAAAGTCAGCTTTTCAAAAGTTACGTTATCTTTCTTAACATTTCTGAACCCAAACTTTTCCCGACCTAACTTTTGTTTCCCATGTTTTTGTTTTTACTTTGCTTTCTTTTAAACAAGTTAAAAAAAAAAACATTTCGAGAAAAGCTTGGTTAAGACAAGTTAGGTTTGGAAAAGTTAGGTTTAGAAAAGTTAGGTTCAGAAAAGTCAGGTTTAGAAAAGTTAGGATTAGAAAAATTAGGTTTAGGAAAGTTACGTTTAGAAAAGTTAGGTTTAGAAAATTCGGGTTGTGGAAAGTTAGGTTTTCAAAAGTTACGTTATCTTTCTTGACATTTCTGAACCCAACTTTTCCCGACCTAACTTTTGTTTCCCATGGTTTTGTTTTTACTTTGCTTTCTTTTAAACAAGTTAAAAAAAAAAAAAAAAAACATTTCGAGAAAAGCTTGGTTAAGACAAGTTAGGTTTGGAAAAGTTAGGCTTAGAAAAGTTAGGTTCAGAAAAGTCAGGTTTAGAAAAGTTAGGTTCAGAAAAGTCAGGTTTAGAAAAGTTAGGATTAGAAAAATTAGGTTTAGGAAAGTTACGTTTAGAAAAGTTAGGTTTAGAAAATTCGGGTTGTGGAAAGTTAGTTTTTCAAAAGTTACGTTATCTTTCTTGACATTTCTGAACCCAACTTTTCCCGACCTAACTTTTGTTTCCCATGTTTTTGTTTTTACTTTGCTTTCTTTTAAACAAGTTAAAAAAAAAAAAAACATTTCGAGAAAAGCTTGGTTAAGACAAGTTAGGTTTGGAAAAGTTAGGTTTAGAAAAGTTAGGTTCAGAAAAGTCAGGTTTAGAAAAGTTAGGATTAGAAAAAACGGTTTAGGAAAGTTACGTTTAGAAAAGTTAGGTTTAGAAAATTCGGGTTGTGGAAAGTTAGGTTTTCAAAAGTTACGTTATCTTTCTTGACATTTCTGAACCCAACTTTTCCCGACCTAACTTTTGTTTCCCATGGTTTTGTTTTTACTTTGCTTTCTTTTAAACAAGTTAAAAAAAAAAAAAAAAAAACATTTCGAGAAAAGCTTGGTTAAGACAAGTTAGGTTTGGAAAAGTTAGGTTTAGAAAAGTTAGGTTCAGAAAAGTTAGGTTTAGAAAAGTTAGGATTAGAAAAATTAGGTTTAGAAAAGTTAGGCTTAGAAAAGTTAGCTTTGGAAAAGTTCGGTTTAGAAAAGTTAGGTTTAGAAAAGTTAGGTTCAGAAAAGTCAGGTTTAGAAAAGTTAGGATTAGAAAAATTAGGTTTAGAAAAGTTAGGTTTAGGAAAGTTAGGTTTAGAAAAGTTAGGCTTTGAAAAGTTAGGTTTAGAAAATTCGGGTTGTGGAAAGTCAGCTTTTCAAAAGTTACGTTATCTTTCTTAACATTTCTGAACCCAAACTTTTCCCGACCTAACTTTTGTTTCCCATGTTTTTGTTTTTACTTTGCTTTCTTTTAAACAAGTTAAAAAAAAAAAAAAAACATTTCGAGAAAAGCTTGGTTAAGACAAGTTAGGTTTGGAAAAGTTAGGTTTAGAAAAGTTAGGTTCAGAAAAGTCAGGTTTAGAAAAGTTAGGATTAGAAAAATTAGGTTTAGGAAAGTTACGTTTAGAAAAGTTAGGTTTAGAAAAGTTAGGTTCAGAAAAGTCAGGTTTAGAAAAGTTAGGATTAGAAAAATTAGGTTTAGGAAAGTTACGTTTAGAAAAGTTAGGTTTAGAAAATTCGGGTTGTGGAAAGTTAGGTTTTCAAAAGTTACGTTATCTTTCTTGACATTTCTGAACCCAACTTTTCCATACCTTACTTTTGTTTCCCATGGTTTTGTTTTTACTTTGCTTTCTTTTAAACAAGTTAAAAAAAAAAAAAAAAAACATTTCGAGAAAAGCTTGGTTAAGACAAGTTAGGTTTGGAAAAGTTAGGTTTAGAAAAGTTAGGTTCAGAAAAGTTAGGTTTAGAAAAGTTAGGATTAGAAAAATTAGGTTTAGAAAAGTTAGGCTTAGAAAAGTTAGCTTTGGAAAAGTTCGGTTTAGAAAAGTTAGGTTTAGAAAAGTTAGTTTTAGAAAAGTTAGGTTTAGGAAATTCGGGTTGTGGAAAGTTAGGTTTTCAAAAGTTACGTTATCTTTCTTAACATTTCTAAACCCAACTTTTCCCGACCTAACTTTGCCAACCATATTTTTTTTTTTTTTTTTTTGGTTTGCTTTCTTTAACCAAGTCTAAAAATTAGTTCAGGAAAAGTTAGGTTAAGTTAAGTGTGGTCTATAAAAGTTGGGTATAGGAATGGTAGGTTTTGAAAAGTTACGTTAGTTTTTCTGTGCAATTCTGCACAGAAATCCACTGATCCGCTTATCCACTTTGCCGTAAGTACTTAATATTTTTTTTTAAATAATACACTTCTAAAATATCAACAATTTTTAAAATAAATAGTCACTTCCCATCACACTTCTAAAATATCAACAATTTTTAAAATAAATAGTCACTTCCCATCCCGTGTCAATCAACGAAAGTTCTGCAAACATTTCTCAATTTCGTGCCCCCCCGCCACACCCCGGATATAGTAAACTAGGTAGCAGAGACGTGCTCCAAACCCAAATTTTTTTTCTCAATTATGGATAGTCCACCACTTACTGATCCCATATATACACTTATTGTCATATCTCAGATACGTCTTTTCTTATTTAAACTTAAATCAAAAATCCACACTATTCACGAAAGAAGGTTCCCAAGATTGTCCGATTTCAGACAGACAACGAGAGATGCTGCATGCCAGAGAACACTAAACCAAAAAAAGTGTTGATTCATTACAATAAGGTAGGTACGAAGTTATAAAGCAGCGTATAATGTTAAATCCCGGTCGACTTTTGCTACAAGGTATAATATCTTGTTAGATCAGCCAGATTATACAATCACATAAATAAACATTTGAACGTTTTCGATCTTACAAAACATGCAACTAAGAAGAGGCTAACTGCTAACATCGCTAAAGTAAAAGAATTATAGTGAGACAGAGTGTATTTTGAAAAATGTATACCTAACTTACGTACGTACTTAATACCCTTGCGGAGGAGCGCCCGGGTGGTGTTTCTTAACACAACTAACACAAGTATAATATTGTTTACTTACAACTGGACATCATCAACAATGTAATAATGTTAATTAAGATGAATAAAATATTATTTTTTTTTTATTTCAAGATATTTTATTAATATTTGTTTTATTTCAAGATAATTTTATAGTAAATATACCGTCATGTCGGAAATAGGGAAAAACTCATTTATAATAATGTTTTATCTTTGACCTCGTGTAATTTTGTTCCATGCACTGGATCGATGGGGAGTTCTTAGAGGCTATTTTTAATAATGTTTTGAACAATTTCACTCATTTCCATCTTGATGGAACTCATGTACCTGCCATTCTTATTTTTCGGTTTCATTTGATTGGATTATAATACTTTTTGCAGTGTAGGTATATTATTGTAAAAAGTTGTAACCTCACTCAAACAACTTGTTTTTCTTCTCTTGTCAATCCCTGACAACCATGTTTGTACTTTGTACATTCAATGTCTGCTCGGTTACCGAATATTCAGGCTTGTAGTTCTATCCACGACGAAGCTGTAGGGGGTCGAAAGTAGCTTGAAATGCTTCGAGACAAGGATAGTACGGCCATGCCGCTTGTCTTTTTGTTGTTCGACTTGGCGAGGGCACTGCCGTGCCCCCCGATATATATATGGTAATATTAGACAAGTATTTAAAATAATGTAATGGTCTCGGGCTGGCGAGCGCCCGCGGCGCGCGGTGCAGCGGTGCAGCGGTGCAGCGGTGCAGCGGTGCAGCGGTGCAGCGGTGCAGCGGTGCAGCGGTGATTGCGTCCGGCGATACAATGCTGCATTGTAGACGCGCGGAAAATAAATAAGCGCACAAAAGACGCTTCCTCCACGTAATGAGGCGACCGGCCCGCTCCCGCTCCCGCCCCCGCCTCCGCTCCCGCTCCCGTACCCGCTATAACTGTTAACAAGGATAACTTTCTGATGTACGGTACAAGTGCAGTGCACGGTTGCAACGAGCGCCGCCGCGCCGCCGCGCCGCGCCGGACACGGGTAAGTACCTAATGACTAATGAGTATTCAAAACATAATGTAAGCAGGGCTTTTTCTTGTAAACAATTTTGTTTTCTTTGAATAATAAATAAGAAAGTGGATAATAATACGAGTTATGTGGAGCTAAGTACCTACCTCAAGAGTTATCCTAAATGTTATTTTCAGTTTTACGATAATATAATAATATACACCGTACAGTATAGCATCATAATAATAATTATTATATCGTCGCTCAACGTCTTATAAAATTTGTGTATTAATTGTGCATGAAACAAGGGGCACGTGTGTGTTTGAATTTGTCGATAGAATAGAAGATAATAATTATGGTTTGTTATGTAGTCAGAGTCGTCAGCAGGAAGTCGTGCTGCCCGCTGCCCGCTGCCCGCTGCCCGCTGCCCGCTGCCCGCGCGAGTCGTCCGCTCGTGACCGCGCGCGGCGAGTGCGGTGACGTGTCGCCTCCCGCCGTCGCTCCCCGCTCCCCCGCTCCCCGCTCCCCGCTCCGCCGCCGACAGGAAAACAATACAGACTGATGTCATCCAACATCATAAACATGACACCACTGAATTATATTTAAAAAAGGACCTATGGTGTTAACGCACTATATTTTCATTTCACATAAATATTATCATTCTACCATAGGACAGGCTGATTTGCATAATAAGTAAAATACTCACCTAAAGCAGGTTTATTCAAAACACAATGTTGTTTGTAAAACGGAGTTAATAACATCATGACCTTATTTTACGTGCATTTGTTTTAAAAACAATGTCACCGTTATATTGTTGTTGTTTGCATCTCCAAGTTGTCGAGTCATAGGTTATGCAAAAATAAAATAATAATAGATACATACATGTACATTATTTATGGGGTTTACAACTAACGCGTACTCGGCGGGACAAAAAATTTCAGGAGTGCATGAGTGGTAGAGTGGTGGAGTGGTAGAGTGGTAGAGTGGTAGAGTGGTGGAGTGGTAGCAGCGCGGCGGCCGATAGCGAGTGCGCCGCGACATTGACCCCGACAGAACTCCGCCGCCGCGACACGCTGATTAATATTATCATGATAAGCAATACCTAGTGTATTCAGATCACGGAGCTGTCTTGTATTGAATGTCCTAAATTCTAATTTTAACTTCTAAAATGATTTGGAAAATGTTAGATAATAAAGTCAGGCGATCTGATGCATCTATTTAACTTCACCGATACGCCCTTAATATTATGAATATTTGTAATAATAACGTGCAGCTAGCTAATTGAAAGTTCTATTACGATTATATTGTAAATTGTACGATTATTCCGAAATCTAAGAACGGTTTATAACGTAACCGACTAGATATAATATTTAATCTTATCAAGTCAATT
The DNA here is from genome assembly GCA_038024825.1 of Polylopha cassiicola. Lineage (NCBI taxonomy): Eukaryota > Metazoa > Arthropoda > Insecta > Lepidoptera > Tortricidae > Polylopha > Polylopha cassiicola. Next base: position 41,544 of record CP149050.1, read on the forward strand.
ATCCAGTACAAAACATTTAATAATAAAATCCAAAGTTAAATGAAGACTTAAGTATGTATTATTACATTCCGATTATAAAAAAATATAGATAACAACAAAGAGCAAGTACAAGAAGAGCAGTAACAGGGCATAGCGCACGGCGGTGCGGTGCCGCACGAGCAGCGCGAGCGCCGGCCCGGCGACGGCGAACTGCCTGAAGTAGTCCTCGATCTTGAAGTAGCAGTCGGCCTCGTGGTCGAGCCAGTCGAGCGCGCGCCGGTCGAACCACACGTACTGCCCGCGCAGCGTCGCCGGCGCGTCCAGCAGCAGGTACAGCAGCGTGTCGGCGGCGCGCTCCGGCGAGAACACGCCGCGGCCCGCCGTCATGTCGGTGCGCACCAGCCCCGGGTGCACGCTGTTCACGGCGATGCCGCGCGCCTCCACCTCCTTCTGCTGCAGCCGGGTCAGCGCGCTCACCGCCACCTTGGCCACCCGGTACGCGGGAAGCGTTCCGCCGTCGGCGAGGTCCTCTCGCCGGAACGTGCCGGCCTTGACCCCGTCGAGGAACCGATCGACGAACTCGTCGACGTCGGCGACGGTCAGGTTCCGGTCGGAGAGCCGGTACACCCAGTACCGGTTCCGGACGTTGGAGAGGTGACCGCAGTCGCTGGAGACGTTGACGACGCGGGCCGCGTCGCGGAGCAGCGGGAACAGCAGCTCCTGCACGGTGAGCAGGCTGCGGTAGTCGACGTCGACGACCCGCTTGCAGTCCTCGTACGTGGTGAACGGTCACGAATACAAACATTGCCCCCACAAGGAAGATCCCTCAAAAACCAACTGCCACAACTGCAAGACACACTTCATCAAAAACAACATTAAAAAGGGAAACACCCAACACAGCGCCACTTCCATCGAGTGCCCACGAATGTCCATGATGTACAACAATATTAAAGCAAGAATCGACTATGGCCAATAAAAACATAATTAATAAAAATAATTCCACTCCAAAAAACATCCACAAATGTCTCCAAATTAACATCGGACACGGCCGAAACGCTCACCAAGAGCTGGTCGTGTCTCTAAATAGCAATAAATACGACTTTGTTTTCATCAGTGAACCATACGTCGCAAACAACACCAAAACAATCAAACCTATCCCCGGCTACACCACATATCAGTTCCCGTCACCCAACCAGCCCATCAAAGCAGCCATCCTTGTAAAAGAAAATTCTTTCGGCACGCTTGGACAGACTAAATACTCCAACTCCAACATCTGTATTGTCCAGCTTACGGAAAGGTCAGGTGGCAGAGTGTATCTGGTGTCTGCCTATATTGAACCTCGCACAGACCCCACGAACTCACTCGAACTGCTCGAGACCTTCCTACACGACACAGCTGGTGCAACGCACATAATCGGAGGCGACTTTAACGGCTGGCATCGCCTATGGGGCTGTTCTCAGAACAACACCAGGGGGGAATTGCTCGCCGATTTGGCTATCACCAACAACCTAACGGTATGCAATATTGGAACCACCCCCACTTTCGAAACAGTTTCCCACGGCACGCTGCGCACCTCCATCGTCGACGTCACTCTCCTGGGGAACCACCCACGTCGCGGACAACACCACGTGCAAATCACGGACTGGAAAGTCGACACCAGTCTGTGCCCATCTTCTGACCACAACGCCATCACTTTTCTTCTCGACACCTCCCTCGATAAATCTGCTAGATTCAAAACTAAAGCTAAGCTATCCACCTTCCGCTACAATACCACTGGGGTAAAATGGGATCTACTTACCGATGATATCCGCGACGCTCTCGCAGACAAAATCCCTGACACAGAATACATTTCCTCTTGCACCGAAGAACAACTCGACATCGTCATTTCATACCTTACCAAATACATCCAAGATATGTGCGCAGATCTGCTTCCGGCGTCCGAAGGTCCACCCAAAGGTCCTCCCTGGTGGAACGATGATCTGGATCTGAAAAAGAAAACAGTCATTAGAAATCACCATAAATTAAGAAAGGCTGTAAAACAAAAATTACCACTCGAAGACCTAATCAGAGAAAGAAATGAGCTAAGGAAAGCATACTCTGACGCATGCTGCTCTGCCTCGACGGAGGCATTTCGCGAATTCTGTGAAAGACAAAAGAAGGAGGATGTGTGGTCGGTAACGAATCGAATCATGCGAACCCGGCCTATCACACAGCCCCCTTCCACACTTCTCCTACAAGACGGCTCATACACGAATAGCAGCGCGGACTCAGCCGAGGCACTCTTGCGCATCTTCTATCCTGACGACGACGCAAGTCGAGATACCCCAGAACAGCTCTCTATCAGAAGGCAGGTCGTCGATCCGCCTTCTACACAGGACGAACCTCCGTTTACTAACACGGAGGTCCTTGAAACACTTAACACTATAAGCCACAAAAAAGCGCCTGGCGCCGACCATCTTACTTCTGACATCTGTCTTCAGGTTGCTAAACTTTTTCCCGACACCATCACCGGTATCATGAACCGCTGTTTGCAGCTTCAATATTTTCCCGACACCTGGAAGATTACCACCACGAAGATCATACCTAAACCCGATAAGGACGATTATTCCAAAGCAGCCTCCTTCCGACCTATCGGACTGGTAAAGGTATTCGGTAAGCTCCTTGAAAAATTGATCATCAACCGCCTTGTCTACCACATGAACAGCAATAACACCGTTATTCCGACACAGTTCGGCTTCCGCCTTCAAACCAATACCATATGCGCCATCCATCATGCAACAGACATCATCAAAAGAGCTATTCATAAAGGTGACCAAGTCCTCGCGGTGTCACTAGACATTCGAGCCGCCTTCGATAATGCCTGGTGGCCCGCCATCTTCCGGAGACTTCAACATATCAGGTGCCCGAAAAACATCTATCAAATCCTTCAAAGCTACGTCACCGACCGATCAGTCATGCTAGCGTTCTCGGACTGCTGCTTGGAGAAATCAATGACCAGAGGCTGCATACAGGGCTCCGTCGTGGGTCCGGTGCTATGGAACCTGATCCTCGACGAGCTTCTGGAAACAACCATGCCAGCAGGCTGCCACCTTCAAGCGTACGCAGATGACGTCCTACTAATAGCGCATTCCAAGTCTCCCGAAGAACTGGAGCGTATTACCAACGAAGCCATCAAAACTATTAACTCCTGGGGCAATAGAGTCAAACTATCTTTCGGACTAGACAAAACCCAAACAATCGCTTTCACTTGCAAAGCAACTAAAATCAAAATACTCATGGACAATACTCAAATTCATTTCGTTAACCAAATTAAATATCTAGGAGTTATAATAGACAACAGATTCAAATTCATCACACATTCAGAACATATAATAAACAAAGCAAAGAAACTCTTATACAAATTACAGAACTTCATAAGACCCACGTGGGGCGTCCATCCAGAGAACATACGCACCATTTACAGACAAGTCATCGAGCCCATAGTGACATATGCGTCGTCCGTATGGGTCAACGCACTACAATTTAAATGTGTAAACTCCAAACTTCTTTCCCTTCAACGACTTTTTGCCATCAAAATCATACATGCCTTCCGCACAGTGAGCACCCCACTCTCTATTTCGCTGGCTCAACTCACTCCTTTACCATCCAGGGTGAAGTACTTTGCCGACGTCGAGATCACGAGAATTCGCGGCCAATCCACCTTTCTCCCTAGAGATCTCCCAATCGAAGCTCCCGTGCCACCTTCTTCCCTTCTTCACCCCGCACTCCGCATCACAATTCCGTATAAAGAAATACACAATATTTCTGAGCTCAATGAAATCATATCAAATCACGATCCTAACGCCTGGCAAGCCTACACAGACGGAAGCAGACTAGACAACAAAGTTGGGTCTGCTTTCGTCATAATCAAGCCTAACGGAACTATCATCACCAAAAAACTAAAACTGCACGACTGTTGCTCTGTCTTCCAGTCGGAGCTATTGGCCATCTTAAAATGCATAGAACATGCTACTAAAACTAAATGCCCTCCATCCACTCTTTTAATTTTCACTGACAGTAGATCCGGTTTAGACGAAATTTCAAATCCAACTTCATATAATCCACTCGTTAACGGAATACATAAAATAATTAACAGTTTCAGCGAAATTACACGAATATCATTGCACTGGGTGAAAGCCCACTGCGGTATTACCGGCAACGAACTGGCTGACCAAGCGGCGAAGTCTGCAGTCAACCTTCACAAAACTCCTGACTTCACATCTATTCCCATCAGCCACATCAAATACTACAACAAAACTAAATCCCTTAAGGACGCCAGCGACCTATACAATAACCCGAACAACTGCTCATACACAAAAACACTATTCCCTACACACGAAGAACTCACCAAATACCTCCAAACCAACACACTAACTTTCACATTAACACAATTCCTCAGCAACCACGGATACCACAAGGAATACTTGTTCCGTTTTAAAATCACCACCGATGACCATTGTCCTTGTTCAAGCAATAACACAACCCAATCTCTAACTCACCTTCTACACGATTGTCCTCGCTTTGCAAAAGCGAGATACGACCACATATCCACCTGTCACTCCCTAAACATCGACCCCAAAAACTTCAAAGAAGTCATCTCGAAAGAGACCACTAACACATCCCTCCATAAACTGATAAAAATTATAATCTTGAACTTGAAAGCCTATAATGGCACGTAATCATCGCAACACTTATAAATCACATTCCATTTTCCCTAATCGCCCATGGGGCGAACGGGCGACGATCTTGTGGCCGGCGCCGGTTCGCACCATGGGCTGGACACTATTTTTATCTTCACTTTCATTCTCTCATTCTTGCCTGCTGGGCGGGCGGGCGGAGGCCGAGAAATTCCTCGGAATCCGCCGGCCCGCCCAGCAGGCATCCACTTTCATCCATCCTCTCCCTACATACCTCTCATTTCCCTTACACTCCCAACACACCTAGGTACACTCTACAACAAACACAACACAAACAACAACCACTCTTTTTCTCAAACCCTTTCATCCTTCACCAATCCTACACCACACTGTTGGACACAAAGCGTATTCCGATAGCGCCGCGTGTTCAACGTATCACACTCTACAAGGGGGGAGGTTTTAGTCCGTAGGCTACTGGGCACCATTCCCAGTAGAGTCGGGCATGCTGTCAGGAACGGTCCTGGCAGTATACATGAGTATTTCCTCCTCCCACGCAAAAAAAAAAAAAAAAAAAACCTAACCTAACCTAACCTAACCTTTTTTTTGTTGACGGAGTGGAAAATGCTTTACGCATCCCCCGGGCCTGGGGCGACCTGGGGGTATGTGGGACTCTCCCGGGCTAGTCCCGGGCCTACCCACTAAAAACCACTCCGGCGTTTCCCGCTCTGCCGTTAAGGGGACGCATGGGATCTAGTGAATTTCACCATGACGTCCCCCGGCCGCCCCGGTCTATCTCACCGGGGCTCCCGCGCCATGGGGGGGCAAGTCGGTACGCTCGACTCGCCCCCCAGACGAAGGCCGTTAACGAGGGTCCCCAACCCTCCGGCCTTACAGGGGAATCTGGCGGTTCGCGGCGAGATACCGCGAACGCCTAACTCCCCTTCGTCTGCGCCTGAGCGGGAGCGCGTCGGCTGCATCTTCGCGCTCCCGCTCCGCGGCCTCCTTCTGGGACATGACGGTCTCGCAGAAGGAGGCCACCGCCTCCCACCCCCTGTCGCTGCACAGCATTCCGGCGACGATGCTGTGCAGCGAGAGGTCCTCCCTCCCGAGGGCGAGCCTCAGGGTGCGGCGATCTTCCGCCCAGCGACTGCACTCTTCCACAGTGTGCCGGGCGGTGTCGTCTGGATCGCCGCACTCGTGGCATCCGGGGCCGAGCTCCCTCCCTATGAGGTGCAGGTAATGACCGAAGCAGCCATGCCCGGTCAAGACCTGCACCATGCGGAAGCTCAAGGCCCCGCGCCCTCTCTTCAACCAGCGGTCGAGCGACGGGAGGATGGCCCCTATGGTTCCGGGTCCCATAGAGGGAATCCTCCAGGTCGCTCTTCCACCGGTCCCTCAGTCTGTCGTCGGCCAACCGGCGCGCTCTTTCCGCTTCTTCTGGGCCCAGACTCTCCCCTAGAGTCCGGGCCTCTACCCTCCTTTGGTGCCTCTCCGCCAACACCTGGGCATCCAACTCCCAGGGAGGGGTGGCGGCGAGGAGGCACGCGGCCGCATGTGAGACGGTGGTGTACGCCCTGCAAATGCGCAGGGCCACCACCCTCTGCGGCCGCCGGAGCTGCGCTCGGTTGGCCGCCGACAGACGGTCGGCCCAAATTGGGGCCCCGTACAAGGCCATGCTCCTCACCACATTGGCGAAGAGCCGGCGGCACGGGGCGTTTGGGCCGCCCACGTTGGGCAGCAGACGGCTGAGTGCCGACGCTGCACCAACGACTCGGGGAGCAAGTCGCCGGAAATGCTCCCCGAAGTCCCACCGGCGGTCCAGGATGAGCCCCAAGTACTTTATGTGGGGCTCCACCCGGACCGCTTCTCCCTCCACAGGGATGGTGAGGCCCGCTCGCACTCGCCATCCCCTCCCCCCGAAGACGACGGCCTCAGTCTTCGGGAGGGCCACCTTCAGCCCGAGGAGACTGATGCGTGCGACGGTGAGTTCTGTGGCCACCGCCGCCCGCCTGAGGGTCTCCCCGAGCTCCGTGCCCCGCACGGCCACCATCGTGTCATCTGCGTAGCAGATGGTGACCATGCGGGGAGCTGCACCCCCCGTATGGCCCAATCATACCCGAGGTTCCACAGAAGGGGTCCGAGCACGGACCCTTGTGGAACCCCGCAGGCCATGGGGCGCAGCTTCCGGCCGTCTTGATCGTCGTAGAGCACTACCCGGTCCTGCAGGTAGTGCTCCACAACCCTCCTGAGGTAGGGAGGCACTCCGTGATATCTGAGTGCCTCCCTCACCACCCCGTAGGGGAGAGTGCCGAATGCGTTGGCGATGTCAAGAGACACCGCCACGACACCCTCCCCCCTTCCCGCCGCCTGGACGCTGTACTCCCTTAGCCGAGCTACAGCGTCCAGCGTGGACCGCCCCTCCCGGAACCCGAACTGGTTGTCGGCCAAGTCCGGGAACCTAACCTAACCTAACCTAACCTAACCTAACCTAACCTAACCTAACCTAACCTAACCTAACCTAACCTAACCTAACTTTTCTGAACCTAACTTTTCTAAACCTAACTTTTCCAAACCTAACTTGTCTTAACCAAGCTTTTCTCGAAATGTTTTTTTTTTTTTTTTTTTTTTTTTTTTTTAACTTGTTTAAAAGAAAGCAAAGTAAACACAAAACCATGGGAAACAAAAGTTAGGTCGGGAAAAGTTAGGTTTAGAAAAGTTAGGTTCAGAAAAGTCAGGTTTAGAAAAGTTAGGATTAGAAGAATTAGGTTTAGGAAAGTTACGTTTAGAAAAGTTAGGTTTAGAAAATTCGGGTTGTGGAAAGTTAGGTTTTCAAAAGTTACGTTATCTTTCTTGACATTTCTGAACCCAACTTTTCCCGACCTAACTTTTGTTTTCCATGTTTTTGTGTTTACTTTGCTTTCTTTTAAACAAGTTAAAAAAAAAAAAAAAAAAAAAAAAAAACATTTCGAGAAAAGCTTGGTTAAGACAAGTTAGGTTTGGAAAAGTTAGGTTTAGAAAAGTTAGGTTCAGAAAAGTCAGGTTTAGAAAAGTTAGGATTAGAAAAATTAGGTTTAGGAAAGTTACGTTTAGAAAAGTTAGGTTTAGAAAATTCGGGTTGTGGAAAGTTAGGTTTTCAAAAGTTACGTTATCTTTCTTGACATTTCTGAACCCAACTTTTCCCGACCTAACTTTTGTTTCCCATGGTTTTGTGTTTACTTTTCTTTCTTTTAAACAAGTTAAAAAAAAAAAATAAAAACATTTCGAGAAAAGCTTGGTTAAGACAAGTTAGGTTTGGAAAAGTTAGGTTTAGAAAAGTTAGGTTCAGAAAAGTTAGGTTTAGAAAAGTTAGGATTAGAAAAATTAGGTTTAGAAAAGTTAGGCTTAGAAAAGTTAGCTTTGGAAAAGTTCGGTTTAGAAAAGTTAGGTTTAGAAAAGTTAGGTTCAGAAAAGTCAGGTTTAGAAAAGTTAGGATTAGAAAAATTAGGTTTAGAAAAGTTAGGTTTAGAAAATTCGGGTTGTGGAAAGTCAGCTTTTCAAAAGTTACGTTATCTTTCTTAACATTTCTGAACCCAAACTTTTCCCGACCTAACTTTTGTTTCCCATGTTTTTGTTTTTACTTTGCTTTCTTTTAAACAAGTTAAAAAAAAAAAAAAAACATTTCGAGAAAAGCTTGGTTAAGACAAGTTAGGTTTGGAAAAGTTAGGTTTAGAAAAGTTAGGTTCAGAAAAGTCAGGTTTAGAAAAGTTAGGATTAGAAAAATTAGGTTTAGGAAAGTTACGTTTAGAAAAGTTAGGTTTAGAAAATTCGGGTTGTGGAAAGTTAGGTTTTCAAAAGTTACGTTATCTTTCTTGACATTTCTGAACCCAACTTTTCCCGACCTAACTTTTGTTTCCCATGGTTTTGTTTTTACTTTGCTTTCTTTTAAACAAGTTAAAAAAAAAAAAACATTTCGAGAAAAGCTTGGTTAAGACAAGTTAGGTTTGGAAAAGTTAGGCTTAGAAAAGTTAGGTTCAGAAAAGTCAGGTTTAGAAAAGTTAGGTTCAGAAAAGTCAGGTTTAGAAAAGTTAGGATTAGAAAAATTAGGTTTAGGAAAGTTACGTTTAGAAAAGTTAGGTTTAGAAAATTCGGGTTGTGGAAAGTTAGTTTTTCAAAAGTTACGTTATCTTTCTTGACATTTCTGAACCCAACTTTTCCCGACCTAACTTTTGTTTCCCATGTTTTTGTTTTTACTTTGCTTTCTTTTAAACAAGTTAAAAAAAAAAAAAACATTTCGAGAAAAGCTTGGTTAAGACAAGTTAGGTTTGGAAAAGTTAGGTTTAGAAAAGTTAGGTTCAGAAAAGTCAGGTTTAGAAAAGTTAGGATTAGAAAAAACGGTTTAGGAAAGTTACGTTTAGAAAAGTTAGGTTTAGAAAATTCGGGTTGTGGAAAGTTAGGTTTTCAAAAGTTACGTTATCTTTCTTGACATTTCTGAACCCAACTTTTCCCGACCTAACTTTTGTTTCCCATGGTTTTGTTTTTACTTTGCTTTCTTTTAAACAAGTTAAAAAAAAAATAAACATTTCGAGAAAAGCTTGGTTAAGACAAGTTAGGTTTGGAAAAGTTAGGTTTAGAAAAGTTAGGTTCAGAAAAGTTAGGTTTAGAAAAGTTAGGATTAGAAAAATTAGGTTTAGAAAAGTTAGGCTTAGAAAAGTTAGCTTTGGAAAAGTTCGGTTTAGAAAAGTTAGGTTTAGAAAAGTTAGGTTCAGAAAAGTCAGGTTTAGAAAAGTTAGGATTAGAAAAATTAGGTTTAGAAAAGTTAGGTTTAGGAAAGTTAGGTTTAGAAAAGTTAGGCTTTGAAAAGTTAGGTTTAGAAAATTCGGGTTGTGGAAAGTCAGCTTTTCAAAAGTTACGTTATCTTTCTTAACATTTCTGAACCCAAACTTTTCCCGACCTAACTTTTGTTTCCCATGTTTTTGTTTTTACTTTGCTTTCTTTTAAACAAGTTAAAAAAAAAAACATTTCGAGAAAAGCTTGGTTAAGACAAGTTAGGTTTGGAAAAGTTAGGTTTAGAAAAGTTAGGTTCAGAAAAGTCAGGTTTAGAAAAGTTAGGATTAGAAAAATTAGGTTTAGGAAAGTTACGTTTAGAAAAGTTAGGTTTAGAAAAGTTAGGTTTAGAAAAGTTAGGTTCAGAAAAGTCAGGTTTAGAAAAGTTAGGATTAGAAAAATTAGGTTTAGGAAAGTTACGTTTAGAAAAGTTAGGTTTAGAAAATTCGGGTTGTGGAAAGTTAGGTTTTCAAAAGTTACGTTATCTTTCTTGACATTTCTGAACCCAACTTTTCCATACCTTACTTTTGTTTCCCATGGTTTTGTTTTTACTTTGCTTTCTTTTAAACAAGTTAAAAAAAAAAAAAAAAAACATTTCGAGAAAAGCTTGGTTAAGACAAGTTAGGTTTGGAAAAGTTAGGTTTAGAAAAGTTAGGTTCAGAAAAGTTAGGTTTAGAAAAGTTAGGATTAGAAAAATTAGGTTTAGAAAAGTTAGGCTTAGAAAAGTTAGCTTTGGAAAAGTTTGGTTTAGAAAAGTTAGGTTTAGAAAAGTTAGTTTTAGAAAAGTTAGGTTTAGGAAATTCGGGTTGTGGATAGTTAGGTTTTCAAAAGTTACGTTATCTTTCTTAACATTTCTGAACCCAACTTTTCCCGACCTAACTTTGCCAACCAGAATTTTTTTTTTTTTTTTTGGTTTGCTGTCTTTTAACCAAGTCTAAAAGTTAGTTCAGGAAAAGTTAGGTTAAGTAAAGTGTGGTCTATAAAAGTTGGGTATAGGAATGGTAGGTTTTGAAAAGTTACGTTAGTTTTTCTGTGCAATTCTGCACAGAAATCCACTGATCCGCTTATCCACTTTGCCGTAAGTACTTAATATTTTTTTTTAAATAATACACTTCTAAAATATCAACAATTTTTAAAATAAATAGTCACTTCCCATCACACTTCTAAAATATCAACAATTTTTAAAATAAATAGTCACTTCCCATCCCGTGTCAATCAACGAAAGTTCTGCAAACATTTCTCAATTTCGTGCCCACCCGCCACACCCTGTATATAGTAAAGTAGGTAGCAGAGACGTGCTCCATCCCAAATTTTTTTATCTCAATTATGGATAGTCCACCACTTACTGATCCCATATATACACTTATTGTCATATCTCAGATACGTCTTTTCTTATTTAAACTTAAATCAAAAATCCACACTATTCACGAAAGAAGGTTCCCAAGATTGTCCGATTTCAGACAGACAACGAGAGATGCTGCATGCCAGAGAACACTAAACCAAAAAAAGTGTTGATTCATTACAATAAGGTAGGTACGAAGTTATAAAGCAGCGTATAATGTTAAATCCCGGTCGACTTTTGCTACAAGGTATAATATCTTGTTAGATCAGCCAGATTATACAATCACATAAATAAACATTTGAACGTTTTCGATCTTACAAAACATGCAACTAAGAAGAGGCTAACTGCTAACATCGCTAAAGTAAAAGAATTATAGTGAGACAGAGTGTATTTTGAAAAATGTATACCTAACTTACGTACGTACTTAATACCCTTGCGGAGGAGCGCCCGGGTGGTGTTTCTTAACACAACTAACACAAGTATAATATTGTTTACTTACAACTGGACATCATCAACAATGTAATAATGTTAATTAAGATGAATAAAATATTATTTTTTTATTTCAAGATATTTTATTAATATTTGTTTTATTTCAAGATAATTTTATAGTAAATATACCGTCATGTCGGAAATAGGGAAAAACTCATTTATAATAATGTTTTATCTTTGACCTCGTGTAATTTTGTTCCATGCACTGGATCGATGGGGAGTTCTTAGAGGCTATTTTTAATAATGTTTTGAACAATTTCACTCATTTCCATCTTGATGGAACTCATGTACCTGCCATTCTTATTTTTCGGTTTCATTTGATTGGATTATAATACTTTTTGCAGTGTAGGTATATTATTGTAAAAGTAGTAACCTCACTCAAACAACTTGTTTTTCTTCTCTTGTCAATCCCTGACAACCATGTTTGTACTTTGTACATTCAATGTCTGCTCGGTTACCGAATATTCAGGCTTGTAGTTCTATCCACGACGAAGCTGTAGGGGGTCGAAAGTAGCTTGAAATGCTTCGAGACAAGGATAGTACGGCCATGCCGCTTGTCTTTTTGTTGTTCGACTTGGCGAGGGCACTGCCGTGCCCCCCGATATATATATGGTAATATTAGACAAGTATTTAAAATAATGTAATGGTCTCGGGCTGGCGAGCGCCCGCGGCGCGCGGTGCAGCGGTGCAGCGGTGCAGCGGTGCAGCGGTGCAGCGGTGCAGCGGTGCAGCGGTGCAGCGGTGATTGCGTCCGGCGATACAATGCTGCATTGTAGACGCGCGGAAAATAAATAAGCGCACAAAAGACGCTTCCTCCACGTAATGAGGCGACCGGCCCGCTCCCGCTCCCGCCCCCGCCTCCGCTCCCGCTCCCGTACCCGCTATAACTGTTAACAAGGATAACTTTCTGATGTACGGTACAAGTGCAGTGCACGGTTGCAACGAGCGCCGCCGCGCCGCCGCGCCGCGCCGGACACGGGTAAGTACCTAATGACTAATGAGTATTCAAAACATAATGTAAGCAGGGCTTTTTCTTGTAAACAATTTTGTTTTCTTTGAATAATAAATAAGAAAGTGGATAATAATACGAGTTATGTGGAGCTAAGTACCTACCTCAAGAGTTATCCTAAATGTTATTTTCAGTTTTACGATAATATAATAATATACACCGTACAGTATAGCATCATAATAATAATTATTATATCGTCGCTCAACGTCTTATAAAATTTGTGTATTAATTGTGCATGAAACAAGGGGCACGTGTGTGTTTGAATTTGTCGATAGAATAGAAGATAATAATTATGGTTTGTTATGTAGTCAGAGTCGTCAGCAGGAAGTCGTGCTGCCCGCTGCCCGCTGCCCGCTGCCCGCTGCCCGCTGCCCGCGCGAGTCGTCCGCTCGTGACCGCGCGCGGCGAGTGCGGTGACGTGTCGCCTCCCGCCGTCGCTCCCCCGCTCCCCCGCTCCCCCGCTCCCCCGCTCCGCCGCCGACAGGAAAACAATACAGACTGATGTCATCCAACATCATAAACATGACACCACTGAATTATATTTAAAAAAGGACCTATGGTGTTAACGCACTATATTTTCATTTCACATAAATATTATCATTCTACCATAGGACAGGCTGATTTGCATAATAAGTAAAATACTCACCTAAAGCAGGTTTATTCAAAACACAATGTTGTTTGTAAAACGGAGTTAATAACATCATGACCTTATTTTACGTGCATTTGTTTTAAAAACAATGTCACCGTTATATTGTTGTTGTTTGCATCTCCAAGTTGTCGAGTCATAGGTTATGCAAAAATAAAATAATAATAGATACATACATGTACATTATTTATGGGGTTTACAACTAACGCGTACTCGGCGGGACAAAAAATTTCAGGAGTGCATGAGTGGTAGAGTGGTGGAGTGGTAGAGTGGTAGAGTGGTAGAGTGGTGGAGTGGTAGCAGCGCGGCGGCCGATAGCGAGTGCGCCGCGACATTGACCCCGACAGAACTCCGCCGCCGCGACACGCTGATTAATATTATCATGATAAGCAATACCTAGTGTATTCAGATCACGGAGCTGTCTTGTATTGAATGTCCTAAATTCTAATTTTAACTTCTAAAATGATTTGGAAAATGTTAGATAATAAAGTCAGGCGATCTGATGCATCTATTTAACTTCACCGATACGCCCTTAATATTATGAATATTTGTAATAATAACGTGCAGCTAGCTAATTGAAAGTTCTATTACGATTATATTGTAAATTGTACGATTATTCCGAAATCTAAGAACGGTTTATAACGTAACCGACTAGATATAATATTTAATCTTATCAAGTCAATTATCCAGTACAAAACATTTAATAATAAAATCCAAAGTTAAATGAAGACTTAAGTATGTATTATTACATTCCGATTATAAAAAAATATAGATAACAACAAAGAGCAAGTACAAGAAGAGCAGTAACAGGGCATAGCGCACGGCGGTGCGGTGCCGCACGAGCAGCGCGAGCGCCGGCCCGGCGACGGCGAACTGCCTGAAGTAGTCCTCGATCTTGAAGTAGCAGTCGGCCTCGTGGTCGAGCCAGTCGAGCGCGCGCCGGTCGAACCACACGTACTGCCCGCGCAGCGTCGCCGGCGCGTCCAGCAGCAGGTACAGCAGCGTGTCGGCGGCGCGCTCCGGCGAGAACACGCCGCGGCCCGCCGTCATGTCGGTGCGCACCAGCCCCGGGTGCACGCTGTTCACGGCGATGCCGCGCGCCTCCACCTCCTTCTGCTGCAGCCGGGTCAGCGCGCTCACCGCCACCTTGGCCACCCGGTACGCGGGAAGCGTTCCGCCGTCGGCGAGGTCCTCTCGCCGGAACGTGCCGGCCTTGACCCCGTCGAGGAACCGATCGACGAACTCGTCGACGTCGGCGACGGTCAGGTTCCGGTCGGAGAGCCGGTACACCCAGTACCGGTTCCGGACGTTGGAGAGGTGACCGCAGTCGCTGGAGACGTTGACGACGCGGGCCGCGTCGCGGAGCAGCGGGAACAGCAGCTCCTGCACGGTGAGCAGGCTGCGGTAGTCGACGTCGACGACCCGCTTGCAGTCCTCGTACGTGGTGAACGGTCACGAATACAAACATTGCCCCCACAAGGAAGATCCCTCAAAAACCAACTGCCACAACTGCAAGACACACTTCATCAAAAACAACATTAAAAAGGGAAACACCCAACACAGCGCCACTTCCATCGAGTGCCCACGAATGTCCATGATGTACAACAATATTAAAGCAAGAATCGACTATGGCCAATAAAAACATAATTAATAAAAATAATTCCACTCCAAAAAACATCCACAAATGTCTCCAAATTAACATCGGACACGGCCGAAACGCTCACCAAGAGCTGGTCGTGTCTCTAAATAGCAATAAATACGACTTTGTTTTCATCAGTGAACCATACGTCGCAAACAACACCAAAACAATCAAACCTATCCCCGGCTACACCACATATCAGTTCCCGTCACCCAACCAGCCCATCAAAGCAGCCATCCTTGTAAAAGAAAATTCTTTCGGCACGCTTGGACAGACTAAATACTCCAACTCCAACATCTGTATTGTCCAGCTTACGGAAAGGTCAGGTGGCAGAGTGTATCTGGTGTCTGCCTATATTGAACCTCGCACAGACCCCACGAACTCACTCGAACTGCTCGAGACCTTCCTACACGACACAGCTGGTGCAACGCACATAATCGGAGGCGACTTTAACGGCTGGCATCGCCTATGGGGCTGTTCTCAGAACAACACCAGGGGGGAATTGCTCGCCGATTTGGCTATCACCAACAACCTAACGGTATGCAATATTGGAACCACCCCCACTTTCGAAACAGTTTCCCACGGCACGCTGCGCACCTCCATCGTCGACGTCACTCTCCTGGGGAACCACCCACGTCGCGGACAACACCACGTGCAAATCACGGACTGGAAAGTCGACACCAGTCTGTGCCCATCTTCTGACCACAACGCCATCACTTTTCTTCTCGACACCTCCCTCGATAAATCTGCTAGATTCAAAACTAAAGCTAAGCTATCCACCTTCCGCTACAATACCACTGGGGTAAAATGGGATCTACTTACCGATGATATCCGCGACGCTCTCGCAGACAAAATCCCTGACACAGAATACATTTCCTCTTGCACCGAAGAACAACTCGACATCGTCATTTCATACCTTACCAAATACATCCAAGATATGTGCGCAGATCTGCTTCCGGCGTCCGAAGGTCCACCCAAAGGTCCTCCCTGGTGGAACGATGATCTGGATCTGAAAAAGAAAAAAGTCATTAGAAATCACCATAAATTAAGAAAGGCTGTAAAACAAAAATTACCACTCGAAGACCTAATCAGAGAAAGAAATGAGCTAAGGAAAGCATACTCTGACGCATGCTGCTCTGCCTCGACGGAGGCATTTCGCGAATTCTGTGAAAGACAAAAGAAGGAGGATGTGTGGTCGGTAACGAATCGAATCATGCGAACCCGGCCTATCACACAGCCCCCTTCCACACTTCTCCTACAAGACGGCTCATACACGAATAGCAGCGCGGACTCAGCCGAGGCACTCTTGCGCATCTTCTATCCTGACGACGACGCAAGTCGAGATACCCCAGAACAGCTCTCTATCAGAAGGCAGGTCGTCGATCCGCCTTCTACACAGGACGAACCTCCGTTTACTAACACGGAGGTCCTTGAAACACTTAACACTATAAGCCACAAAAAAGCGCCTGGCGCCGACCATCTTACTTCTGACATCTGTCTTCAGGTTGCTAAACTTTTTCCCGACACCATCACCGGTATCATGAACCGCTGTTTGCAGCTTCAATATTTTCCCGACACCTGGAAGATTACCACCACGAAGATCATACCTAAACCCGATAAGGACGATTATTCCAAAGCAGCCTCCTTCCGACCTATCGGACTGGTAAAGGTATTCGGTAAGCTCCTTGAAAAATTGATCATCAACCGCCTTGTCTACCACATGAACAGCAATAACACCGTTATTCCGACACAGTTCGGCTTCCGCCTTCAAACCAATACCATATGCGCCATCCATCATGCAACAGACATCATCAAAAGAGCTATTCATAAAGGTGACCAAGTCCTCGCGGTGTCACTAGACATTCGAGCCGCCTTCGATAATGCCTGGTGGCCCGCCATCTTCCGGAGACTTCAACATATCAGGTGCCCGAAAAACATCTATCAAATCCTTCAAAGCTACGTCACCGACCGATCAGTCATGCTAGCGTTCTCGGACTGCTGCTTGGAGAAATCAATGACCAGAGGCTGCATACAGGGCTCCGTCGTGGGTCCGGTGCTATGGAACCTGATCCTCGACGAGCTTCTGGAAACAACCATGCCAGCAGGCTGCCACCTTCAAGCGTACGCAGATGACGTCCTACTAATAGCGCATTCCAAGTCTCCCGAAGAACTGGAGCGTATTACCAACGAAGCCATCAAAACTATTAACTCCTGGGGCAATAGAGTCAAACTATCTTTCGGACTAGACAAAACCCAAACAATCGCTTTCACTTGCAAAGCAACTAAAATCAAAATACTCATGGACAATACTCAAATTCATTTCGTTAACCAAATTAAATATCTAGGAGTTATAATAGACAACAGATTCAAATTCATCACACATTCAGAACATATAATAAACAAAGCAAAGAAACTCTTATACAAATTACAGAACTTCATAAGACCCACGTGGGGCGTCCATCCAGAGAACATACGCACCATTTACAGACAAGTCATCGAGCCCATAGTGACATATGCGTCGTCCGTATGGGTCAACGCACTACAATTTAAATGTGTAAACTCCAAACTTCTTTCCCTTCAACGACTTTTTGCCATCAAAATCATACATGCCTTCCGCACAGTGAGCACCCCACTCTCTATTTCGCTGGCTCAACTCACTCCTTTACCATCCAGGGTGAAGTACTTTGCCGACGTCGAGATCACGAGAATTCGCGGCCAATCCACCTTTCTCCCTAGAGATCTCCCAATCGAAGCTCCCGTGCCACCTTCTTCCCTTCTTCACCCCGCACTCCGCATCACAATTCCGTATAAAGAAATACACAATATTTCTGAGCTCAATGAAATCATATCAAATCACGATCCTAACGCCTGGCAAGCCTACACAGACGGAAGCAGACTAGACAACAAAGTTGGGTCTGCTTTCGTCATAATCAAGCCTAACGGAACTATCATCACCAAAAAACTAAAACTGCACGACTGTTGCTCTGTCTTCCAGTCGGAGCTATTGGCCATCTTAAAATGCATAGAACATGCTACTAAAACTAAATGCCCTCCATCCACTCTTTTAATTTTCACTGACAGTAGATCCGGTTTAGACGAAATTTCAAATCCAACTTCATATAATCCACTCGTTAACGGAATACATAAAATAATTAACAGTTTCAGCGAAATTACACGAATATCATTGCACTGGGTGAAAGCCCACTGCGGTATTACCGGCAACGAACTGGCTGACCAAGCGGCGAAGTCTGCAGTCAACCTTCACAAAACTCCTGACTTCACATCTATTCCCATCAGCCACATCAAATACTACAACAAAACTAAATCCCTTAAGGACGCCAGCGACCTATACAATAACCCGAACAACTGCTCATACACAAAAACACTATTCCCTACACACGAAGAACTCACCAAATACCTCCAAACCAACACACTAACTTTCACATTAACACAATTCCTCAGCAACCACGGATACCACAAGGAATACTTGTTCCGTTTTAAAATCACCACCGATGACCATTGTCCTTGTTCAAGCAATAACACAACCCAATCTCTAACTCACCTTCTACACGATTGTCCTCGCTTTGCAAAAGCGAGATACGACCACATATCCACCTGTCACTCCCTAAACATCGACCCCAAAAACTTCAAAGAAGTCATCTCGAAAGAGACCACTAACACATCCCTCCATAAACTGATAAAAATTATAATCTTGAACTTGAAAGCCTATAATGGCACGTAATCATCGCAACACTTATAAATCACATTCCATTTTCCCTAATCGCCCATGGGGCGAACGGGCGACGATCTTGTGGCCGGCGCCGGTTCGCACCATGGGCTGGACACTATTTTTATCTTCACTTTCATTCTCTCATTCTTGCCTGCTGGGCGGGCGGGCGGAGGCCGAGAAATTCCTCGGAATCCGCCGGCCCGCCCAGCAGGCATCCACTTTCATCCATCCTCTCCCTACATACCTCTCATTTCCCTTACACTCCCAACACACCTAGGTACACTCTACAACAAACACAACACAAACAACAACCACTCTTTTTCTCAAACCCTTTCATCCTTCACCAATCCTACACCACACTGTTGGACACAAAGCGTATTCCGATAGCGCCGCGTGTTCAACGTATCACACTCTACAAGGGGGGAGGTTTTAGTCCGTAGGCTACTGGGCACCATTCCCAGTAGAGTCGGGCATGCTGTCAGGAACGGTCCTGGCAGTATACATGAGTATTTCCTCCTCCCACGCAAAAAAAAAAAAAAAAAAAAAACCTAACCTAACCTAACCTAACCTTTTTTTTTTTTTTTTTTTTTGACGGAGTGGAAAATGCTTTACGCATCCCCCGGGCCTGGGGCGACCTGGGGGTATGTGGGACTCTCCCGGGCTAGTCCCGGGCCTACCCACTAAAAACCACTCCGGCGTTTCCCGCTCTGCCGTTAAGGGGACGCATGGGATCTAGTGAATTTCACCATGACGTCCCCCGGCCGCCCCGGTCTATCTCACCGGGGCTCCCGCGCCATGGGGGGGCAAGTCGGTACGCTCGACTCGCCCCCCAGACGAAGGCCGTTAACGAGGGTCCCCAACCCTCCGGCCTTACAGGGGAATCTGGCGGTTCGCGGCGAGATACCGCGAACGCCTAACTCCCCTTCGTCTGCGCCTGAGCGGGAGCGCGTCGGCTGCATCTTCGCGCTCCCGCTCCGCGGCCTCCTTCTGGGACATGACGGTCTCGCAGAAGGAGGCCACCGCCTCCCACCCCCTGTCGCTGCACAGCATTCCGGCGACGATGCTGTGCAGCGAGAGGTCCTCCCTCCCGAGGGCGAGCCTCAGGGTGCGGCGATCTTCCGCCCAGCGACTGCACTCTTCCACAGTGTGCCGGGCGGTGTCGTCTGGATCGCCGCACTCGTGGCATCCGGGGCCGAGCTCCCTCCCTATGAGGTGCAGGTAATGACCGAAGCAGCCATGCCCGGTCAAGACCTGCACCATGCGGAAGCTCAAGGCCCCGCGCCCTCTCTTCAACCAGCGGTCGAGCGACGGGAGGATGGCCCCTATGGTTCGGGTCCCATAGAGGGAATCCTCCAGGTCGCTCTTCCACCGGTCCCTCAGTCTGTCGTCGGCCAACCGGCGCGCTCTTTCCGCTTCTTCTGGGCCCAGACTCTCCCCTAGAGTCCGGGCCTCTACCCTCCTTTGGTGCCTCTCCGCCAACACCTGGGCATCCAACTCCCAGGGAGGGGTGGCGGCGAGGAGGCACGCGGCCGCATGTGAGACGGTGGTGTACGCCCTGCAAATGCGCAGGGCCACCACCCTCTGCGGCCGCCGGAGCTGCGCTCGGTTGGCCGCCGACAGACGGTCGGCCCAAATTGGGGCCCCGTACAAGGCCATGCTCCTCACCACATTGGCGAAGAGCCGGCGGCACGGGGCGTTTGGGCCGCCCACGTTGGGCAGCAGACGGCTGAGTGCCGACGCTGCACCAACGACTCGGGGAGCAAGTCGCCGGAAATGCTCCCCGAAGTCCCACCGGCGGTCCAGGATGAGCCCCAAGTACTTTATGTGGGGCTCCACCCGGACCGCTTCTCCCTCCACAGGGATGGTGAGGCCCGCTCGCACTCGCCATCCCCTCCCCCCGAAGACGACGGCCTCAGTCTTCGGGAGGGCCACCTTCAGCCCGAGGAGACTGATGCGTGCGACGGTGAGTTCTGTGGCCACCGCCGCCCGCCTGAGGGTCTCCCCGAGCTCCGTGCCCCGCACGGCCACCATCGTGTCATCTGCGTAGCAGATGGTGACCATGCGGGGGAGCTGCACCCCCCGTATGGCCCAATCATACCCGAGGTTCCACAGAAGGGGTCCGAGCACGGACCCTTGTGGAACCCCGCAGGCCATGGGGCGCAGCTTCCGGCCGTCTTGATCGTCGTAGAGCACTACCCGGTCCTGCAGGTAGTGCTCCACAACCCTCCTGAGGTAGGGAGGCACTCCGTGATATCTGAGTGCCTCCCTCACCACCCCGTAGGGGAGAGTGCCGAATGCGTTGGCGATGTCAAGAGACACCGCCACGACACCCTCCCCCCTTCCCGCCGCCTGGACGCTGTACTCCCTTAGCCGAGCTACAGCGTCCAGCGTGGACCGCCCCTCCCGGAACCCGAACTGGTTGTCGGCCAAGTCCGGGAACCTAACCTAACCTAACCTAACCTAACCTAACCTAACCTAACCTAACCTAACCTAACCTAACCTAACCTAACCTAACTTTTCTGAACCTAACTTTTCTAAACCTAACTTTTCCAAACCTAACTTGTCTTAACCAAGCTTTTCTCGAAATGTTTTTTTTTTTTTTTTTTTTTAACTAGTTTAAAAGAAAGCAAAGTAAACACAAAACCATGGGAAACAAAAGTTAGGTCGGGAAAAGTTAGGTTTAGAAAAGTTAGGTTCAGAAAAGTCAGGTTTAGAAAAGTTAGGATTAGAAGAATTAGGTTTAGGAAAGTTACGTTTAGAAAAGTTAGGTTTAGAAAATTCGGGTTGTGGAAAGTTAGGTTTTCAAAAGTTACGTTATCTTTCTTGACATTTCTGAACCCAACTTTTCCCGACCTAACTTTTGTTTTCCATGTTTTTGTGTTTACTTTGCTTTCTTTTAAACAAGTTAAAAAAAAAAAAAAAAACATTTCGAGAAAAGCTTGGTTAAGACAAGTTAGGTTTGGAAAAGTTAGGTTTAGAAAAGTTAGGTTCAGAAAAGTCAGGTTTAGAAAAGTTAGGATTAGAAAAATTAGGTTTAGGAAAGTTACGTTTAGAAAAGTTAGGTTTAGAAAATTCGGGTTGTGGAAAGTTAGGTTTTCAAAAGTTACGTTATCTTTCTTGACATTTCTGAACCCAACTTTTCCCGACCTAACTTTTGTTTCCCATGGTTTTGTGTTTACTTTTCTTTCTTTTAAACAAGTTAAAAAAAAAAAAAAAAAAAAAAAAAAACATTTCGAGAAAAGCTTGGTTAAGACAAGTTAGGTTTGGAAAAGTTAGGTTTAGAAAAGTTAGGTTCAGAAAAGTTAGGTTTAGAAAAGTTAGGATTAGAAAAATTAGGTTTAGAAAAGTTAGGCTTAGAAAAGTTAGCTTTGGAAAAGTTCGGTTTAGAAAAGTTAGGTTTAGAAAAGTTAGGTTCAGAAAAGTCAGGTTTAGAAAAGTTAGGATTAGAAAAATTAGGTTTAGAAAAGTTAGGTTTAGAAAATTCGGGTTGTGGAAAGTCAGCTTTTCAAAAGTTACGTTATCTTTCTTAACATTTCTGAACCCAAACTTTTCCCGACCTAACTTTTGTTTCCCATGTTTTTGTTTTTACTTTGCTTTCTTTTAAACAAGTTAAAAAAAAAAAAAAACATTTCGAGAAAAGCTTGGTTAAGACAAGTTAGGTTTGGAAAAGTTAGGTTTAGAAAAGTTAGGTTCAGAAAAGTCAGGTTTAGAAAAGTTAGGATTAGAAAAATTAGGTTTAGGAAAGTTACGTTTAGAAAAGTTAGGTTTAGAAAATTCGGGTTGTGGAAAGTTAGGTTTTCAAAAGTTACGTTATCTTTCTTGACATTTCTGAACCCAACTTTTCCCGACCTAACTTTTGTTTCCCATGGTTTTGTTTTTACTTTGCTTTCTTTTAAACAAGTTAAAAAAAAAAAAACATTTCGAGAAAAGCTTGGTTAAGACAAGTTAGGTTTGGAAAAGTTAGGCTTAGAAAAGTTAGGTTCAGAAAAGTCAGGTTTAGAAAAGTTAGGTTCAGAAAAGTCAGGTTTAGAAAAGTTAGGATTAGAAAAATTAGGTTTAGGAAAGTTACGTTTAGAAAAGTTAGGTTTAGAAAATTCGGGTTGTGGAAAGTTAGTTTTTC
This sequence comes from Polylopha cassiicola, assembly GCA_038024825.1. Lineage (NCBI taxonomy): Eukaryota > Metazoa > Arthropoda > Insecta > Lepidoptera > Tortricidae > Polylopha > Polylopha cassiicola. The sequence goes on from CP149050.1 coordinate 63,977, forward strand.
AAAAGTTACGTTATCTTTCTTGACATTTCTGAACCCAACTTTTCCCGACCTAACTTTTGTTTCCCATGTTTTTGTTTTTACTTTGCTTTCTTTTAAACAAGTTAAAAAAAAAAAAAACATTTCGAGAAAAGCTTGGTTAAGACAAGTTAGGTTTGGAAAAGTTAGGTTTAGAAAAGTTAGGTTCAGAAAAGTCAGGTTTAGAAAAGTTAGGATTAGAAAAAACGGTTTAGGAAAGTTACGTTTAGAAAAGTTAGGTTTAGAAAATTCGGGTTGTGGAAAGTTAGGTTTTCAAAAGTTACGTTATCTTTCTTGACATTTCTGAACCCAACTTTTCCCGACCTAACTTTTGTTTCCCATGGTTTTGTTTTTACTTTGCTTTCTTTTAAACAAGTTAAAAAAAAAAAAACATTTCGAGAAAAGCTTGGTTAAGACAAGTTAGGTTTGGAAAAGTTAGGTTTAGAAAAGTTAGGTTCAGAAAAGTTAGGTTTAGAAAAGTTAGGATTAGAAAAATTAGGTTTAGAAAAGTTAGGCTTAGAAAAGTTAGCTTTGGAAAAGTTCGGTTTAGAAAAGTTAGGTTTAGAAAAGTTAGGTTCAGAAAAGTCAGGTTTAGAAAAGTTAGGATTAGAAAAATTAGGTTTAGAAAAGTTAGGTTTAGGAAAGTTAGGTTTAGAAAAGTTAGGCTTTGAAAAGTTAGGTTTAGAAAATTCGGGTTGTGGAAAGTCAGCTTTTCAAAAGTTACGTTATCTTTCTTAACATTTCTGAACCCAAACTTTTCCCGACCTAACTTTTGTTTCCCATGTTTTTGTTTTTACTTTGCTTTCTTTTAAACAAGTTAAAAAAAAAAAAAAAACATTTCGAGAAAAGCTTGGTTAAGACAAGTTAGGTTTGGAAAAGTTAGGTTTAGAAAAGTTAGGTTCAGAAAAGTCAGGTTTAGAAAAGTTAGGATTAGAAAAATTAGGTTTAGGAAAGTTACGTTTAGAAAAGTTAGGTTTAGAAAAGTTAGGTTTAGAAAAGTTAGGTTCAGAAAAGTCAGGTTTAGAAAAGTTAGGATTAGAAAAATTAGGTTTAGGAAAGTTACGTTTAGAAAAGTTAGGTTTAGAAAATTCGGGTTGTGGAAAGTTAGGTTTTCAAAAGTTACGTTATCTTTCTTGACATTTCTGAACCCAACTTTTCCATACCTTACTTTTGTTTCCCATGGTTTTGTTTTTACTTTGCTTTCTTTTAAACAAGTTAAAAAAAAAAAACATTTCGAGAAAAGCTTGGTTAAGACAAGTTAGGTTTGGAAAAGTTAGGTTTAGAAAAGTTAGGTTCAGAAAAGTTAGGTTTAGAAAAGTTAGGATTAGAAAAATTAGGTTTAGAAAAGTTAGGCTTAGAAAAGTTAGCTTTGGAAAAGTTCGGTTTAGAAAAGTTAGGTTTAGAAAAGTTAGTTTTAGAAAAGTTAGGTTTAGGAAATTCGGGTTGTGGAAAGTTAGGTTTTCAAAAGTTACGTTATCTTTCTTAACATTTCTAAACCCAACTTTTCCCGACCTAACTTTGCCAACCATATTTTTTTTTTTTTTTTTTTTGGTTTGCTTTCTTTAACCAAGTCTAAAAATTAGTTCAGGAAAAGTTAGGTTAAGTTAAGTGTGGTCTATAAAAGTTGGGTATAGGAATGGTAGGTTTTGAAAAGTTACGTTAGTTTTTCTGTGCAATTCTGCACAGAAATCCACTGATCCGCTTATCCACTTTGCCGTAAGTACTTAATATTTTTTTTTAAATAATACACTTCTAAAATATCAACAATTTTTAAAATAAATAGTCACTTCCCATCACACTTCTAAAATATCAACAATTTTTAAAATAAATAGTCACTTCCCATCCCGTGTCAATCAACGAAAGTTCTGCAAACATTTCTCAATTTCGTGCCCACCCGCCACACCCTGTATATAGTAAAGTAGGTAGCAGAGACGTGCTCCATCCCAAATTTTTTTATCTCAATTATGGATAGTCCACCACTTACTGATCCCATATATACACTTATTGTCATATCTCAGATACGTCTTTTCTTATTTAAACTTAAATCAAAAATCCACACTATTCACGAAAGAAGGTTCCCAAGATTGTCCGATTTCAGACAGACAACGAGAGATGCTGCATGCCAGAGAACACTAAACCAAAAAAAGTGTTGATTCATTACAATAAGGTAGGTACGAAGTTATAAAGCAGCGTATAATGTTAAATCCCGGTCGACTTTTGCTACAAGGTATAATATCTTGTTAGATCAGCCAGATTATACAATCACATAAATAAACATTTGAACGTTTTCGATCTTACAAAACATGCAACTAAGAAGAGGCTAACTGCTAACATCGCTAAAGTAAAAGAATTATAGTGAGACAGAGTGTATTTTGAAAAATGTATACCTAACTTACGTACGTACTTAATACCCTTGCGGAGGAGCGCCCGGGTGGTGTTTCTTAACACAACTAACACAAGTATAATATTGTTTACTTACAACTGGACATCATCAACAATGTAATAATGTTAATTAAGATGAATAAAATATTATTTTTTTTATTTCAAGATATTTTATTAATATTTGTTTTATTTCAAGATAATTTTATAGTAAATATACCGTCATGTCGGAAATAGGGAAAAACTCATTTATAATAATGTTTTATCTTTGACCTCGTGTAATTTTGTTCCATGCACTGGATCGATGGGGAGTTCTTAGAGGCTATTTTTAATAATGTTTTGAACAATTTCACTCATTTCCATCTTGATGGAACTCATGTACCTGCCATTCTTATTTTTCGGTTTCATTTGATTGGATTATAATACTTTTTGCAGTGTAGGTATATTATTGTAAAAAGTTGTAACCTCACTCAAACAACTTGTTTTTCTTCTCTTGTCAATCCCTGACAACCATGTTTGTACTTTGTACATTCAATGTCTGCTCGGTTACCGAATATTCAGGCTTGTAGTTCTATCCACGACGAAGCTGTAGGGGGTCGAAAGTAGCTTGAAATGCTTCGAGACAAGGATAGTACGGCCATGCCGCTTGTCTTTTTGTTGTTCGACTTGGCGAGGGCACTGCCGTGCCCCCCGATATATATATGGTAATATTAGACAAGTATTTAAAATAATGTAATGGTCTCGGGCTGGCGAGCGCCCGCGGCGCGCGGTGCAGCGGTGCAGCGGTGCAGCGGTGCAGCGGTGCAGCGGTGCAGCGGTGCAGCGGTGCAGCGGTGATTGCGTCCGGCGATACAATGCTGCATTGTAGACGCGCGGAAAATAAATAAGCGCACAAAAGACGCTTCCTCCACGTAATGAGGCGACCGGCCCGCTCCCGCTCCCGCCCCCGCCTCCGCTCCCGCTCCCGTACCCGCTATAACTGTTAACAAGGATAACTTTCTGATGTACGGTACAAGTGCAGTGCACGGTTGCAACGAGCGCCGCCGCGCCGCCGCGCCGCGCCGGACACGGGTAAGTACCTAATGACTAATGAGTATTCAAAACATAATGTAAGCAGGGCTTTTTCTTGTAAACAATTTTGTTTTCTTTGAATAATAAATAAGAAAGTGGATAATAATACGAGTTATGTGGAGCTAAGTACCTACCTCAAGAGTTATCCTAAATGTTATTTTCAGTTTTACGATAATATAATAATATACACCGTACAGTATAGCATCATAATAATAATTATTATATCGTCGCTCAACGTCTTATAAAATTTGTGTATTAATTGTGCATGAAACAAAGGGGCACGTGTGTGTTTGAATTTGTCGATAGAATAGAAGATAATAATTATGGTTTGTTATGTAGTCAGAGTCGTCAGCAGGAAGTCGTGCTGCCCGCTGCCCGCTGCCCGCTGCCCGCTGCCCGCTGCCCGCGCGAGTCGTCCGCTCGTGACCGCGCGCGGCGAGTGCGGTGACGTGTCGCCTCCCGCCGTCGCGGCCCCCCGCCCCCCCCCCCCCCCGCTCCCCCGCTCCGCCGCCGACAGGAAAACAATACAGACTGATGTCATCCAACATCATAAACATGACACCACTGAATTATATTTAAAAAAGGACCTATGGTGTTAACGCACTATATTTTCATTTCACATAAATATTATCATTCTACCATAGGACAGGCTGATTTGCATAATAAGTAAAATACTCACCTAAAGCAGGTTTATTCAAAACACAATGTTGTTTGTAAAACGGAGTTAATAACATCATGACCTTATTTTACGTGCATTTGTTTTAAAAACAATGTCACCGTTATATTGTTGTTGTTTGCATCTCCAAGTTGTCGAGTCATAGGTTATGCAAAAATAAAATAATAATAGATACATACATGTACATTATTTATGGGGTTTACAACTAACGCGTACTCGGCGGGACAAAAAATTTCAGGAGTGCATGAGTGGTAGAGTGGTGGAGTGGTAGAGTGGTAGAGTGGTAGAGTGGTGGAGTGGTAGCAGCGCGGCGGCCGATAGCGAGTGCGCCGCGACATTGACCCCGACAGAACTCCGCCGCCGCGACACGCTGATTAATATTATCATGATAAGCAATACCTAGTGTATTCAGATCACGGAGCTGTCTTGTATTGAATGTCCTAAATTCTAATTTTAACTTCTAAAATGATTTGGAAAATGTTAGATAATAAAGTCAGGCGATCTGATGCATCTATTTAACTTCACCGATACGCCCTTAATATTATGAATATTTGTAATAATAACGTGCAGCTAGCTAATTGAAAGTTCTATTACGATTATATTGTAAATTGTACGATTATTCCGAAATCTAAGAACGGTTTATAACGTAACCGACTAGATATAATATTTAATCTTATCAAGTCAATTATCCAGTACAAAACATTTAATAATAAAATCCAAAGTTAAATGAAGACTTAAGTATGTATTATTACATTCCGATTATAAAAAAATATAGATAACAACAAAGAGCAAGTACAAGAAGAGCAGTAACAGGGCATAGCGCACGGCGGTGCGGTGCCGCACGAGCAGCGCGAGCGCCGGCCCGGCGACGGCGAACTGCCTGAAGTAGTCCTCGATCTTGAAGTAGCAGTCGGCCTCGTGGTCGAGCCAGTCGAGCGCGCGCCGGTCGAACCACACGTACTGCCCGCGCAGCGTCGCCGGCGCGTCCAGCAGCAGGTACAGCAGCGTGTCGGCGGCGCGCTCCGGCGAGAACACGCCGCGGCCCGCCGTCATGTCGGTGCGCACCAGCCCCGGGTGCACGCTGTTCACGGCGATGCCGCGCGCCTCCACCTCCTTCTGCTGCAGCCGGGTCAGCGCGCTCACCGCCACCTTGGCCACCCGGTACGCGGGAAGCGTTCCGCCGTCGGCGAGGTCCTCTCGCCGGAACGTGCCGGCCTTGACCCCGTCGAGGAACCGATCGACGAACTCGTCGACGTCGGCGACGGTCAGGTTCCGGTCGGAGAGCCGGTACACCCAGTACCGGTTCCGGACGTTGGAGAGGTGACCGCAGTCGCTGGAGACGTTGACGACGCGGGCCGCGTCGCGGAGCAGCGGGAACAGCAGCTCCTGCACGGTGAGCAGGCTGCGGTAGTCGACGTCGACGACCCGCTTGCAGTCCTCGTACGTGGTGAACAGGTCGTTCCCGGCGATCGCGGCGTTGTTGACGAGGTAGTCGAAGCCGCCGTGCTTGTCCTTCAGGAAGGCGGCGAACCGGCGGACGCTCTCTCTGTCGGCGACGTCGAGCTGGTGGTACTCGGGCCGGAGCCCCCGGCGCGCGAGCTCGTCGAGGGCGGCGCGGCCGCGGGCGGGGTCGCGGGACGTGAGATACACGACCAGCTCACCCGGCGGCAGGCGGCGGCACAGCCCCTCCACCACGGCGCGCCCGATGCCCTTGTTGGCTCCGGTGACCACCGCGACGCGCACCATGTCCGCTCGCTGCGGCCGCTCGGCGCACACTAGCCGCTGCGCGAGTACTCAGTGATTACAATCTATTTAACACATACCTACGTATTGATAAGATTAGTAAACAAGTAAATACAAAAAGTAAGTAGTAAGTAAATACAATTAAGAACTCGTTTTGATAAACAAAATAAACCGCTAATGCTCACTTAACGCGTCGAGACCTCAATCTGAGCGGTTTGGAAGCGAGGTTTGTACTATTTATTCGGTTTAGGATGAGAATAAGTTATCTATTAAAAAAGTTTTTCTTTCTTACAAACCTAGGTTTTCGAATCGTTCAAATCATGCAAAAACCTTACGTCAATTTTATATAATTTTACATTCGCTTCGTTCGTAAGCTATTAATTATTATCGATTGTTAGTTGTGTAAGGGCGGCGGCGGCGGGTATCGCGCCGGGAGCGCCTACGCGCTGATACGGTAGCGTACGCGGCGTCACAGTCGCGTCGCTTAAGAAACACGAGCGCACAAGACGCCAGGCGCCGCGCCGCGTCGGATAAGGACGCGCGACGGGAGCGCCAGCGCGTGCAGCGCCGCGGCCGCCCGGCCGGGAGCGGAGCGAGGTACACTGTGTGCACTCCGCACCCGCCGCGCCGCGTCCTAGCCTCCTGTCGGTGGAGCGCCAGCGCGTGCAGCGCCGCGGCCGCCCGGCCGGGAGCGGAGCGAGGTACACTGTGTGCACTCCGCACCCGCCGCGCCGCGTCCTAGCCTCCTGTCGGTGGAGCGCCAGCGCGTGCAGCGCCGCGGCCGCCCGGCCGGGAGCGGAGCGAGGTACACTGTGTGCACTCCGCACCCGCCGCGCCGCGTCCTAGCCTCCTGTCGGTGGAGCGCCAGCGCGTGCAGCGCCGCGGCCGCCCGGCCGGGAGCGGAGCGAGGTACACTGTGTGCACTCCGCACCCGCCGCGCCGCGTCCTAGCCTCCTGTCGGTGGAGCGCCAGCGCGTGCAGCGCCGCGGCCGCCCGGCCGGGAGCGGAGCGAGGTACACTGTGTGCACTCCGCACCCGCCGCGCCGCGTCCTAGCCTCCTGTCGGTGGACTCGTCGGACGGATAAGTCTACAAGAAACATTGAACATGGAAATATTCCGGGAATTTCCAATAAGGAAATAGAGAGGTTGGCTTGTTTATGGACAATGATGACATTTATACAGTTAGGACTGTGATAAAACCGGGAGTTAATTGAATTTTAACCTTTTAGTTTATTTTGTTAACAAATAATAAAAGTTTGCTTTTATAAGTTTTTTTTATATTTTACTTTTTTGTATTTTTAATTCAATATTTACTAGGTACGACTACTAAGTAGTATCAAAGTATTCGACAAGATGAATCAAACTAGTCCAAACTAGATGGGGTTGCGTTGTTTAGTTACGGAGTTCCTATGACCACCTTCCAGCTCCATCATCAGATCAGCTCCGTGTCTCAATAATACTGCATTGTCATCCGATTTATACATGCTTGCAAAATATCAGCGCAATCGGAAACCGGGAGGTGGATTAATATTAACTGGCAACATTTGATTACATACAGACATATAGACAAACAACGAAACAGGTGAAACTAAATAAAAGTTTACTTGTAATAGTATTTTTTGCCGATGATACAATTTTAAGGTCAATAGATGGCAAAAAATTGTGCTAAACTAAATTGAATTGAATTGAAAATATACCTATTAAAGTGAAGAAATATAACATTAAATTAAATTAAATAGGACACGGAGGAGACGCGTACGATATACTACTCTACTATGTACTCGTCTGCTGGACTGCACACTGCGCACTGCACACTGCACACTGCGCACTGCGCACTGCACACTGCACACTGCACACTGCACACTGCACACTAGGGTGGGTCACTCTAGTATGAAAAAAAAAAAAAGTTGATGAATCAAATTCTAATAGTTATATTATGTTGTAGTGTACCATAAAAAGTAGTTTTAGCTAAAAAACATATAATTAAACATACATCTACAGCCCGCGCATGCGCATTAAAACTATACGTTTTTTGAAAAAACACGTCTTACTATAAGGCATATTTCTTTATTAGAAATTACTTTAAGTACTATCGAAACATAACAAATATGTTACAAAAGACATATACTAACATGTAAAATAAAAAACTTAAACAAATAATCATAAAAAGTTATAAAAAAAAAATAGTTATTTTTATACGAAAAATCGCGCCTACTCTCAAATTTTGGGATAACTTTCCTCGAAGCAAGTTTTGCATAAATCATGCCATCCCTTGCTTTTTTTATCACAAGCTGCCATTGCAGCTTCTGTTACTATCTTTACACTACGTTCGACCGCTTGTGTATGGCAGGGCAGCCTAATAAACAGCATCCTTTCGTCACCTTTTTTCTCTATTATCTGCAGAAATTCTTCTTCGTTTGGTTTCTTAGAACAGGTGGATCAAAATTGGTTTCTTGCCAGTTTATCAGCTCAATGTAAGATTTAACTTCGAAATTAAGTTTAGGCACTTGAAAAGTGCGTGGTTTTGTGGTTGTAGGTGAATTACGCGCTTTTAGAATTCTTCTACTTTCAAGTTCTCGTATATGCTTTTTTTCATCTGTTAACATCGCCAATAGTACATTTTCAGGGTGAGCAAAATATGCATTTCGTTGAATAACAGGATCTATGACTGCTTTTAATGCACTCGATAAAAATCGCGAACTTTTAATCAATTTCAAAAGGTGCCGTGACCCGTCTTTGCATGAGGAATGTGTCTTAATTTCGAACCACACACAGAGGTAGAAGGTAAAGGTTCTTCTATATTTTTTTGTATCTTTTCCGAAAATAAAACACTAGTCTTGTTCTTCTTTAAGAACTTTGACTTCTCTGGGACATTTGCACTGAGTTATTATCTTGCATTTGCATGAACAAATATCAAACAAAATTTCGCTTTTTTGCAAGAAATCCACTTTTATCTCAGTTGACAACCTTTTTAATTTAATGATTTGATGATATTTTTGCATAAGCTTTTAGGAGCTGAATGACTCTTCTATGCGAGACCACAGGGATTGATGCCTTTTGCCATAGTTCTTCAACTTTTTGGGTTACAATTTCCGCAATTTCGGAAAATGGGGGCTCTTTGTTACTGCCATTTTTAATTTTCACCTGTAGTCTATTCCACTCGTAACATTTCATTACATCCTGGTATGTTGGTAACACATTTGGTCTTATATCCTCTATAGTTCTAAATATAGGGCACTTGTATGACCGTCTTTTGTTTGACATGATGAGAAAGTTTAATTTCCAATTCCTAAAACAAAAATTGTATAATTTCACAAGGTTTCACGAGAAACTAGCATTACGGATACATGAATTATCTGAATGTACTTACCTCAAAAGTCTTCTTTTAATAAACAATACCGATTATTTAACAAAAGTAACGTGTATTTCACTGGATACTCTTTAAAATATTAAACTATACCCAACGTTAAACATGTAAGTCAAGGGGTAAAAGTGGGTACTTAACCGATTTTTTATCAAAACTTCAAGTGCGTTGCGCGGGCTGTTCCACTTAAAATAATTCAAAAAAAAATTAAGGGGTTCATAACGATACCATACTCCAACATATTATCGCTATTAAAAATAGATTACTTAAAAAAAATTTTTTTGACCCACCCTACTGCACACTGTGCAGCCCAGAAGACAGCTCGCGGATATCGAGACGGCGAGACTCGTTTCATTTCGGTTATTTCCATAGTGTAATGTCATAATATGGTATACTATTGTGGGGGAACGCTACATCAGTAGGTATAGGTACTTACAGTCTGTTTTCATTTTGCAGAAGCGAGTTATCCGCTCAATATATAAATTAGGGTAGGTATCATGTAAATTTGAGAGGAATATTTAAGGATTTTTTTCTTATATAGGGCAAACAAAGAGGAGTATTGCTACTCGTGTTAAGGAACAACACATAGCTGATGTGAAACACCGCCGTTTCCGGAAGTCTGCAGTCTGTGAACATGTCATGGATAAACCCAACCACTCCATCCAATTTGATAAAGCCCAGGTCCTTGCGAAGGAAGTCCGTTACTTACCTAGGATGCTTCGCGAGGCAATTGAAATTCAAAAACACCCGAATTTCAATAGGGAAGATGGTTTCTCCGTTCCAGCAGCTTGGGATCCAGTAGTTCACCTCATCAAATCCTAAGCGGACAGAAGACTGCATAGACTTAGTTTTCATTTTCAATTTTTTAAATTTAATTTTTTGATTTGGTTTTGTATAATTTTTTTAATTTTTAATTGCCACAATATTTTTTCATTGTAAACATAGAAGTGTCCTAAAAAAACGACTTCCTACTGAGTTTCTTGCGGCGTTTCTTCTCAGTTGATGGTCTTTCCGAAGCGCTAGTAACGCCCCCTATTAGTGTGTTTTAATTGTAATGTATAATAGTAAAATATTTTGCGTAAAATGTAACATTAATATTTCATAATTTAGAAAAGGGTAGTTTTTCAAAATTTGTAATTTAAATATAAGGCAGTTTGCATAACTGTATAAATCACTTTAGCGTTAGACTATTGTCAGCTCAGTCGTGCTACGATTATGGAAACTGTAAAGAATCCGAAACGTCAGCTAATAAAATAAAATAAAAATACGCGAGTTAAATCCGTTAATAGTTGTTTCATTCCAATGTGTAATAACCGCGAAGGCATCAGAAATTATTAATATTTAAGGAAATAAATAAATATTCTCAGCATTGCCTTACAATACATCTATGACAATATTTTGTATGTCCACAAAAAACGTGATAATATTATTATGTTCAAAAGTAACAGCATTGTACATAATTTTAATTCCCGGAATAAGGATAAGCTAGTCGTTTCTGGTTTCCGGCTTCGTAAAGTGAGTAATTATAATAGTTTATGTACTTACTATAGATTTGTATAAATAATTCCAAGATACGTACAATGTGAGATTTCTCGACGAAAAAGTACAATTCTAGCTTTTTGATTTGTTCTGTCCGGCAGCTCGAGCATATCACCCTCACTTACTCGTCCAGGGCTCTCTTGCAGTGTTGCAGTGTTGCAGTGTTGCAGTGATGCAGCGGCTGCAGCGGCTGCAGCGGCTGCAGCGGCGTTGTCGACCGGGCGCTCCCTCTGATGTGGTGGAGGGAGGCCATGGCTGAGAGAGACGTCATACTCGTGAACGGGTGCTGTTTGTAGGGTCCGGTCTGTTCAGGTACTTTAGAATAACTACATGCTTTTGCTTTGAAACTAAATTCGACTGGAGTCATCATAGTGTCTTATGTACTTTATTTTGTTTGTACCTATTATGTACTTGTTTCATTTAGTTTCACATCTGGAAACCCTTTGGATCTTCAGTAAGGAAAGTAACATAATATTTTGGTACTCGCCATGTGGAGTAAACACCAGCGCATTGAGTTTCTTGCCGTTTCTTCTCAGGTGAAGTTTTTTCGGAAACGGTGTTATCATCTGACCTTCATATAAGAGCTTGTAAAAACCTAAATTGAATATACATATTTTTGATTTTGATTTTTGAATGCGGTCGTGGTTCTCCGATCGCGGCGGATCAGCTGAACGTGAACGTGACGATCTGTATATTATTATGCCTTAATATAAAACTGTGGAGTTATTTATCTTCAGTGAACACATTGGTTTATTTAAAATTCAAAATAACATTTTAGTTATTATTAGCGTAGCGACGGCTATTAATAAATGACATGTAATATCCTCATTCCCAAACAACAGGAAAAGTATCGATGGATGTGGTAGGCCGCGGCGGCGCGTGACTGTGCGCGGAGCAGCGGGCAGTGGGCAGCAGGCAGCGGGCAGTATCTCCCGCGCCGCTACGATGTCGACACACGCCGTGCTGGTCACGCTGGTCACGCTGGTCACGCTGGTGCTGGCGCGGGGCGCGGCCGCGGCGCAGCACTGCGAGCACGACACTTGCGGCGCCTGCATCACGGACCCCGCGCAGTGCCTCTGGTGCAGCGTCGAGGTAGGTACCCCACCCCTACTTTCTGCAGTCAGTGCGTACATTTTTAAAGTTCACGCCACGGGTGTCGAAGTGCTAGACGAATAGCAATCGTTTATTAAGTTATTATTGACGATGACTGCATTGAAAGGCCAGTTGTATAATATTAGTTAGGTATGTTTACGAAGACTAAAGGACAAATGTTTTCGCCTTGCGAAGCACAGGCAAGGGATCCTAGAGATTCCCGATATTATTATGACGCGGCGACGCGGTATTTGCGGTAAATCGCAACTCATTGACTTGTTGAATGTCACATGTCAAGTTAAGTCCGGCGCGACAAACATACGAATTTCGACCCCCTCTTAATTGACAAACTAAACTACTTGAGAATTTGAATCGGTCACAAAAATCTCTTAGATAATCATAATAATATATTTTATAACAAAACCTATTTTCATAAGCTTGTGGGGTCCAGAAAGTTCCATTATTACCACTAAGTGATGTACCAGGACCTATCATAAACACAAACTACTTTCAGGTGACTAAGAAATTTAAATCTGCCAAGAACAAGTAATCTTAGAACGAAATAGGCAAAAGACATGTACCTACTGATCTACACCGGATATGTATCAAACTTACTCAAACATAATTTGGTCATGTCAAAGAGACAATAATTTTTCAACCGACGAAAAAAACGGAGGAGGTTCTCAATTCGACGCGTATATTTTTTTTTTTTTTTTTTAATGTATGACCACGCATAACTTTTTACAGAGTGGTTCGATTTTGATAATTCTTTTTTTATTGGAAAGAGTATACTCCAATGTTGGCTCCCATTATAATTTGGAAAAAAAAATCCAACCTTAAGGGTAGGAAAATAAGGGATGATTAATTTTTCACGCACCGATTGTATCGTATGACCACGAGTAACTTTTAACAGAGTAGTCCGATTTTGATAATTATTTTTTTATTGGATAGGGCATACCTCAAAGTTGATCCCATATAATTTTGGAAAAAATCCTACCCTAAGGGTGGTATAATAGGGGTAATTTATTGTTTACTGAAAGTTAATAGCAAAAACAAGGTAGGTAACTATTTCAAAAGTATTTAAAAATTAAGCATGTAGGTAATAATTTGTATAAAATATGGTCACAGAAAATTATAAAATAATAACTTTTTAATAAAAAAATTTAACCGCCGAAAAAAAACTAAAACGCAACAAAAAACAATAGCGCACTGAAAAGTAAAAAATAATAATTTTGTCTTTTATAACGACTAAGTATTATTTTTGTTGTAACGTCTGTTATTTTTGGAGTCGGTGCCAGCTGGTGCAGCAACTCTTCACTCTCAACTCACTGAGGTGCTCAAGTTTGTTTGAGGCTGGCACCGACTCCAAAAATATCAGACGTTACAACAAAAATAATACTTAGTCGTTATAAAAGACAAAATTATTATTTTTTACTTTTCAGTGCGCTATTGTTTTTTGTTGCGTTTTAGTTTTTTTTCGGCGGTTAAATTTTTAACTTATAATTTTTACATATTATAATAATATTATGGTAGAATGTCAGGTAGGTATAATGTCATTTCTAGTCGGTTGAATTTATAAATAGTGTAATGTAATAATTTATGTTCGAATGGTGCCAATCTTGTCCAAATATAATATACTAGCTGTGCACGCGACTTCGTCCCCGTAGAATAGTAATTCTTCATAAGGCTTCATATTTTCCCCGTTTTTTACACATTTTCCACTGTTTCTTCGCTCCTATTGGTCGCAGCGTGATGTTATATAGCCTAAAGCCTTCCTCGATAATTGGTCTATCCAACAAAAAAATAATTTTTGAATTCGAACCAGTAGTTCCTGAGATTAGCGCGTTCAAACAAACAAACAAACAAACAAACTCTTCAGCTTTATAATATTAGTATAGATTATGCAATCTTCTCCTTGCAATAAGATAAACATTCATTATTTCAGTATTGTATATCTTTAATTTCACTTTAATTTTATTTTTACTTTTATATAAGGAACCTAGTTTTGAAAACTGAAATGTATGAATTAATCGAATTGTTTAATAGGGGATGGATACAGACCAAAGATGTAAAGTTCCATTCGAGGAGGCGTCCGAGGAGCGCGCGTGGTGCGCCGCGAGCCACGTGCAGCGGCCGCGCGGCAGCGCCGGCCAGGACGGGCCGGGCAGCGAGTTCAGCTCCGAGCCGGGCCGCGTGGTGCAGATCAAGCCGCAGCAGTTCAACATGCGCCTCCGCGTCAACGAGCCGCAGACGATCTCCTTCTCTTATAAGCTGTCGGAGAACTCGCCGGTTGACGTGTATTTCCTCCTCGACGTCTCCAAGACCATGATGCACATTCACCGGAATCTCATCGAACAGACCACGAACATCTACGAGACTCTGACGAGCCTCACCAAAGACGTCCATATGGGCCTCGGCACATTCATCGACAAAAATATTCAGCCGTTCGCCAGTTTCCCAAATCAATCGTAAATATTTTTTATTCTGTGTTACCTACTTACCTAGTATTTCGAATAGTGAGTCGGTAGCGTGTTATTGTATCGTTGTAATTATTTATTTCCAGAGTGTTGGAAAGCGGCGGCACGAGCTACTCTTTTAAGCATGAGTTGAATCTAACCGACCGACTGAATTCGTTCAAGGAAAAACTGGAAAATATAGAATTCGGACAAAGTCACGACCAAGCCGAGGGCGCTCTGGAGGCACTCGCCCAAGTCATGGCCTGTAAAGACCAGTTCAAGTGGAGATCACAGGCCAGGAAATTGATAGCAGTATTTACCGATGCTGACTTCCACGCGGCCGGTGACGGGAGGGTTGCAGGTATCGAGACCCCTTACGACGGAGGATGCTATTTGGATGCAAAGAACATGTACTCCCGGGAGGCCGAGATGGACTATCCGTCCGTGGGCATGGTGCACTGGCTCGCCAACCGGGACCAGTTCACGGTGCTATTCATCGTAAAAGGATTTCAACTGGCCTACGACAATCTGGCTAATAAGATCCGCGCGCATTACCATAGCTTCGATGATAAGTCCATTATTGATTCTCTAGAAACGATTTATAAGGTCAGTATCCTGAGACTTTATTATTTTTAACCGACTAGTTACAAAAAAAGAGATTCTCAGTTTTCCTGGAGTATTTATTCTACGTGTTAGTCGATTCAGATCGGGGATTCGCAGTTGGGATCTTAGAGAAATCGAGCAAACTCTTCAAATATACTTGGGTATTATTATAGCACCAGCAATCAGTGGGCGAAGTAACAGAAAACCTCTTCAATAAAAAACGTCCAACATAGACAAAAACAATATTTTATAAAACCTGACCTGCAGTGACATTAGGTTTTTGAATCTTAGGTAGTTCCACTAAAAAGTGTAAAATAAAATGAACTAAAAAAAAACCGTCCTTAAAAACGAACCAAAAAAATTTACCAAAACCTTTGCACATCAAGACGAACACGTAAATGGGACCTCATGTAGACGGGTCATCAATTTTTGGCTGGTGTAAAAATAAAAACAGTTTTACTGCCTACAGTTATTCCTTGTTTTTGCATATTTAAAAATTTAATACAAGTACTTTTTTTCAGAGCATAACTTATCAACTACGTTTGCGAGTGAACCTACCCTCGGAGTACAAGAATCACTTCACTATACATTTTACTCCAAATTGTGGAGAAACCGAAAATTCTCCACACTGCATTGTCACTAAAGGACTTGAAATACCTGTGAATGTAACTATTACACTTAGGAAATATTTTAAAAAACCTCGATTCCCTATAACGATCGTGCCGCTGGGGCTGAGCGAGCAGGTGGCCATCGACGTGGACGTGATCGACTCCTGCGCCTGCGAGCGCCGCGAGGAGACCGCCTTCGACCACGCCAGCTGCGCGCGCGCCGGGGACCTGCAGTGCGGTATATGTAGATGCCACGCGAATAGGTAACTCATCCCGATCATATATGACCACCTGAGTAGGGACGAGTCGGTTCACCGGTTCATACAATCATTCATATCAAACATTATTAATCTTTTGAATTGATAATTTATGATGCATTTGCGGTTATTACGCATTGGAATGAAACGACTATATTATAGACGGATTAATTTCAGGTATTTTATTTTATTTGGCTAACGTTTCGGAATCTTTACAGTTACCATAATCGCAGCACGACTGAGCCGACAATAGTCTAACGCTAAAGTCACTGACTTTATAGTTGTTAAATCTGTTTATAGTTGTTTTATTCCAATCCTTTGATTGTCATATTTTCGCACTAATTTGTACTTTTATTGTAGTTTTGTACGTTTTCCCGCAGGCGTGTTGTAGGTGGGGAATTCCAATGCCCGATAAATGGAAATAAAAAATAATTATTTGAAGGTGTTTTCCTCATGTAGAAGGTATAAGACAGAGAATGTGGTAAGGGATGTTTGTTCGTGTGTGGCAGGTACGGGCCGACGTGCGGCTGCGTGGTGAACGAGGACAACCAGCTGCCGGCGGACGACAGCACGTGCACGCGCGCCGGCCGCGTCTGCAGCGGCCGCGGAGTCTGCGTCTGCGGCGCCTGCCAGTGCAACACGAACATGTATCTATTCACAAATAACACCTACCTTTTATATTATCTAGCGGTAGACGGACTACGGGATGCGCTATTCCATTTAAGTATTAGGATTCAGTATTTCTGCAAAATAATCGGAACAGTAATAGGATTACTCGTATACCTGTCTGTTCGTGATAATCACAGCCCATTAAATTGACTCCGAAAGTACTTGACCGATAAAATTGAAACTTCTGTAAATATTTTTATGATGATAATTATATGTCAGTTTTTAAGTAGGTAATTTAAAAAAATACATGAATAATTTTCATTTCCGCCTTTGTCTTTTAAACTACTTGACTTAAAATAAAATAAAAAATGATTCTGTACTTACATATTATAGAACTTATATTAGATTACAAAACATTTTATTAATTCTCTAGGCTATTATATTGTTTCAGACCAATAAAAAAAAAGACAAACTCCGACATAACATAAAAGCCCTCTATAAATTATAACAATCATAAGAACTTTAAATTATTATATTAGTTACCTAAGTCATAAGTGTTAATATTTCTACAAAGAACACCTACATAAGAAGCGGTCCCCCCAACCTCGGGGGTGCGTTATTTTTTTTTATTTTAGGTACACTTTTTGTAAGTAAGTAGGTACTAAATATTATTATTTTTAACCAAGTTCCATTTTACACGGTTTTACATCCCCACTCTTAACCCCCTATAATTATGAAACTGCTGACTGATTTCATGAAACATAGCTAAGAACACTCGACATACTCACCTTGCAAACAAAAAAAACAAAATCAAAATCGTTTCACGCATTAGTGAGCTATGATGCCACACACACATACACACACACAAACACGCGTCGGGGGTTAATAGACTGACACACACGAGGTGTGGGAGTGAACTCTGAGCGCGTTCAGTTCAGACAGGCATATTACCTACATTCATTCACCTTGAATTCGTACTCTTCATATGTGATCAAAAAATGGAACTTCCATCTTTCCTCATTATTAATACACGCGCTTTCGTTAAGGTACGGTGGAGCATACTGCCAGCTGAGCTTGGACAACTGTCCGCGGGACAACGCGCACAACCTGTGCTCCCTGCGCGGCGAGTGCGTGGACGGGAACTGCAGCTGCCGGCCCGGCTGGAGCGGCCCCGCCTGCGGCTGCCTGCAGTCCACGGCGCCCTGCTCGCCCGGCCCCGGCCTGCCGGTAACGAGAGATCGCTCTCTCTAGAGAGTCAGTAGAGAGGCTAGCGCGCGTCGTCCTCGAGTCGGCGATAACCGAGCGCAATTTCCAGGTGTGCAGCGGGTACGGCGAGTGCTCGTGCGGCAAGTGCGAGTGCAGGGAGCCGATGGCGCTGGACGTGCGGCACCTGGACGGCGTGTGCCGCCTGCAGCCGTGCACCGACTGCCACGGCGAGCAGTGCCGCCAGCTGATCCCGTGCCTGGAGTGCGGCGAGGGCGGTGCGGGGGACGGTGCGGGGGACTCCGGGTGTCCCGCGGAGTGCGGCGCCGGGCTGGTGGTGCGCGCCGGCGCGCTGGACGCCTTCCCCGAGGAGCTGCGGGCCACCTGGAACCTATGCACCAATATCAGGACGAAGTTCGGGTGCTACGCCAACTTCACCTACGTCTACCACGACAATTACACCATCACCGTGTACAAGTTGACGGATGAAGATTGCGTCGAGAGTCAAGTCGGTGAGTCGCAGCTCGCAGGGCGTCATGATAATATTGTAATCTTCGTCGTCGGGAAACCGTTGGAGAATTAAAACCACGTGTATCACCAAGTACTTATAATCACAATACAATGCTTACAATGATTCGATCAGTACCGAGTTCACAGGAATAATTAATGTTCTAACTGGCATCGGTTACTCGTAAACTTTCTCATCCCCTCTCAATACAACGGAAATAAACGATTTTAGCGCGAATGACCGATTCCGAGTCAATAACTGTAAGTACTTATTAATCTTATTTCATAACAATTTACAATATTAAACCTTTTATAAAATTAGTTATTATTTATAATTTTATTCCATCAATATAAATGTTAATTTAATCCCTAAAGCTTACAGATTCGTCCATCCTGACTGACGGTCACGACCTCGTGACCTTAGAAGTAATATATATATATACTAGCGGCCAGTCCCGGCTTCGCACGGGGGGACTTAAGATTTTTTTCATAGACTTTTATAAGGATTAAACCATTTACTTCGAAATCCCGTCGCCAAAATGACATTACTTTGGAGCAAACATCTAAATCATTAAAACGATTGTTATGGGTAAACTATAAAAGATAGACATATGCTCTCGCGGACTTTTTTAAAGATAATGTTAAGATGAACAATTCACCCATAAAGCATTTTTGTATAACTTTAACTATATGCTCAGCGCACGCCATGGATGGCCTCAGAAACGATACTTTTCCCCCGTTTTTGAAACATTTTCGGTTACTGCTCCGCAACTATAAGACCTAGCGTGATATTATATAGCCTATGTTACTCGGGGATAATGTAGCTTTTCAAAGGTGAAAGAATTTTTGAAATCGGTCCAGTAGTTTCGGAGCCTATTCATTACAAACATACAAAAATACAAATCTTTCCTCTTTATAATATTATATTATTATAATAGACTAGCGGCCCGTCCCGGCTTCGCACGGGGGGACTTAAGATTTTTTTCATAGTTTTACGTTTTACTCAGAAACGATACTTTACCCCCGTTTTTGAAACATTTTCGGTTACTGCTCCGCAACTATAAGACCTAGCGTGATATTATATAGCCTATGTTACTCGGGGATAATGTAGCTTTCCAAAGGTGAAAGAATTTTTGAAATCGGTCCAGTAGTTTCGGAGCCTATTCATTACAAACATACAAAAATACAAAAATACAAATCTTTCCTCTTTATAATATTAGTATAGATATATATTTTTAAAGTATATGTAAAACATGTTACTTTTGTTTTATATTAACAAATTCTTTGTAAATATGATTTATTGTAGTTCCTTATCACAACAACAAAATATATATATATCAACTATTTAATAGTACTAATCTTCTAATACCTTTTCATATAAATATACATTATTATTATTTTTACATATTATGAAAAATTATTATATTTTATTATAAATTACCATCTTAACTATGTACTTACTAAGCTAAATAAATGTAGACATGCTCATAATTTTAATTAAATTATGTTATTTCTCACAATCTTGAAAGTAATGAAATGAAATAAATGATCATAAGTATGTAAACATTATTAGTACATTACTGCCGGCGCCGGGAAGTGAGGGCTTGCTGAGCGAGTATACAGTATAGACGGTATACGGGTATTGTTACGAGGCCTGCAAGCCCCTTCACGGCTAGGCATGTAAGTATAGTGCTTTTCTCAAAGTAATGCAATGAAATAAATAAATAGGTATACCATTCGAATAAAATAAATTCCACTTAAATAAAGGATCTTTTATTTTTTTAATTTTCTCTCTAATCCCGCCAAAATATTTTTTTTTACACAAGTTATCCATTTTGTAAAGTATAAAATTGAAATTAATCTAAAAATACAGTTTTTTTTATTCTCAGTTAATATAATAGGCATTAACGCGAATATTTTTTGGTAAATTAAAGTTCTAACCTATTAAAAAAACGGTGGCTTAAACTGTTTATGAAGACCAACGCCATGTTAATATTCAAATTAAAAAGAAATTAATTGCCGGCCTAGGCCGGGAAGATATATATCGCGGCCGCGTGTGACGCACATAAGACTTCTTCAAATTCCTTCCCGGCCTAGGCCAGCAACGATACATTTCGCGGCGGGTTTTGACGCACGTAAGGACGATATTTCATTGCATTTTTGAGAAATAGTACATTACGCATCAAGGCCAGTAAAATAAAAAATGTCTCAGATCATATGTAATTGTCGTCCGAGGCGAAGCCGAGGTTGACAAAAATGTGATCTGAGGCTTTTTTATTTTACTGGCCGAGGTCAGTATGCTATTTTTCTGTTCGACGAAGCCAGAAAGCGGAAATTTCATTTAGAACAGCGGCCACAAAGTTGGCGCTTCCTGGCCGGAGGACAGAAAAAGTTATTTACTACCAATTAATCTTGTCATACATTTTATAAACATTATGAATCAGTCATCTTTCCATTTCACAGTATCTATAAAATATTAACAAATCAACCTTTAAATTATGTATTTTGATATAAATTAACAATCATTTTAAACTATAACCTTTGGTACCTATAAACAAATCATCCTTTAACCTTCATCCTTTTTTTTGGTATAAACAAATCAACCATATACTTTTGGTAGGATAAATTATCCTTCCTATCAATAATTTACTATTTAACTCTCATTTCATAATTTTTCAGTCAGCGTGCAACAAAGAATTAATAAA
Source organism: Polylopha cassiicola (assembly GCA_038024825.1). Lineage (NCBI taxonomy): Eukaryota > Metazoa > Arthropoda > Insecta > Lepidoptera > Tortricidae > Polylopha > Polylopha cassiicola. The sequence goes on from CP149050.1 coordinate 84,804, forward strand.
TCACATTTATAAAATTAAATTCAAATTCATTTACTGCATGTCACATTTACAATTGTATAGATGGGATTACATTAAAGGTATACAATATGACACCCTGCAAGGGCGCAGCAACTTAGGACAGTAGGGCTAGTATCTTATTTATTACAGTTAATTATTATAGTACTTAAGAATATTACACATTGTTATTTCGTAACATATTTTTCTTTATATAAATCTATTTTTTAAATATTAATTAGGTATACATTATTAAGACTTAGACTGTCTTAGACTATCATTCATATATCCCTAAATTTGCTTTCACTTAAACTATAAAAGCTATTTTCACATAAAAATATTTTTAACTTACTTATAAATAATGGCAATTTATTTTCGTTTTTTATTGAATTAGGTACATGGTTGTGTATTTTAATCATCATGTGATGAGGGCTTGAAGCAACTAATTTTAATTTAGTAAAGGGTAGTTTGAGTTTATTAAGATTTCTATAATTTCTCTTTGCTACTGTTGCTTAACGTTTTATCAGTGCTCATCTATCCCATCATTAATACTATTTTCCACAATACCATCATCTTTATCATCCTCCTCAGAACTTCCATCAGAACTATCAATACCCTCCGATCTTTTAAAGCTTAACCATGGATGTATTCTTTCGACGGGGTGGACACCTTTATAAGCAGTTTTACCTTTATGTTTAGTTATAAGGGTATCCTCTACCGTATATCTATCATTACTAAGTACCTCTATTACCCTATATGGTCCAAAACACTTTGAAATTAGCTTTTTACTTTTACCAGGACATAGTATTGATCTCTCTACCCTTACTAAATCTCCCACATTAAATTTCCGTGGTTTACACCTAGACTTATCAAACCGACTTTTTTGTTCTTGTTGTGACTTTGATATATGATTGTCCACTTTCATCCTAATGTCCTTTAAATTTTGAATTGTATCAACCTGTTCGTCATTAGATAAAGTCGAGCGTAGTTTCCCTTCGGCCATACTAGTAGTTAAATTTAATCCAAACAATACTTCTGCCGGTGTATGCGCTATACCCTTATTTATAGTATTGTTTAACATCAACATTGGACATCTAAAACCTTACTATCCCAGTTTATCTCGTCGCGCCCACAATTCATTGCTGTCGAAGAGTCTAATATTGTGCGGTTGTGCCTTTCCACTTGCCCATTCGCTCGTGGTGTGGCCACCGCATTCTTGATATGCTTTACTCATAAATCTTTTAAAAAGCTCTCAAATTTCTTTCCCGTAAAAGAAGAGTACCTATCCGTTATCAATCTTACAGGACATCCAAAAGTGGCAAAGTATTCTTTGAATGCAACTATTGTTGAGGACGCTTTAGTATTTTCAACTGCCTTTAAAATAATGAACTTGCTATAAGAATCTATTATGACGAGCAAATATTTATTTTTACGTTTGCTTGTATTAAATGGTCCCAAATGGTCAGCATGTACTGTATTAAATGGTTTAGAGACTTGTTGGTATTGGATGTAAATAACCAGATTTCTTTCCAGACGGTACTTTACTGTGCGCACATTCTAAACAGGATTGTACATATTTTTTTGCAAACTTATTAAACTTTGGAAACCAATATGATTCCTTAATCTTTTCAATAGTCTTTTCAATAGAAAAGTGGTTACCTGGTTTAAAACCTTCGGCGTTTACTTGAAATCCAAGAAAGTCTACAGTTGTTTTAAAGAAATAACACTTACTAGGTTTTAAAGTTAAATTAAATTCTCTCAATCTTTTAAAAATCAATTCTAACTTTTCCAATCCCTCATCGACAGATTTAGAAGGAATCAAAACATCATCATAGTGCCTTATTAATCATTCTTTGAAATACAGCCGGTGCATTTGATAAACCGAAGGGCATTCTATTAAATTCCCATTGGCAGTCTGGAGTCACAAAGGCAGTTTTAGGTTTTGCTTTTTCAGTTAGTTCTATTTGATAAATAGCCGCTACCTAAATCTAGCGTACCTACTATAAAAAATATTTCCCGATAGTCTATTCATTTGGTCCTCCATACAAGGAAAGGGATAATGCTGTTTTATCGTTTTTCTGTTTACTGCTTGATAGTCAACACATAGTCGTTTATCCCCTGTTTTCTTCCTAACTAAAATAATCGGACTTGCGTATGGGGAGTTCGACTCCCTTATAACTCCAGAGGCGCTTAAGTCGTCAACCATAGTTTGAACTTCCTCACGCTCTTTTTGAGAGAACCTATACGGTCTATACACTATTGGCTGGTCATCGTTAAGATCTATTTCCATTTTTTCTACGTCTGTGCGTCCTAACTCTTGTAGCGATGTTGCAAAACAATCACGGTAAGAATGAACTAAACTTAAAAGGCGCAATTTGTCATTGTCAGATGTTCCCTACGTTCAACTGCTGTAGGGTAAAATGTTCCAAAGATTTATTAGCTACTATCCTATTAATTTCGCAAATCCCAAATGATTCTAAAACAATTTCTACTGTAGCGATCAATTCATCTTTTTTTAACGTTATCGGTTTTATGTTTAACGGTGTCACTATTATTAATTGACCTATGCAATTTTTAATAGAATATATACCTCCCTCGATTTTGTATTCCTTTCCAGGTTGACTCCTTACATTATTTGTAACGTAGACGTCACCATTGAAATGACTATAGCAATATACTTCTACTAAATCTATCTCTTTAACCGTAATGTCACTCATCTTTAAGTGTAAAAATTGTCTTTTTGTATTTTCTACATAGTAATTATTCCTAAAAATGAAATCTTTTTCGGTTTTTATTATTTGAACATGAGGTTGTTCAGTAAATGACTGACCTAAAATACGGGCGGATTTAAATATTTATCTGGCACTACCACACATGCAACGTTTGCTTTAACATTTTGAATTTGTACATAAGCCATACACGAACCAATGGAATGAACCACCGCACCTCCAAATCCTAACATTGCGTAGCTAATATTGGTATCGAATTTATCAAAAATCTTTTTGGCCATGCTTTCGCGTATCAAAGTCAATTCGCTTCCAAGATCAACAAAACACTTTACGGGATTTTGATTTACAATTATATTCTGTACGTACTTACTTGTTTTTTATTTCTTGTAACGGATCGTTAAATTATTTTATCGGTCATAACTTATTAGTATCTTCGCGGTTACTATTAGTCTTCGAACGAAAACATTCAGATTCAGTATGCCCAACAAAAGAGCAGTTTGTGCACTTTTTAATGGGTTGTGGACATTTTGTCATAGGGTGTCCATCCTGTTTACAATTATAGCATCGAATATTCACTTTACTTGGTACAGTAACAGAAGTAGTTGATCTTGATTCACGAAATCTTTTATTAGAAAAGTTAGGGTTTTTGATAGTTCCTGTCTTTACATTCCGCAAGTACGCTAGAAGTTTGTCGGTATCATTAAATTGTGCCGCCTCGGCCCCAAATCGTACCGACCTATCTTCTATGCCGAAAATAATACATTCTACTGCCCTTTTACCTACAATATTGCAGCGATTCAATAGAGCAACCTTCTGTCCCTGTGCCTTGTTGAACTACGCGAAGCACGCCGCCCCAGGCTCGTGATCTACTGCGCTCGCGATGACTATTGGTAGCCAGTAGATCTTCAGTAACTGCCAATGATACTGGCGGCTCTTTTTCGCTGTACTTTAGATATATCCCTCTTCTGAGTTGTAATCTTCGTCAGGAAACCGTTGGATAATTAAAACCCCGTGTATCACCAAGTACTTATAATCACAATACAATGCTTACAATGATTCGATCAGTACGGAGTTCACAAGAAGAATGAATGTTATAACTGGCATCGGTTACTCGTAAACTTTGAATAAACTTTGAAACTCGTAAATAAATGATTTTAACGCGAATGACCGATTCCGAGTCAATTACTGTACTGTAACAATTTACAATATTAAACCTTTTATAAAATTAGTTATTATTTATAATTTTATTCCATCAAAATAAATAAATTTTAAGTTATACAAAACAAATGTTAATTTAATCACTAATTGGAATGAAACAACTATTAACGGATTTAACTCGCGTATTTTTATTTTTATTTTATTAGCTGACGTAAAGAATCCGAAACGTCAGCTAATAAAATAAAAATAAAAATACGCGAGTTAAATCCGTTAATAGTTGTTTCATTCCAATGTGTAACAACCGCGAAGGCATCAGAAATTATTATGTTAATCACTAATGCTTACAATATGTTTCATCTGAACCGATCAAAACGATCTCCTCGATCGTAGCGCAATAAGTAGAGCGATGACATGCATGCGAGTGATGTGTCCGTGTGTGCAGTGTACGGCGCGACGTCGCTGGCGGCGCTGCTGGCGCTGGGGCTGGCGACGCTGGTGTGCTGGAAGCTGGTGACGGACGCGCGCGACCGCCGCGAGTACCAGCAGTTCCTCGCGGCGCAGGACCCCGCGGAGGAGGCCGCCGTCAACGAGACCTACGCGCCGCCCACCACCACCTTCACCAACCCCACTTTCAGGATGTCGTTCAGACGCTGACGGGGTTCCGCCCTCTTAAATGAACACGACGAGCGGCGACCGCCGCGTACCCACTTCGTGTTTATAAAATTAAGATATTCATTTGTCAGTCATGACGCAATTATAATATTGTAAATATGAAACTTGTGATGTTTAATGAATCTATGTCAATGTCTATCATTCCTAAGCAAGGACTGCAAAACTGTTTGCTGGAAAGCGAGACAGACAAACAAAGTTACTTTCGCATTTATAATATTAGTAACGATACCCTATTTAATTTTTAAGTTTACATTATGGAAAAAAAATCAGAGTCCCGTTTAGCCCGCTGCCGCTGCCAGCATCCAGGGCTGCAGAGCTGCAGAGCTGCAGAGCTGCAGAGCTGCAGAGCTGCAGCCCGCGCTGGGGAGTGGTGGGAGAGCTCGGGACGAGTATTCAGCTTGCCTCAAAAATCTACCCAAAATCGGTGCCAGCTCTAGGAATATTTGCATTCATGGATACTATAATAAATATATTTTTGAGGTACCAAATATAATACATTTCGGATAATCCCTACTTCCCTACTTCCCTATCCCTACTAATATTATAAATGCGTTAGTAACTCTGTCTGTCTGTCTGTCTGTCTGTTGCTCTTTCACGCCTAAACGGCTGAACGGATTTTGATGAAATTTGGTATGGTAATAGATGATAACCTAGAAATGGACATAGGCTATAAATAATCACGCCATCGTTCTTAGGGGGTAGGCAGTAGGCAGATAACTAAATTGAGATAGTGATTTTTAGTCGTTTTGGTTGGGACTTTTGCTCTATTGCTCTATATATTATAAATGCGAAAGTAACTCTGTCTGTCTGTCTGTCTGTTACGCTTTCACGCTAAAACTACTGGACCGATTTAAATGAAATTTGGTACAAAGAAAGTCTGGAGCTTCAGAAAGGACATAGGCTACTTTTTAACCGGCTGCAAAAAAGGACGAGTTCACTTAAATTATTTACTAACGTGACCATCATGTTTATACGTTTACTTTTATTAATCTTCTAAAAATTCTTATAGTGTGTATTTCGGAGCATAAGACTATTGTCAGCTCAGTCGTGCTACGATTATGGAATCTGTATAGGCTCCGAAACGTCAGCCAAGAAAAATAAAATACGCGAGTTAAATTCGTTAAAGTTGTTTCATTCCAATGTGTAATAACCGCGAAGGCATCAGAAATTACTCAGTGTTGTTGTTTATAATGTTACACGGAAAATCTGCTCTGCACGCGAGTCAAACTCGCACTTGGCCAACATTGTGAGCACTGCGCGCTCTGTCGCGGAGTGATCACCTTGAATAGTAATATCCGTCCTTTACCGTTTGTTATACATGTCATGTAGGTACCTAGTTAACTAAGCAATACAATCTTGAGGAAAACATTTATTAAATTAAAAAAATACCATAATAATGTCTGATGCCTTCGCGGTTCATTCCAATGAACAACTCTTAGCTTATTGGCGTGACTGCCGGTGATTCATTTCTTTACATCCGGTGATTTAATAATTATTTCTGGAAGTTTATAGAAAGCTACCGTATGCTTCCCTCTCATATTGCCGTGTCTAAACTAGTGTTTACCTCCTTACCTTCTTACTTACTGTAACATCTGTAATGTCATCAAAAACATAACTTCAAAAGATGCCAAGCTTCGCAGCTCAGTTTTTTCATCGTAAAAAGTTGTGAGATCTATAATTATGTACACTTAGTATTATTTACAAGTTTTGATTCATTAACTGTAGGTAAATAATGATATCATTATAGAGTGAAGGAAAATACTTACATAAATTCTCATCAAGCTGGAATTGGTAAAAGGTGTTCAAGTCATAGTTAAAACGAACTGCTGAAAACTCCTCATTGTTCCTATGCATGGAAAAAAAATACACTAGGTCAATGTCCTTCTGGCTCCAATTAAACTTTACTTTATTTAAATTTTGCTCATCGTATTTATTTCGTGTTTGTATCCCGGGACCTACTACCGATGTTGTTGCATGCCTGTGTTTGGTACATAAACTGCTCCTAGTCTTTGTATTTTTGTGATTTCTATATTGTGTGTGTTTATGTTACTGTCTAAATAAATAAATGAAATGTCATAAAATATGTTTTTCGCTATTCTCGATAAAACGGTCAGTAAGTTATATACACTGGACTGGAAATATAAAATGTTGTTACAACTTTTTTTATTTAGCACTCGTGTTTTATAGTCATTGTAGGCCTGCCCTAATATTGAGTAATAGTGGCAACACTCGTGTCTATGGATGGGCGTGGTCGCGCGAGACGTCATCGAAGACCCGTGTCATTCGGCCATTTTGTTCTGAGCTATTGCTCCTCTTGCGCGTAAGCGCAGCCGATCCCAGTTTTATTACGATGTTATCGTAGGTTATGGGTAAGTCTTCTATGACATGCTTTGTCTCGTTCACGGTAACGCTTGTCCTTCATTATTGTTTATTTTTGCAGGATTGTGACTTTGTGTCGAAAGAGAGGTTATAATTGTCACCTGGCTGTCGGCGTAGGACTTTTGGTTCCCTTTGGAACATCCTTTGCGCTGGCCCATCGGTGAGTAATCCCTGTTTCTCTCTTGCACAATAGTCAGATGAATTCTGTTTTATTAACTTCGTTAATTTTGGTTTTAGGTGGACCACTTTATTTTTATTGGAAGCCCTCGTTCCGGGCTGTTGGCGTGCAAAGGCACCTCTGTGGTATTCACGCATCCCCCGACGTACGTATCTGGCTGAGGCTGGTCCCACCTTCTTATTATCTTGTTATTTTTGATCATCGTATAAACATTATCCTTTCTTTTACAGGAAGGGCTTCTTTACTCTCCGATTTCTTTACTACGGCTTCTTTATTCTACCGTTTCTTGATTCTACGGCTTCTTGATGCACCGGCTTTCTATATTTTCCGGCTTCTATATTCTTCGGTTTTCTTTATTCACCGGCTTCTTTATTCTACGGCTTCTTTTTGTCTCCGTGGCTAACTTGGTTCCTTTTCTCCGTGTTGGTTCCAAGTGCAAGACTTTCCTTCGAGGATTCCGCAGGGAAGTGATTCACCCTCTATTTGATTTTTATCCCTCATCCAGGCGAACGCTGGGTGAGGTTTATTCATTTCATCTGTTCGTGGCGCCTAACTATATTCCTTTTTCTAACTATTAAAGCTCCAAGATAACCCATATACCCCTGAGCTTAGCTGGCAATTCTTATAAATACTGTTTGTATGTCAACTATATACTACTTTATGCTATAATACTACTTAAAGTAAGGAAACAACCTAGATCAGTATTTTATAGGAATAAATAGACCTTTAATTATAATTCAACATCTTTATTTTTAAAACCCTCTCCCTCAAAAAGGTAGAACGGTAACAATGTTTTAGTTTTTCATTAATTTGTACACTAAATACAAATTGTCTTTTAAATTTGAAGCTTCTGTATCTGCTGGAAGGGCCTTAGAGTTTCGATATTCAGTCAGTCAGTCAGTGAGCGACATAATTGAGAAATTTTGACTGGTTATAGGTAATTGTTAAATACTAGTTGAAATTGAATGAAATTTGAAATATACAGTATTTAAATATAATGTTTGGTTACTATTCAGGTTTCTAGTTTTATCCGTAGAAAATGTCATGAATTGCTTTTATAAAAGTATACTACTGCCGTGCTCAAGTAGGTAAACATTATTTTGGGTATGTAGGTAGCGAGGTAAGGCGACACTCGTTCTTATGAAAGCGAGGCAACCAGTAGTTAATATACACAACGCAAACCGTAAAACAGCTCAAAGTGTAATTAAGTCATCCGAAGTTAAACCAAATAGTTTACAATTGGATATTTAAACTCCCGAGTCGTGTTTATCTTTAAACCCGGTTCTCAATCCTGTGTTGACAGGAGACGTGGAAGTTGTTATACCAACAGAGGAATGGCATTGAAGGGGTTTACGAAACAAGATAAAATATGAACGGCTTGCAAATTAAATCGAGAAACAATCTTAGCAATCCCGCCGCGTCCAGCGCGTCCCGTTGCGTACAGCCGCGTCCAGCGCGTCCCGCTGCATGCAGCAACGTCCCGCCGCGTCCAGCGCGTCCCGTTGCGTACAGCGCGTCCCCGCTGCATGCAGCCACGTCCCGCTGCGTCCAGCGCGTCCCGCCGCGTCTAGCGCGTCCCGCTGCATACAGCAGTGTCCCTCCGCATCCAGCACGTCCCGCCGCGTCCAGCGCGTCCCGCCGCTTCCAGCGCGTCCCGCTGCATGCAGCAACGTCCCGCCGCGTCCAGCGCGTCCCGCCGCGTCCAGCGCGTCCCGCCGCGTCCAGCGCATCCCGCCGCGTCCAGCGCGTCCCGCCGCGTCCAGCGCGTTCCGTTGTGTACAACCGCGTTGCGCGACCTGCCGTAGGTCGCTGCGTGCGTCGAGTTGTTTATGGCGATCCTAGTATGTAGCACATATATAGTGCCAATTTACTTGCGGGAGTCGTGTATTCAAAGCGAACGTAAGGTGTGCACAGTGCATAAAGTATTGTATTGAAGGTAATCAGCAGAAAAATGACTGGACATCAATGACTAAATACCCACATAACACCCGACGACCCTTCACTAGACGAGTAAGTAAGTTTAGTCTATCAATCAGGCACAGGTTACGTCGAGGCCCGCGTAGTTACAGAAGAAGCCTAGACTTAGGTAATTACTCTTTTTTTATAGTATCTTTAACCATACCTTTTCGATTGGACATCGTGACCATAATTCCATTTGAGTGTAATGTAATATTAAATACATAGGTAATATTCGGATTACGGCACTCTAAAGTAAAACGCATCTCCCTAATCCGAAACCAGAAGTTCGTAATCGAAGAGCGAGGAACGAATGAATAAATCGCAAATTTGTCTTAAGAAAAATATGGCAGAGTTCGCATTTGCAGCATAAATAAAATATAATGCGTGTCGCAAGATTAACGCAGGACGAGCGAGAGTTGTTAAATAATGCAGCTCCCGGCACTCCCTTCACTCCCTTCACTCCCTTCACTCCCTTCACTCCCGGCAGGCGCCACTCCGGCCTCCGTGATGGAACACGTACTTAGAACTTTGCAACCAACTTTCATTTTATTCAAATTCATCGAGTTAGTGTTTTGATTAGTGCTCGTATTATTATCTGCAGACTTTCTGATTCCGACCAGTTCGAGTGCGCATCCCTGGCTTCATACAATTTTAAAATTCCCTGTAGGTAAGTGTTTAACTGTTTATACGTATTTCATGATACAATTACTTAGAAATTATTATACAATTACTTGTAAACATGTACATCATATTGTATTTACATAAGATTGCTGTTAATGTCTGATACACAGCGCTGCTATAACGTACTTAATATAAAAGTTGCCTACCAACATCAAGTTCGGTTACAAACCATTTCCACTTAGAAAAGCCGCTGCCGGCAATTAAGCACACTCATTATTATTAATTAGCATATTCCCATAGCGCGCTGAGGCTACTAGCTAATTACCGAAATACGGTTCATTGTATGTACTTACAGCAAAATAATGTCAAAATAAACACAAAATTTTGATGACTCCAAAACGGGAAAATGTCCGTTTGCAATGCATTAATCACATATCAGTAGTAAACGGCGATGATCCAGCTTATGTCTGGCTTACGTACTGATGTCGGTGCGCGGCGCGGCGCGTGATGTTGCACCGCTTAGTGAACGCCGCGCCGCGTGATGTGTCGTAGGTAACGAACATTGATAGCCGCCCTCATGGAGTACGGTGGTTTGACAGTTCTGGATAAGTTGATAGATACGCGAGTGGTAAACGCATGATTGTCTTATATTTGTATATTGTTGTAGAGCTGTCTTAAAATCTGCAGGAAGTGAAATGCTTAGGTACTTTATAGAAATTGATAAGCGATTACAGAAATACTCTGCTATTGTTACGTTATAATTTGTTTCATCGAAACTCGTCACAATAATATGTAAAAACCCTGGTGATAACTCTGTCAGTCGTTGTGGCCGCCGGTGCACGGTGCCGACACTGTGCTGTCGTCGCGTTATCGTCGCGTCGTCGTCGCTGCGTGTGTCGCCGGTAATACACCTATAACTAATGAACTTGGAAACATGAATCCGCTATTATGACATAATATGAGAGTACCTACCTAATTGATTTATGTGTGATGTAGGTACGTAATGTTCTAGAGAATAATTATAAATACTTAATCCAGTTAACTATTATGGCATGATGTAGACTAAAATGTATTTTAACCTATCAGACAGTTTATTCTGATAGTTTCCTGTATACTGATACATACCTAATCATAAAATGCTGCTCATTTATTGATGTGTAAGATCATACAATAGTTAAGTGTTCAGTGACATTCATAATTAAAAATATCAGACTTCTTTTTTCGTTTGTAATGATTAATAACAGGATAATTTGATAAGGAAGGATGTAAAAATTGTAGTATTAGGTACTTATGTGAAGTTATATGACAGATTGGCAGTAGTCGATGCCGGAATTATATGCGTGCAGATAAGAACATTCTGTAGATTGGTAACATGATCGGCGCCGCGGCAGCGCGGTCGCGGACGCGCGAGTGCAGTGTTCATGGCGACTCGGCAGCGGTGCAGCGGTGCAGCGGTGCAGGAGTGCAGCGGTGCAGCGGTGCAGCGGTGCAGCGGTGCAGCGGTGCAGCGGTGCAGGAGTGCACTTCATGCCGCCTGCTGTCGTTATTGATTTATTCAGTGCTCTTTATATTTTGAATAAACTTTCCAATATCCTCGTCTAAAATATATTAAGTATATTACAATGTTACCAAGTGAGAAATCACTTCGGTGTCAGACTATTATCAGCTCAGTCGGCTATACGAATATAATATTTTTATGATAGTTTACGAAACTACAGGAAAAATAAGAAATTGCTTACGCGAATAAATCCGTTTATTAATAATTTCTGGTGCCTTCGCGGTTATTGCACATAACATTGGACTTTAGCATAAGACTATTGTCAGCTCAGTCGTGTTGCGATAATGGAAACTGTAAAGGTATTTGGTCATCGCTGGGGGAGACCTGTCTCCAGCAGTGGACGTCTTTCTGTCAGCCAGTAGAATAAAACGCGCGAGTTATATACGTTAATACTGTTAATAGTTGTTTCATTCCAATTCGTTCTTTAATCCAATATAACGATATTCCGAATTACTTACCTTCTGTTGTAATTTAAGTACCTACCTATTTCAGGAATGATGAAAATTAAGATTCGTAGGATTAGATATCGTTTGACACAATGACGAGCGTGTCTCGCGACACGTGCCTGGCGCGCGACACGTGCCTGGCGCGCGACACGTGCCTGTCGCCTGCAACCAACTGAACAAGAGGCCTATATTATAATAATATGTACTACGGGTATATCCTCCTGACTACATAGTTCTGATGGCGATTCATAATTTTATGTACTTATTTCATTAAGTATTTATTTTTGCTTTCGAATTAATGTAGATACTTGATAATTGAAACAGAAACTGACTTGTAAATGTACCTATGTATGAATTTGATTGTTACAACTATGATGAAGTACCTACGTATCATTAGATTCAAATTAGTCTTGACCTCGCTTGTAGGTATCATGAGGCACGACGCGAGGTGGTTGAATAGCGTAATGGTATCATCGTGGCTTCTGGTCCTCTAGGTCGCCGTTGTGTTTGCGTACCGCCCCGGGCCGCCCCTGACCGCCCCGGGCCGCCCCGGGCAGCCCCTGACCGCCCCGGGCCGCCCCTGACCGCCCCGGGCCGCCCCTGACCGCCCCGGGCCCGCTCCGGCATCAGCTCAGAAGGAAGCGCTTCCGGGATGCTATCGCTGATGAAGCGATAAGAGCAATGAAACGAGACTTCCAGGAAAAATGGTCTTTATTAAAACCTCTTTTCATCGACTTCACAAATATCGACATTTCTAGTATTTACAGTCGTAGTCTAAAATCGTCTATGTACACAATGATAGTACCGATATATATATTATAATAATATAATTTAGTAAGTCGAAAAACTGGATCGTATATATCGTAATTATAAATTTAATAGGTTAGTAAATAAATAGTTAACGATTCCTCTCTAAAACGATAATTGAGTGAAGATAACAGTGAGGTCGACAGGGACAAAAACGACGCCGGGCACTTTTTCGAAATAAATGTTCTATATACCTAACTATAGAGTCCTTTTTTATTAGATTTACTTTACATTTTCCCAAAGTCGCATTTAGCCCGTTCCACCTTACAGGAGTAAACTCCAAACTCAATATAGATCATCTATCACGTATATAAAGTGTATAATATAATTTAATTTTAAATAGTCAACTATGAGTAAATTCGATATCGTCAACATAGAACAAGTACTTAACAGGAGAAACGAAAACAATAGGAATTATTACAACATTGGTCTGAAGGAAGCGCGGGTCGGTGGGTCGATCGGTCGACGGGTCGACTGGTCGCGCAGCGAGAGATGCTCCTGACTGCCGGGCTGTATGCTCACGAAGCCCGAGACAAGACATATTATCATAATAATGAATGCCAGATCCCTAACCGTAGACGTGAAGTCGCAACGTATTGTAATAATGCGCAGTCTCAGTTGAATCCGTCGATGTGTGTAATGAAACTAATGTAACTAGAGCCAGTAGAGCAGGTACCTACGTTATTTACAGTTTAGTTGTTCATTACTAGCAAGCCGCCGTTAAGGCGTCGCCACCGACCCGCGCCGCCCCGTGGACTCGCTCGCTATTGAAATACCACCCTCTGGCGGAGCTGGAATCATTTTTAGTAGTATTGTAGTCATCGTACAATGCGTCACCGATAACGATGAATAATCAAGGAGAGAATAGGCACGCTTCCGTCGAGTCGTCCGCTGCCGGACCCTGGTGCCGTCCGAAGCCGCCGCTGGAGGCCGGCGGAGGCCGGTGGACGCGAGCGGCGCGGGGCCGGCGGAGGCCGGTGGTCGTTATGCCGATATGCTCAGTTAGAACTCGTTCATACAGAGATTTCCTGTATTTGCACGCGCTTCTTGGGCGGAGCGACGCCGCCCTGGCTCGGTCGTTCTTTCAGCTCTGACTCGCTGCTGCGCTGTTGGAATTCAAACATATGTTAAAAACATGCCTGACTGAATAATATAATATAAGTACCGGTTCGTCCATACCGAGATATCAGTTTTAGAAAATATTACCTACTTTAGTTGTTCAAACCTTGGAATGAAATTGTAAATGAATGCAATAATATTTAATAATGCGTGTACCTTGAGCGTGCTCTTCCGGGGCGAGGCGCCGCCGGCCGGAGACCCGTCCCGGGAGTCGCCGCCGTCGCCGCCGCCGCCGCAGCTGCCTGTCAACGTATATTGTTATAAATACAGTTTTCGAACCCGTGCTTACGGATAAAATATAACTCGAACTTTTATTATAATAATAATATAACAAAAAAAAGTACCCAATACCGTATCTAATACCGAAATAAATGAAAGGCATTTGAGGTTGTTAATCTACAGCTAATTGTGGAAATCGATTCGATTTCATTTAGATAAGTAGGTTATTAATTATGTTAAATTAATAAATGAGAAATTTTATTAGAAATAGGTGTCGATTTGTAGATAGGAGGCTAAAAACGTAGGGTTCTAGGCACTCACCGCAGCGGCTGGCGCGCGGGTGGTGTCCCGGGTGGCGCTGGTGTCGCTGGTGGCGCTGGTGGCGCTGGTGGCGGCGCGCTCGGCGGCCGCGCTGCAGGTAGATGCCGGCGAACACGAGCACGTTCAGCGCCAGCAGGAAGCAGCCCGCGCCCACCGTCACGCCCAGCGCCACCGTGTAGCTGCCGACACGACACACACGCTGTACCACACACCACACACCACACACCACACGCGACAGACGCGCTGTACGACACACGACACGACAGACACGCTGTACGACACACGACAAACCGACCCCCGACAACCGATTTTGATTACAATTTCAATTTTGTAATGTACACGTCATCTTCTTTCATTTGATACCCCATTCGAATACATTTGGAGACATTTATTTTTACATCCCCACTTTAAACCCACCATAATCATTAAACTGCTGAACCTATTTTCTTTAAACATTTTTTTAAAACATAACAAAACACAGAATCAAGATCGGTTCATGCGTTTTGGATCTATGATGCTACAGACAGACACACGATTACGTTTTACTCATATTGTACCGACTCGAATCGGCACCCCTCAATAAGCCTGAGGTGAATAATTATGTTCAGTTGGTAAGTAGTTAACTTATTAAATAGATAACTTTGGTGACAATAAAACCGCTTTTATCAATACCTAACTAATCCGCCGCAGGGTGGATAAAAAAATATACAGTCACGAAAAGTAAAACGCTTTATTAATTTTACAATTGAACTCGTGCAGCGCGGTGCAGAGCGGTGCAGAGCGGTGCAGCGCGGTGCAGCGCGGTGCAGTGTCTACTGGTCTAGCCCGAGCCGAGCAGGTTTAGACGAATTAAGTAGGTAGTGTTTATGATTTGTAGGTTGTCGGCGAACCTTTTTATATAAGATGTATATTTTATAATTGTTTATGGTTTTATGATATTGTTTTGTTTTTTAGTATGACTCTTTAATATATCGTTCAACTAGAAGTACTATTTTATTATAATATCAAAGTAGTCGTTGAAATAGGTATTTGATATATATGCTAGTATTATGGTTAAGTACCTAATAGAATAATAACGCGGCAATAATTGCATGCGGGCAAATGGTACACGTACATAAACAATGACAATTTGCATCGTCCCGAACATAATTTTGATAAACACGATCCTGTTATTAAACCATGTACCTACACAGTGCGTCCACGACACGCGACACTGTACCACATCGACATAAATAACGGAGCGACACGAAATGAAAGCAATTTCCAACCGACAATTGCACGTAATTAATTTGTAATTGACAACAAAAGTATTTGTTACATATACCTATAGTAGGTCAAGTGCTGACCATGCAAGATACTCCGCACACGGCACTTGGCTGACGCAACATTACGTACGTGGGATAAAGTGCTGACCCAGCAACGCGTGAGCGCCGCCGGAACCGTTGGCGCACTCGGCTGACGCAACTTTGTACATGAGATAAAGTGCTGACCCAGCAATGCGCGAGTGCCGCTATAACCGTTGGACACCACCGAGGGGCGGTACTTCGTTTCTCACATTGAACGGGTCACCACCCTTTAGGTTTAGTTAGTTATAGTTACGGTGACTTCGTTTCTAACATTGAGCGGGTCACCACCCTCTAGTTATAGTTAATTATACGGAGACTCCGTTTCTAACATTGAGCGGGTCACCATCCCTTAATTATAGTTAGTCGTAGAAACCTGTAATTTTAATGAATAAATCTTAATTATAAGTAAATCGGTTCTTCTTTGAGTCCTCCTGTCGCTGACATTCGTAACTTATTCCAAAATACGACCGTGACTGGTGTTGCCGTTTGTTTTATAAACATCGTCGGCGCCGCGCACAGAGCCTCCGAGCATGGCGGAGCGCGGCAGCCGCGGCCTGCAGGGGATCGCGACACAAACGGACAGAGCTCGGGCGCAGCTGAACGCGGCGGTGGATCGCCGGCGTGCCTCGCACCGGCGGCTCACGGCTTACGGCACTTAAGAGAGAGCTTTTTTACCATTTTACGAGCAAAACCGCGCGTCAAGTATTTATACGCTTACCTGTGTAATATGAAGCGCTCGTGTTGTGGACGTATAAAGAACTTTCTATTTGATGCTGATTCTAAGACGATTACAGAGCTCGAATGACCTTAAACGTTAACCGTTATACACATAGGTAATTAACATGGGATACCATAATACGGTCACAAGTCTTCAGTCGTTCGCTTTAGTCGATCGTAATACGAAATAAATGATATGTAAACATTATATAGAATGACAACCCTTAACTGGCACTTCGACGGGGCGACCATGTCGGTTACCGATGCGGAGAGTGTGGTTATCCAAACACACACACACACACACACACACACACACACACCTGTAGTAGTGCGTGTCGTGCGCGAGCGTGGCGAGCGAGCGATCGCGCGGCTGCGGCGAGCGCTGGTGGGGCTGGTCAGGCTGGTGGGGCTGGTCAGGCTGGTGGGGCTGGTCGGGCTGGTCGGGCTGGTCGGGCTGGTGGGGCTGGTCGGGTCGGTCGGGGTGCGCGGGCGCGGGCGCGGAGAGCGCGGGGCGCGGCGGCGGGGGGGGCGAGCCCTCGCACTCCGCCGCGCCGGCCTCACCCGCGCCCCCCGCCGCCCGCGCCTCCTCCTCCTCCCCCTCCTCCGCGCCCGAGTACAGCTCCGGGAATATATCACCTGGAGATCGAGACATCATTTTTGTTGTATTATCTTATGCAAGCAAATTATTCAATCTCTTTGTATGATCATACATCGCATTAGCGACGACCTCGCTCTCTACTAGTATATAATATAATATATAGAGAGCGACAGAACGTCATTTAAAGTTATGCTTTGATATTTTATACTTGACTAGCTTCAGCGGTTCATCCGCGTGGAACTCTTTTTGAAACTTTCAATTATGGAGTTCTTTGAATACAGCACGTGTCAAACCTGATAATAATTATTATGTAATTCCTGAAAGTACGTCCGTCTAGAACATAAACTCTTTAAAAAGATGGCATCAAATTAAACACGACAACTAATTTAAATAACATATTTTAATCGCCTTTAGGAAACCTCTTACGGCATCTTAATGAAGGGTTCGAACTAGTTATTTCTAAATATATAATATAGGTGCCTAGTTATTTCTAAATATTTAAGTAAACGATAATAATATCTTTGACAGGGAACAACTGGACGAATCGCTTCTTCGTGTCGCGTGCTTTTCGCTAATGAACGAAGACCAAAAGCTTAGTATGAATCGCCTCGCGAGCCGTCGCCGCGCCGTCGCCGCGCCGCCGCCGCGCACAATGCAAGACCGGCGAACGTCTTTGTATCTTGACACACTTTGTGTACAAAATTGGGAGTCAACAGAAACAAACGGACTAACTAGATACATATCGAAAAGTTAGCGAGTTTTTGGTAAACATCCAGGAACAAAAGGTGGGGCGAGGAGCTCGCAGCATTGTGCCGAGGCCATTACGAGCGCGTCCACAATGGAGCGGCGGCATTGTTCGCGCCCGCTACTGCGCCGTTCTTTGCACGCTGCTCATTACGGAGGCATTTGAGACGCCCCGGAAGATAATTAATATCATTCAGGGGCGTACCCTTCGGCCGCCGCAGATCGGGTCGCGCACAGCGATATGCTAGCGACGCCGCGACGCCGCGGGACGATTTTACACTGACTTAGACAGCGGACGGCAAAGTACGTCATAGCGGCCGGTATTTCGATTCCATGGTGTTTTTCCTCTAACTTTTATCTGTAATTGGAATAACTCAACCTTCTCTATCTCTAAAATCTGTAGCTACTACAAAAGGCCACAGTCACTGCCGCCACGCTGCGCTCCGCCGTCGGACGAGTTATTTTACGACCTTTTTAGGACCGATTTTCCAAAAATCCGTTTTTATCAGACGATTGCGCTATAAACCGTATACGACTAAGCAATAAAAATTCAGGTTCCTAGATTCAACGGTTTGTGGGATGTCGAGTCAGTCAGGATAGGAGTCGCATACGTGTGTCATAAATTATACTGAAATGTCATGAAAACTTGAGATTAGAAAGTGAATATTACTTCTGCTGCCATTCTACTCGCTAGAGAAATCAAGGCCTCGCTTGAAGCGTGCTATAATACTGTTTATTTACAGATAATAAAACGGTCTCAGTGCGGTTACTCTGACCCTTAAACAGCGTAATGGGCCCCGCAAAGCTCCGGCATTGTTCGAGGTCATTGTGCAAAGGGTCTTCGAGTAACAGGAAGGTTTAACAAGGTCGTATTTACGTTCCAAATATTGAGAAGGCGCACTGAACGAAATATTTAATCACTGAGCCGAGTGCTCACTATCGAAATTGAAATATTTATTTTCGAGTACACTGCCGAGTGTCATGGCAAGTTGAAGATGAAAAACTAAGTTTTCTCATTAAGCTAGAAGATAAAATTTACCGATTGATTCTTGAGGTTCTCCATTGTCGAAGTCCGGTGACTTCACAACTCGCACTCTCGCATTTTACGAAACATGCTCCCGCCAGAACAATGTAATTAGAATCCTTATCGAGTGATTGCGATTCAAGAATCAATCGAAGAGGCTCATGTAGGCACAAAAGGCTCGAGGACCGGTGTGGGCACACGACACGAGTGACGTGTCAATGGCGGTAGTGGGAGTGGAAGCGGCTCGTGTCGACCGGGGGCTTATTCACGCGAGTGTTGTTATTAATACCCGCAATTTCCTTGACAATTCGATGGGGGCGTCCCTTCTGTCGACGCGTTCATTAAGCTAGTCCGGGGATGGTTAATGAAGGTGCGACGGAGGCTTTGGATATCCCATGATTGGTTAGTTTGATCCGGACTTCATTTATCCTTTGTCCCCTTATCCGTGTAATGAAATTGTTCGCTGTTTTGTTAGGACATTCCTGCCCATTCATTTCCTGTCGAATAATCCGTATTGCAGTATTTCGATGATTATGTGATATTTTATTTATTTGTATAGATTCTCTTAGTGTCACACTCCGCGTTAGGTATTAGTTTATTACTAAACGTAAAAATATATATTGGAAGGGACATGACATCCTACCATCTTTTTTCTTTTTTATTTAATCAAAATGGCAGCTATAACAGCTAGCTCGTGCAAACGACGAGTGGCATAATCGGGGTATTTTCGTCGGAGGGCAGTAGGTACCTGCGAACATGTCGGGGTGCGCGGCGCGGAACTGGTGGTGGCGCGGCGCGGCGCCGGGGCGGTGCAGCTGCGGCACCAGGTGCAGCCACAGCGCCATCTTGTGCCCGCGGTAGTGGCTCTTCACGCGGAGCCGGGTGCCTGTGAAACATTATATTTAAAAAGGAAAAAGGGCAACGTCAGTTTTTCGCTGTGCTCCGCGACACAGATTTGTTAGTAGTTCGGGATAGCGCCTGGTATTTATGGTCGAGTCACGTGGTTTCGACATTTTTACAAAGCACTCGGACCATGACCCGATGTAGCTCGACTGTGTTATGTATTTTTTTTAAATGAACGACATTCATTTCAGTCCCGTAGTAGCGGGAAGATTATTGCGGCAGGTATTGTGTTGGAACAAATTAAAGTCAGCATAGAACTTCAATTTCTTTTTGTTCTTACAATAAAAAGCAAACACCACAAATAGATGTCGGTTTCGCTGTCGCTGTCGGAGAAGAGAAAATTTAATAAAGGAGCTTTTAAGTTTAAATAAAGAAAATAATTCTAAGTCGACAGAATAATTTGCGTGTCGGAGTTCAAGTGAACATGTCAGGAAAATAAATAGGGACAAAGTTCTAACATGAAAGGAATATATAGAAGCGATGGCGGGAGTAATCGAGCGGCAAATGTATGCACAGCGCAGACTGACGCCCGAGTAGGTGCACAATGCATAATGCGACAGCAACAATATTATGTAACTAAAGTACGCTCGTTAACAACTCACACTGTCACGCACATGATACTCACTAATACAAATACCTACAACAGTAGATGTTTTTATAAAGAGTAATTCTTCTTACCTATACTTAAATACTGCTGCGAGTTTAATTCATATCTGGGCCAGGCGACGGCGTGGTCGGCGTGGTCGGCCTGGTCGGCGCGGCCGGCGAGCGGCGCGGGCTCGCCGGTCTTGACGAAGGCGGCCAGCAGCGCCACCGCCGCCTCCGCCACCGCCACGTCGCCGCGCGAGTAGTTCCGCGACGACGACGCCCACCAGCCGCCCACCAGCGGCAGCCCCAGGAAGTACGGGAGCATCTCGCCCGTCACGCTGCCGAGACGCTGCTCGGAAACGATGGTCAGTTATTTATCGTATCGCGCTCTCGTGTCGATGTGCGTGCGCGACAGAAGAGCCATGAAATTTGCATCGATGTAATTTAGCCACCGTATGTATCGTCCCCATATGTAAATATTTATTTTAGTAAAGTCGTATAGGTACCTGGGGATAATCGGCGTCCTTGGTTTGATGGGTGAAGTGGGCGAAGTAAGTGCGAGCGCCGCGCCGGGCGTGCAGCTGCGCGAGCCGCAGCGCGGGCGCCGCGACGGCGGCGTCGCTGAGCGCCTCCAGCGTGGCGTCGCGGATGTTGATGGGGTGCTGGATCGGCTTCTCCCAGTCCGTGTACTCGTTGCGGATCGCCGCGAAGATCTCGTTGCGGTGGTAGCGGTACACGTTGCGGACGTACGTGCGGAGGATGCGATTCCTAAATGTTACGTAGTGAGTGATAGTCTGCGATGACTCACGATAGAGGTGGAAAATGGAGGGGCAGTTTCGAAAGAACGCGAGGGATCGGCTCGGTCTCGTACACTTATCTACGATCGATACCCGAAGTCGCCACGGAACCTCGATGGGTAATCGAACTCACCTGTGCTCCTCCTCGAATCCGTGTCTTATGTCATCTTCGCTGAAGAACTGATAGCTCTCGGTGGTGGCGACGACGACGGCGAGCGCGCAGTCGAGGAAGGCCTCGCTGGCGTGAAGCGCACGCGCCGCGGCCGTGTCACGCGCCGTGTCCCGCCCCGTGTCCCGCGCCGTGTCCCGCCCCGAGTCCCGCGCCGCGTCACGCGCCGCGTCCCGCGGCACGGAGGGCGCCCAGCCCGCCAGGAAGCGCGCCCGCGGCGCCTCCACCGCCAGCAGCGCCACCAGCGGTCGCGCGCGGATGCACGCTATCAACCTTGAGAGCGGATAGTCGCGCGTTAGTACGCGTCGAAACGCGTCGATAACAATACGGCACCGAGCGGGAAGTAGGAAAATAGTGACAAACGAAACGTGCGGAGTCTATCGACCGGCGTATCGAAGATTCTCAACGCCTTTCGATAGTTTGCGGAGAGAGAACATCCGCCAGATAGAGCGATGACCATGGATTATTCTACAGTTATATCATTGTTTCGTTTCGTCCTTTTCGCGATTCTAAACAATATGGATTCCACAGAACAGCAACTTTAGCGTTAGACTATTGTCAGCTCAGTCGTGCTACGATTATGGAAACTGTAAAGAATCCGAAACGTCAGCTAATAAAATAAAATAAATATACGCGAGTTAAATCCGTTAATAGTTGTTTCATTACAACAGTAATTGTTCAGATTCGTTATCGCGGTCGGTCGGTCCGCCGCATACCAGTGCTCCTCCTCGTCGGGTGCGCCGGGAGCGGGCAGCGTGTCGGGAGCGGGCAGCGTGTCGGGAGCCGGCGGCGAGTCGGGAGTGCAGCGCAGCGCCTGCGCGGCGTGGTCGCGGGCCAGCGCCGCGTCCGGCGCCAGCGCCGCCGCGCCCAGCGCCGAGCCGCTCAGCAGCAGCACGCGGGACACCAGCCCTGGCGTAAGCACGATTACGACTTTTATTCGTATAAGGGCTTCGGAAACGATAACGCGACGGAGCGTATTCGTTCCGTATCGAAATAAAAAACGTTCCGGACGTACGTCCGGCACGGGCTATAAAAAGTTCCTTACGGGATAGTTTCACTATGCGGTACCGATAGAGAAAGTTTCCATTCGCTCGGGAACATCGGCGAGAAGGAGCCGGGGTCGATATCTCGACACTCACCCTTGACGTCGGGCAGCGCCAGCAGCGCGCCGGCCAGCGCGGCGCCGGCGCCGTGTGCCGCGAGCGCGAGGCGGCGCGGGTCTCCGCCGAACGCGGGCACGTTGCGCCGCAGCCAGCGCAGCGCCGCCGCCACGTCCAGCAGCGCCGCGCCGCCCGCCAGCGCCGCCGCGTCCGTGCCGCCGCTCGTCAGGTACCCTGCCGCGCACACATGTTAATACTTAAGTTATACGTATAACTAAACCTGACTTTCGAATAATGGACGAGACGTTCTGTTCAATTCGATGAGATTCTTGTACACTTCTTGAACTAAATTACTTATTATTTAATTTAATCGAAGATCACAAATAGGTAATTAGGCCTCATCAAACGCAATAAGACCAGAACCTCGATGAGAGATCGTATTGTCGATCCGATGTCGCGATGGCAGTGCTCCCTTAGAAGGAGTACGTGTTAGCGGCGAGCGGTGTTCGATCTCGTAATTAGTAAGCGGCAGTGTCGACGTGTCACCTAGTAGTCCTATCCTGTAGTTGAGGGTGACGACGAGCAGGTGCGCCCGCGCCGCCAGCACGGCGCCGTCCAGCGCGTTGGCGGAGCCCCACTCGTGCGAGGAGCCCCCCAGCCACACCACCACCGCGTACGGCGCCTCCACTCCGCGCGCGCCTGCCGCCGCGCATGCAACACACATCGACAAATACATAATACACTATAATATAATATGCTCCTCCGACACTACCATGCATAATTATGCTCGATTTAGTCATGTTAATTGACAATTTCATCTCCCGGGGTTCGAACTCACGACCTCCGCCATCATTGACAGGTTGTTTGATTAGTAGGCCGACATGCATCAACATATTTCCTCAGAAAATGCATATTCCTTAAGTTTGATCTGCTAGGATATATAGTAACGCGTCCGTGCTAAAAATCACTATATCATGTTAATCGTCATAAAAAACTAAGATCCTGTTAAAAAATGATGTCGGGCCTAGTCACGTGGGACACGTCGTTTAGTTATCTTCTTACCTTTCTACATAAATCGTGGTTATTACGTGCTTCGAAATCCGACATAATAATATAGGCGGCGTATGTATGTATGTATTTATCGGAAGCGGCTCCTGGCGCTAAACATTGTCAACTTATTCCTTATCGCCGTCTAGCAGCAGTCTAAATATTTGAAACGGGAGATGGTGAAAAGCTCAGTGCTGAGGTTTCTCATAATTTAGAATAAATATTTATATTGGACAAAATTTACATTAAGAACGTGCCGACTGGAACGTTACGAATCTCGGAGGACACTTCGAGAGGTCAACCTCGCTCCTCGAGGACCTTCGTTACGAGCCCTTTACTGACGACCGAACATAGTGAACGATATATTATAAATAGGTACCGAACATCTGAGACACCCTAACCGATTGGAGTTCATCGATAGCCTTCACCTTCCACCGGTCGCGACGCTTAAGGGGAAATACTGTAATAATATCCCAATTCAATATTTGGAAAGACATTTAAGACACTAAAAATAAGTGTTTTTTGAATACTCACCGCTACCGGGCACGTATATGTTGAGGTAGAGGCAGTCTTCGCTCTGGTTGGCGAGCAGCGGCAGCGTGGCGCGCAGCTCGCGGTACGCGCCCAGCGGCATCTGCGCCAGCGCCGCGCTCCTGCACACACGACAACACGCCGCCGCTCATCACACACACTCACTCACGCGCTGTCCTCTAACACAACGTGTAGCTCCGTCCGTCCGTCCGTCCGTCACCAGGCTGTATCTCGTAAACCGTGATAGTTAGCCAGTTTGAATTGTCACAGATGATGATATGTCGTATTTCTATTACAGCGTTAACAACATTACATATTATTATAAACTAGTGGTCCCGGCAGACTTCGTCCCGCCCGGCAATGTCGATTTGACAGTTGTCATTGTTGCGTTTTGTTATACTATTTTTAACAAATCAGCTTAATATTTTTTTCTTTTTTTTTTACTGGAACGTGATAAAAAGTATCCTATGTCCTTCTCCTGACTCTGAGCTACCCTAAACCCCCGACATAAAAATATAAAAGCCCTCTAAAAAGTATAATAATAATAAAAACTTGATATTAGGTAGGTACCTAAGTATTAATAGGTATTTCTACAAAGAAAACGTCATGTCGGGGGGACCTTAGGTTTCGATACATAGTAGGTAAATATGTAGAGTAGGTACAATTAGGTAAATGATGAGCGGTCCCCCCGACATGACGTTTTCTTTGTAGAAATACCTATTAATACTTAGGTACCTACCTAATATCAAGTTTTTATTATTATTATACTTTTTTATTTTCATGTGTTAAAAGCATTTAACAAAACTGTTCATGCTTTCGAATGCTATAATTGAGGACATGCTATTTATAATTTAGTTAGTAGATATTAACTCAAGCCGGGCGACATCTGCACGGCTGAACCGTACCTAAAGCCTTGAAGTGAATCACCGCTCGGGTGGTGAACTGGTGATGAGTGTGTAGTGGTGTGTGTTCACCTGTTGGATATGTCGGGGTAGCGCTGCGGGCAGACGGGGGCGAAGGCGTCGGCGAGCCGCGTGCCGGGCCAGGCGGGCGGCGGCGGGGGGGCTCCGAGCCGCGGCGGAGCGCCCGCGTACGGCACCCCCCGGAACACCTCCACCGGCTCCAGCCGCCGCGACGCCGGCTCCACGATGATGCCGCGGATGGCTCCTGGCGATGGGAAAGAGTATATATAAATTGACAGGACCAAAATGACTAGTCTTTCGAATCTCTCATGGGCAAAAGGGGAATATCTATGTCCAGAGTATTCACGCCACACTTAGCACGAGGTTTGCCAATCACTAAGCTGTGTAGATCTGAAAGTGTTTGATGGATTCTTAGAAGAAACTTAATTACTAGTTTCAACCTAAAAATCATGTGACGGCTGGAGGCACGGTTTCGGCCAAAAAACAGCCGAACTTTTCGGCCGCGCTGCGACTAATAACATTGTCCTGTCAGGTCGTGTTCGTCTACCTTCGGGACTCATGTTCTTTTTCTCTATTAATTACCTACTTACATGATGGTTAAATGTGGGGATCAAGTTTATATTATAATAGAGTGTTGATAATTTTTCCAAAATAATTTTAAAAGGTAAATTATTGTTGGCCATTCTAAAACTATACCTAAGTATTTGTTTATTTACAAATTTATTTACACTGCATTCCATAATTAATATAGGTATTAGTATTAGCATGGTCATATGTAACGAATAATTACATCGCTCCCCACTTGTACAAGATTACAGTTGGAATACGTTTCTAATCCCAAGTTTCCCACTTCCTACCGAATCTCATTCCAATCACATTAGGAAGCTCTGCGGCGGCGGCGGCAAGATGGCAAAGTTTGTATTTGATTTATATTTCTACATATTGACGACCCTTTTAGCATCTCTTACGACTCCGATCCCGTTCCGACATCGTTCCGACGCTCGGCGGGCTCCTCGCCGACGCCGTTCCGGGAAATGAGAGTTTGCACAATTAAATAACACTGAAATGGAACGACTGTGCCGAATGTCTTCGGGCAGAGATTGTGCTTATCGCGCTTCTAAATGGATATATTAACTCTAATTTACTGTAATTTCTACCGGAATATACTTCATAGTTACCGACCTAAAGGCCTATCAGTGAAATTGTATTCCAAAATTAGACGCTCTTCAACAAATTAACTCGGACAAATTGGGCAGCGTTAGTTTCGGCATATTAACAAACCCACAATCGGGAACGTTTTTAGGAGTTTACAGTCCATCCCGGATGTATATTCCGCAAACGGTGGGCACGATCGATTCGACCCCGGACAGGTTTAAGTACCAGGCGTGACGTCGTCGGCGGCGCGCGGCACGCGGCACGCGGCTGGCCCTGGATTACCTACCTCTACCTGCGCCGGTGAACAAATCTCGACGCTAATGTAATGCATGCAAATTTCACCCTAAAGTGTAATTTAAATATTAATGATTTAATTACTTTATGAACGGATTTTCGACGAGCCAGGACCGGGATATTATTTATGTACACTGAGCGTCAGCACCGAAACTAAAATTAATTTTCGGAAAACTATTTTGTGTTCGCGAAACGCCGGCAAAAATGTTTCATATTACACACGATTTCACTCGATTTCGCCAGCTCCAGATTAGACATGCCTTAGATTCTTTTCTACGACTCGACAGGATCCGAGTTACGTTCGAGTGTAAGTGTGTGTGCGTGCGTGTGTGTGTGTGCGTACCCGAGGCGGTGTGCACGATGCGCGAGCTGTAGCGCGGGCCGGCGCGTGCCAGCGACACCAGCCGGAGCAGCAGCAGCAGCGTCGCCCACCAGGCCGGGCCCCGGCACTCCATGCGCCATCACGCGACGCGACCCTGCAACGACACTTTACATTAACGACCGCTCGTCATATATACATACATACATAATTATCATAATGTTTTTATCAGATGGAGTAGAAAACCGACAGAAGTGCTTGTTGCTAAGTATGTACCCACAATACGAGTAGTATTATATGATGAGCTTTATTAAAGTTTACAAATTATTATTGCAGGCGCAAGCGCCGCTCCGGTGCGTTGCGTGCATCAGGAATCTACCGTCACACCAAATAAATGTTAACAGGAATAAACCAATATGTTTTTACTAAACAGGTTCTGCTTCTTGGAAATAAAATTAATTAGGTAGGTACCTATATCAGTTAATCAATCAGATACAAATATTAGCACATGTAACTTTGCAAACACAAGTTGAAGCAGATGAAAATAGTTTTTCAATCGAACGCCGAAAGCGCAAATCTGAACAAGTGATCCAGATTAATATACTATCTCTGACGCCATTTAAATAGAAAGTCAATTTTGCTCGAATGATCATTTGTTTCGTGCGCGGAGACGAGCGCGGCGGAGTGCGCTGCAGTGCGCTGCCGGCCGCTGCACTCACCGTGTGCACTTGCAGGTGTGGGTCACTCTTGTCCTAGTATTTTAGGAATTGTGTCAATATTGAGAAAAGAGGGAACATAAAAGTTACTTCATGGTTTTTTGTTGGAAAATCCTGTCACTAATTGCAATACTATATTATTATAATAAGTAACTAGCGGTCCCGGCAGACGCCCTCCCGCCCGGCATAGCAGCGCTTCTTCAACTGTCAAATCGATTGATTATTGTAATCCTACTAACTTTCCCACCAAATTTGAGCCATCACTTTAGTTGTTCTTGAGTTAGATATATATAAATAGTGTAACTAAAACGATTTTCTTTTATATAATATGTGTGTATTATGTTAATAGTAATGATTTTCACAACATCGACACAATGCCTCGACGAACTTCATTAATTCCGTCAACCGGCACAATGCTAAGTTGTTCTTGACGTTGTTCCACATCATAACACGTGACAGAGCTCCTCGTAAATAATCCGCGTCATCGAGCGACGCCGGCGCTGCCATTAGTGTAACAACCCGCTGCACGAGTCGCTCGGAGATACCTTCCGCGCCGTGTTCCAAGAAACGGCTCTCCTAATTAACTCTGTTTTGTGCGACTTTATACTTGAAGAGGACTGAAAAAGACTCGCTGTTGCAGTCTTAATTAGGTACCGTTCATGTAAGGAACTTTAAGTAGGTCGAAATTTAGACAGAATCGTCGCCGCGTCGTACACTTCAGAAGGTGTCGCATTGTATCTAAATAAATGTGAGCTTGTTTGAGGATAAGCCGAGCTGCCTTATGTAATTTACTTTCAAGTTCTAACCGCAAATGTATGTCACCAAACCAGCATCCTTACATAAATGATGTACCTAAAAAAGTGAGGTAGAGTATGGTATTTGGGATTTATTAAAAGTAAATGCTTTTTAGAGAGTGATAAAGATGAAACTAATGTCATGAAACAGCGAAGCCTCGTATAAGAAAACGAAAAGAAAGTTATATGTTGTTACTGTAAGGATTTCCTCGCAGCGTGGTTAAACTAGCATAGGTTTTTGTCGGCAAGACAAATAGATCCCGTCAGAGACAGGCGAGGGCGAGGCCCGGGGACTGCCGGGGAGCCCTGCAGCCGCGGACCCTCCGCGAGCGTGCCCCCGCCACCGCAATATCAAATAGCTTAACGCATGTAATATATAGTTATATAATATTATCATACACTTATGACAGAAATGACATAGAGCGGGTTATATAATAATAGAGCTGAGGCTCTTACATATGACGACACTGCACTGTCAGTAGAGAAATCGCAAATGATTATTGAGGTATCCTTATAAAGGCAATAGTGTTGTAGTGTTGCTTATAAATATTAAACAAAAAGTGAGTGGGTTTTTATTAAACTTAAATATGGTAATACATTTATATGATTTACATTGACGCTATTATCTAATGAGTTCTTGTCATTGAGAATCTGACGAATAGAGGTACAAACCACTCAGCACTTTTTACGGAAAAATAAATCTAAACAGCATCGAGCTCGAAATTATTTGCCAATCAATCAATGAAACACGGAATCCAGCTTTGGGTATTAAAATCTAAATCTTATGTCCACGAGTTGGAGTGTAGAATTGAATGTGCGTGTTCTCGTGTATGTCTTTATGACATGCCGCGTCATCCAAACATGGCCCCTGAATGATAAGCTCGATTAGGCGGCGAAAGCGTTTTGTGTAAGCTCTTATTGCTTTCGACGTTATATTTCGTGTTTTTGCAATAAAATGTTTCATGTTGCTGTTGTGCGGGTCACTCACGGGATCAGTAATTCTGAATCGCGAACATATTCTGATTTAAGTGCCGAAAACATCTTTTTACCGACGACGTGGATAATTCTTTCTAAAAATATTGGGCAACATGCAACGACAGTTTTTTTGATTTATTAAATTCGGAATCAAAGAATTCTTGTTTATTTCGTCTCTTCTTCCACGGTTAAATATCAGGTTTCCGTGGTTACCTCTCGGCATCGAGTAAAAACCCGACTTTTTTGCTGTAGGTACAATGTATGTATTATGTATATATATAGGTACAAGAATTGCGTAGAGAGCTGACATCTTATTTAATTTAGATGAGACATTTTTTCCTCCTTATCAAAATATAAATTGCTTGGGTAGAAGATGTACCAACACCCCAACACTGTTCAGCAAACGATACAATTCGAATTTATACGGTCATGTCCCGGGCAGAACCAATACGCATAAGAGAAGGCATTTAACATCGATTTCAAAATAATAAGTTAATGGATACTTTATATCTGTCTGCTCTTTGAATTTATAAGTTGATTGGGAAAATCACGGATAAACATCCCAAACCAAATAAGGACTCCAGTAGGTACCTACACGTATAATAAAGCTCCGCCTTTTCCGTTTTCCCGGAGGAGTGTCGGAGATCCTCTTTCCAAGATATCCGTTCAGGTGTTCCTCTTTCACTCGTTTATTAGCTCCATACATCTTTGCGCATTTAGAAGGTCGTAACTAGGTAAGTGTTTTTAGTGACAGTAGAGGTCGTCGATGTTAAACTGTAAGTAAAGCCTCGTTTTCACCTTTTGCATGAGTAATGTTATTTCAGGATCGACCCCGGACGGCGCGGCGGCGGCGGCGGCGGCGGCGGCGGCGTGCTCGGAGCGAACACGCCTGAAGAGCGACGTGGACGGACACACAGCCCCGCTCCCGCTCCCGCTCCCGCTCCCGCCCGTACGCCCGGTATAATATATTATATGGACGACATCAGAATCAAAAGGAGGTATTTTATAACTATCCCTTAAAGTTTTTGGAGCTTATAACATAGGTAACTTCTTAAAATTACGAAATCGTCTTGTTCAAACAGTCGTGGTTGTTTCGGATTATTTTCAACATAACGCGAGACAACTCACAAAAACATGTTTTCCGAAACTTTCCAAGACAACAACGAAATCAAATACCGGGAAGTCTTTTAGGTAAAATTTGATTTGTGAATCTGTTATCTCAATATGCGCGTAAGTATTCACTAATATTACAAAGCAGCTCATTTGGGTCCTCGTCGTTGTGAAAAATTGTACACACCTTTTTGAAAATAGAGCTATGTTGTCAAGTCGGCAGCCAGGACGAGCGAGGAGGTCACGCGGCGAACTCAATGACTCTTATTAGGAAATTACTGTACATGTAGCAGAGCACGGGGAGGTATGTGATCAGGCATCTGAAGACAAGAGTGGCAGGGCTCAATAAATGTTATAAGACCCAGTGACTAGAGAAACCCTGAAGTGTTTGATCGATCCCCGTTTTCTTTGAATCTGGATGAATAACTCTTATTTCGTCGATTGCAGAATCTGCATAAACGATATCAGTTTTTTAGATATATAGTATAGGTATGTATAAAATATATAGTATTTTTTATATTAGGTATATATGTTAAATTCCGACAAATAATACGTCATTCGAAATTGTTATTTCTTGAGAAAAAGCTTTGATAAATATCAAAAAAAGAATAAGATAATTTTAAAACGAAGCAACGGCCCCATCGTTACGACAATCAAACAATTAAGAATAGATTATTTTGCAACGTCAAGAAATGTTTCCTGTTTGCGATAATTTTCTTATTGCATTAGAGCGAGGAGTGAATAATTCACGTTGTTTTTGTAGGAAGGTTCTATTCAAGTAGGCGTCGTAATGGAAATACAGATTTTTCCCAGAATTCGTAAAAATTGAGTAATAAATTGAGTGATGGCGCAGAAATAGATTTTAGCTTTTTTGTTAAGTGACGTCACGTCGACATTAATAATTTGTAAATGTTGCAAAACTGTTATAAAATATTATTGTCCTTTTTTAGTGACATCACTTTTAAATAATCGAATAACTAAGCTAAAGTCACGGCACCGAAATGTGGGGCAGCGCTTTTCAAAAGATATAATTTTAAATATGTGTATGTAGGTAGGTAGGTAGGTAGGTAGGTAGGTATCGTAAAACCGCAGAATGTCGCTCAAAAGCTTCAAAGAACAAAAGGATCCCTATTGACAATCTTGTCGTGGAAAACTTACCGCCAAAATAGCAATAATATATTTCGTTCAAAAGTAGACTTTAATGTGTACATTATAAGGAGCGGAGTCGAGTGAAAAGTATTTTATTTAATCTCGTCTGACATAAAGTAATTACAAGTAGTCTTAAGGCACAGCGTAGATAGAAGCGCCGGGTGATGTATTCAGACAAACAATAGAACATTTTAGGGTTTTATCAATACTACCCTTTCATCAGTCGGGAATCAAAGTATTCAATTTAGACATTAACTACATTCGAAAGATAAGAACAGCATTAGACTCCAGTCTGCTTCAAATATGGGCTCCGTATAATTCTCGGAACGTAAATAAAAACATACGCGAGTTGAATCCGCCGAGTCGAGCCTGCTGTTGTTTTATTTGAAGCTACGAGTACAGAGCTATATTCATTCGTTGGAGTTTATTTCATCAATCCGCTTCGGGTTCGGTTTGTTTTTATCAGCGCAAGTTTAGCAAACGCTCTGAACAGAAGAACTAACTTTCGTAATAAATGAATTGCTTGTATAATTTCATCTCGTCGCGGTTCCCGCCGCGCCTGTGTCGCGCTCGTGCCGCGCCCGTGTCGCGCCCGTGTCGTGTCGCGCCGCGCGGTGACAGACGACGCGACGCTGAGATTAATGGAGAATTTACTTCGTTAAGGATTATTCATATGAATAACGTTACTTTGCACAATTCGTTTGCTGTGTACCTATGAAGCTGTCAGGAAGCGGTTTCGATTTGTTTGTTTTGAGAGTGACTGATGCGAGGAGTAAATTTTTTATTAATAATAATTCGTTGAGAATACAAACTAGTTAAAACAAAGTGATTAAACAACAAAAAAAAGTTGTAGTCACGTACCTATATTGTATAATATTTTATTTGCTGACGTTTCGAAAACTTTATAATTCCCATATCTGTAGCACAACTGCGGACAATAGTTTATCGCTAAAGTATAAAGTAAAATAAAAAGGCGAGTTCCGTTATAGTTGTTTCATTCCAATGTGTAATAACCGCGAAGGCATCAGGAATCATCAAGTTTTTGATCGTTCTCAATATCTTTCCGATTGTATCTTTTTATATTCAGTTCCTGTTAAATATTGAGATCATTATTCTGAGATTCTCCGAGTATATTTGTCTTGATTATTATAATAACACGAGTATAAGAAAAAACAAACATCAAAATATATTCGCGGTGACGTAAACAAGTGTCGCGTTACTCGCGAGCGAGGCGCGCGGCGGCGCGGCGGCGCGGCGGTGCGTCTGACTGTACCTACTCCCCCATCTCCTGCAATTATTAATAAATCCACGAATTCCAGAAACCGAAATGACGTCTTTCTTACACGCAATAATATAATTATATATATATAATTATATTTCAAATGATGTTAGAATTGTATTTAATTTGTGACCTGACCCGGGCTCCGACACAAGTGGTGCTTAATCGTTAATAACGAAACGGATTCAAAATGATATGTAATTGTCAGACGCGCACGGAACCTAACACGGCAAGTCCTCGAAGGCTATTGATTGGTGTTTGTCGCGGAGTCCTGGAATTGTAATAATTTGACTGGCTCAAACATCATGGATGCAAGCAGCCCAAGATAGAGCAAAGTGGCGTACAATTGGAGAGGCCTATGTCCAGCAGTGGACTGCGATGGGCTGATGA
This sequence comes from Polylopha cassiicola, assembly GCA_038024825.1. NCBI lineage: Eukaryota > Metazoa > Arthropoda > Insecta > Lepidoptera > Tortricidae > Polylopha > Polylopha cassiicola. The sequence goes on from CP149050.1 coordinate 117,632, forward strand.
TGATGATGATGATGAAACATCATCATCCGCCTGCATGCATCCCATCGGTTTAACCAGAACGCTGGTGAAAAATCGTGCTTTTGCAAAGTTATAAAGTTTTTAAATACTTTATTTTTAAACACAAATATTTTGTTCGTTGTTGTGTACAAACGAGTTTTAGTGTTAGCTACAGTAACGAAAAAAAAAGATATGACATTTAATGCGTGTTGGTTTGGGACGTTTACGAGCGCATTTGTCTCGCCGGCGTCATGTTGATCGCGCCATCAATCAGGCTCGGATTTCAGAGGATTTTCATTTGGCATTTTTAGAAATATGACAATGTCAACACTGTCATTTTATATAAATTATATGACCTTAACTAATATTATAAGATTGCTACCGGAAAAGGCAGCGATAATGCGGTCTTATCCTGCCTGGATGGTCCTTTTATTAAAGCACCTCATCAGAGTACTGATATTAACGGTTCTATAATATTTGAATAAACGTCTTTATTTTATATTGTGTAATCTTTCACTTTCTCGAACTAGCTTGTTTGTGTTTCATAATATGTCTGTCACGACAGAGCAGCAAACCTGAACGTGGTCTCCGCTGAAAAAATCCGCTCTGACACATTATTTAAAAAAAGATCACTACCTATTAAAAAACTATAATATCTATCTAAAAGGAAACATGAATTAAGTCCTATTAGAAGCAAATGCATTCTTTTAAACACCAATACCACAATAATCAATAGTTCAACGTCAATTGAAAAAGAACGTCGGCTCATTGTCAATAGGAAGGAAGAACGACCCACATAGGTACCGTTTTGTTTTGAATGTATACCTACAAGTATTATATTATATATCCATATTAGCGAATGCAAACGAAACGAATGAAAAACGTATGGAAAGACATAAGCGAACGAAAAATTACCACGTGACTTTTGGTCAGCTCGTCGATTCAATTACATATTGAATCTTTACGTTTATAACGATAAACGTAAAGAACAGAAAAAGATGTCACTTTGTCCAACTCCCAAACACAAATTTAGATTAAGGGTTATATTATTTATTTATATACTTCACATTTAGAATTCTAATAACCACATTTTGTATTACATATTATTATATAAATTTACCTACTAGTAAAGTAACCCATTAGGTAATATTCGAGAGAGAAAAGAGACGTATTTAGAAGGTTACAAATCATTTCTGTTTTCTGCTTCGTGGGACAACAATCAATTCAAAGACATATTTTTGTAATTTGTGTATGTAATCGGATATGAATGAGCGATCGGGCGACGAGTCGGGCGACGTCGTTCATCATGCGATCAATCCGCGGACTAGTCGAGTGGATTTTCATTTGACGTGCTGATGTGTGTCGTAATGGATGGCATCTGCGTATTGAATAAGTAATTTATAATGGATCCACATAAATGTGTCAAAGTGTAGGAGTGCATATTTCGCTCCCCTACCTTATTTATGAATCGATGATTGAAATTTTGAATAAATATAACATAGCGAGTCAGGTGAGTCTCTTATAATTAAATAAATATTAAATAATAATTTCTGATGCCTTCGCGGTTATTACACATTGGAATGAAACAACTATTAACGGATTTAACTCGCGTATTTTTATTTTATTTTATTTGCTGACGTTTCGGATTCTTTACAGTTTCCATAATCGTAGCATGACTGAGCTGACAAAAGTCTAACGCTAAAGTGATTTATACAGTTATGCAAACTACCTTATATTTAAATTACAAATTTTGAAAAACTACCCTATTCTGAATTATGAAATACTATTGTTACATTTTACGCAAAAAATTTTACTTTTATACATTACAATTAAAACCTAATAGGGGGCGTTACTAGCGCTTCGGAAAGACAATTCAACATCAAATCCTAAGCGGACAGAAGACTGCATAGACTTAGTTTTCATTTTTAATTTAATTGAATTTTTTGGTTTTGTATAATTTTAATTTTAATGTCATAATATTTTTTAATTGTAAATATAGAAGTATCCTAAAAAAATGACTTTCTACTGAGTTTCTTGCGGCGTTTCTTCTCAGTAATGATGGTCTTTCCGAAGCGCTAGTAACGCCCCCTATTAGGTTTTAATTGTAATGTATAAAAGTAAAATTTTTTGCGTAAAATGTAACAATAGTATTTCATAATTCAGAATAGGGTAGTTTTTCAAAATTTGTAATTTAAATATAAGGTAGTTTGCATAACTGTATAAATCACTTTAGCGTTAGACTTTTGTCAGCTCAGTCATGCTACGATTATGGAAACTGTAAAGAATCCGAAACGTCAGCAAATAAAATAAAATAAAAATACGCGAGTTAAATCCGTTAATAGTTGTTTCATTCCAAAATATTAAATAGTAACAGTGAAATAAACTTAGAAATCGTCGTCGTGACTAGCTAATAAAAATATAATTCATATTTTTTGCTTTGTATTCTCCCTCATTTAGGTAAGTACCTAATAAAAATATTTTCTGTGACGATTTATATCCTGACAGATTTATTCATTTTGAATTAAATTTTCGATTTTTCATTAGGTACCCTACTATTTGTAATGGTACCTAAGTGAGCCATCCTAATTCCATAGCGCGCGGTCGGCGCGGTCGGCGCGGGCGCAGCGTGTATGGTTGCACAATTATTTTCAGCGGAATATAGCAGTTTTCAAAATAAGCTCTTAAAAATACTATAGTTGAAAAAAATAGCATTTTATGGAAAATTTTAAAAATAAATACTTAGGAATATTTTTTTTATAAAAATGATAGGTATTTGGTGTCACATGTCAACACGACAGAACATGCTAGAATACACTATCTTAGAACACGTCAGAACATGCTACTCGGCTGCCAGGCTGCCCGGCTGCCCGGCTGCCCGGCTGCCCGGCTGCCCGGCTGCCCGGCTGCCCGGCTGCCCTGCCGCCCGGCTGCCCGGCTGCCCGGCTGCCCGGCTGCCCGGCTGCCCGGCTGCCCGGCTGCCCGGCCGCCCGGCTGCCGGTGGCTCGCAGCGCTGTTCCATCTCAGTTGTATTCAAATTTATTTTAGCGGATTTCGCGTCGACGCTAATGTATCTTTTCAATTGTCGGATCGTGAAATATGGAATAATGTGGCACAATGGCGATACCTAATGGATACCTTTCAAAATGATTTTAATCAAATTACGAGCGTTTCACTTCTATTCTCCTAAAAAGACCTCACTTTTTCAAATAAAGATTTTCTAAAAAACAGATGGGTTATATTTATTATAGGTTTTTATAATTCATAAGCTTTGTTCAGCTTAGTACGTAAATTACAGATCTTAAGAAAGAGTTGGAAATTATTCAATGTCAATTTACCTTTAAGATTTGAAATTACATACTAATCAAAAAGAACTTATAATATGCAGTACATTGGCATAAAACAACAGATTTATTTCGCGTTTATTAAGTACCTACAAGGGCAGAAATTACCAAGTCCATGCATGCAGTGTTCATTCTGCTTAGGATATCATAAGTCGAACTACTTACAGGAGCAATTAGTCCTTTAAATTGTCAATTCGATGAAGCATTAAAAACATATCTGACAAGGAACAGAAACAGATACAAACACATTAATGCAAATCAGTCATAACCCAAATACCCTCGCAAGCCTTCCTTCATAACGGTTACCTACTGGTAAGTCCATCGTGAGAGCAATGTCTACCGCCGGCATTATTCTAATACAATCCAAGGGTCGAAACAATCAAACAAACCGAAAGCTCGCCGTAAACCGTGTTGCGTTCGCAGCCGTAGCTCGTATGGCTCAGGAGTTAAAGGCCATTTCCCTGCGGCAGGCTCGCGCCGCCTCCCGGAGGCTCTAGGAGTAAGCAATCAATTAGGCAGCGCTTCGCTGAAGGGTTCCGCGGTCGTTTCTAATTTGCGTGTGATTGGTGCCACCCTTGAGGTGTGATTGTTTCCGCTTCCGGAAGACTTGCCCGGAAATAGCTGTTGTGGTAACTATGTGATTATCACGCGCCGCACCTCCGAGACGATGGAAATTGAAGTTTTCAAAAGATAAAGGGTGCTGCACACTTAAAAGCATTTTTTTTTATGCGATTTTGTTCTTCAACATTGGTGTGGTCGATCCTTTACTGTGTCAGTCTGGTGTGAAACCGTGTAGAACAACGCCACCACAGCTTAATTTATGAGGATTTTACAACTGTTTAACCTTAGCAACGACATTCAGTTTGCCATCGTTCAATGTTTTCAAGGGTTATAATGTAATGAAATCAATAATCAATAGTAATCACTAAACGCCGACATTATAAAGAAAATACTTCCGAGAGTTTTTACCAGATGATTACCTAATTGTATTTATTCTTTTGTTCCTGTTGATTGTTAAGAGATAGGTAATGTAACGTGTAATGTGTATCAACACAAGTTGGGTACTCGTAGCAGTTCCACTCAGTAGTTAATTGTGCGGGTAAACTTGCAAACAAAACAAATAATCAAAGTTTCTTGACTTTAATTAATTTTGGTGACAAGCGGCAGGATGTGTGATGTGGTCGTGTCGTGTCGCGGTCGTGTCGTGTGCGTGACGGTGACGCGCGTCGCACGATTAAGTGGGATCGTTTTGAACAGTTGGTTTCGAGACGAGGGTTCGAGTAATATTAATATTGTTGTATGGTTGTTGTGTGTTTGTATGGCTGCGGGTCACCAGCAATACAACTTGATGACTCTGTTGCGGTGGGCGAACTATTTCCCATTTGAGATATTGTAAAATATGTTATGAATTTGCTTTTTCAGCACACCCTAAATAGCAAAGACACGTATTGTTAAGTTACAAACTGTTAACAGAAATGGTATAATTATATTTGTACCGTAGCACGTGTATCAAAAACGTAAACTCAGTAACATTTTATTAACAAAGGACAACGTCGTCACAGCGTGTCGGTGTTGTTGGCCTTTTATTAATAGGCAATTAGAACATAAATACGGAAAACATTTTACTGTCGTCGAAACTTTTAAAGTGACATCGAAATACATGACATCCTCGTGGGGTCGCGGAGACCGCGTCTCTTGTCGATCACTCAAACTTTAAATTTCTCTCGAAATTCCAGCTCAGCGCGGCGCGGCCTGCGCCGAGCGCGCCCGGGGCGAGGGCCGGCCGTCAGCTGTCAAACTTTGATAAAGGGTTGCAGCCCTTTGATAGTGTCCCGCGGCATATTGTTCATCGATCAGCCCTCGCGGTCCCCTGGAAACCTTTTCTCAGAGCTACCTTCACTATTAGTCATGGTTGATTATCTATTTTCATTTGTTCTTTTGATGAAGTCCCAGAATCAACACACTAGCTCCTAAGGATTGTAATAACGGTGACTGATGCTTATTCACTCGTCAAGAAAGTTCCTCGCGCTCGTGATGAAGCGGCGACGGCAAATATTGGCGAAGGCGTGTTAAAAATGTTAGTTTTCTGCTTAGTCTTGCGACTTCCTCGTTGTCAGTGTAAGTGCATAGCTCGCTGTCGGTGCAAGTAAGTTCTTTTGTACTGTAACCAGTCGATTATACTGGTGTCACATATAATCGTCGCACCAGTCGGTCGCTGACCTCGAGGGAGTCCCCTCCGCCGGCCCCGCTCGCCATCACTCTGCAAGGTGTTTTTGCATCCATACAAGAATTGCTCATATAGGTACTTAAATGCAAGTTGCCAATTATGACATTTGGAATTCTAAAATTGTTATTTTTTATTAAAATACAGACTGTAATAATATCCCTACTTATGGACATTATTATACAACATACAATGAACCGTGTAATAGAAACAGCACAGAGCGAGCTGCGGCGCATGGAGCATGAATCGATGAATCGGTAATGAGCCCGGGCGAGGCGATTTGCTAATGAAACTGACTGTACTCGATGCATACGAGCCGCTCGTGTAGGCTCGAACAACACGCCGCGGCGCCGCACACACAGCAGAGCATGGGACCCCGAGACGCGCATCCGACTCTATATTTAACTAAAATACGAATTGGTAACAGTCACGGCTCGATATTGACCTGAGACCTGGCTGGATATAAATACATCCATAAGGTTGAGCGTGGAGCATTATGAAGGTTCATGAAGGTGAATCGATAAGGCAATATCTCGGTCGTCCATCACGCGGGTGCGGCGGGTGCGGCGGCGGTGGCGGCGGCGCGGTCTTCTACAGAACAAAGCGAGTCATTTTTCACGTAGGTACATTATTCCACAGGTCGTTAATAACCTGGAGCCGGCGTCGACAGCCGGAGTCTGTCTGTCTGTCTGTCTGCGCGCTGCGACCCGCAGTCCTACATGCAGTTAGAGATCTTAGTAATTTCTGATGCCCTAGTAGTACCTAGTTACTACCTAGTAATTGATCTTGAGAAATCTGTCAGTTTGTAGTTTCGTACGACTTCCATATTGTAGATATCTCCTACGATATTGTATAACTAATTGATCTCAGTCATCTGATATTGCAATACCGAGACAAAAGATAATACGCCGGTAATTACTTAGACTCGGAAGCCAAATGACTGCCGCGGCTGATACGGAACCCGCAAATTAACGCTCCAATTAATATGGACGATATTATATTATTATAATGATATATTTTGCGCGCCTCGGTCTGTTATAATGTTACCTAACGTGTTTTGTTGTTGTTTACCACTCGTGTTAGACTATCGTCAGCTCAGTCGGCCACGAATATGGGAATTATAAACATATATAAATAATATATTATTTGCTTGCTTGTTCAGCTGAGCACGAACTATTACCATATTCAAAATTATCAATCCGTCCCCATAATTCAAACAGAATTACCATCTTGCGGTATACGGAGTCGTAAAGCACGTCGAAGGCAAACCCGTGACGTCATGCAAACGACCGGGGCCGCATGAGGCAACCCGTGAATTATCGGGTGGCATTCAGCCAATGGTTTGATGCTGGCACTGAACAAAATGTACTGACAATTTAATGGAATTTACTGTGGGAAAGTGGTTATATTTCCGGGGGTTTCTTTTTACTCGTTCACTAGCTGTCTAGGATATTCAACGGAAGTTATATATTTACCTTATCTTTGACTCCAATTTCTGTTAATCAGTTATCATTTTGACACATTTAAAATAACTATAATGGATTTGACTTGCGCACGTTAATAATTTGATTGCTGTCGTAACAAACAAATTTACATTTCCCATATTCGCCGACTGAGCTGACGATAGTCTAACAATTTGTTTTGGCCAACGTAATAACCGCGAAAGCCTTGGAAATGTATATCGTGTATTGTGTGTTGTTCACGGGGGAATAGTAAACTTGGATTTTTTATCGTATCTTTAAAAACAAAAACTCTTTCACACCATCAAACGATCGCGATGTTAAGTACAGCACACGGGTGCACTTATTTAATAAGCTTAAAAGACTATTTTTAACAGTTCCTTCAAAAGTATCTACTATACTTACAACATTTTCTGTAACATCCTGTTATTCTTTGAAGTAAGTACACATTCCCATAAATGATTAATCATACAGGTACCTGTTGTAATTGACAATAACAAGACTAGTCAATTCTTATTACAGCCGGCAATATGTTATCAGGCATGTTGGGTATCGAAACAAATCGGAACATCACCGTTCCAGTAGCGAGCAATAAACTAGGGGTGAGGGGGGGTGAGGCGGGGGAGGAGTGGGAGGGGGGGAGGACAATCAAGGCTGTATCGACACAATACAACGTTAATTGGAACAAAGACGCCAGACAACATAGCCAATAGATCGACTGGACGCGAACCGACACGGAAAGAACAAGTTACCTCATGTTGTGAGAGGTCATTTCGTTATTTTTTTTATGTTATATGCATTTGAAATAGAAGCGCTGCATTAATCAATCGATTTGACAGTTGTCATTGTTGCGTTTTGTTGTACTATTTTAATAAATGAGCTTAATATTTTTTTCTTTTTTTTTACTGGAACGTGATAAAAAGTATCCTATGTCCTTTTCCTGGCTATAAGCTACCTCCCCGCCAATTTTCAGCCAAATCAGTTCAGCCGTTCTCGAGTTATAAACGGGGTAACTAACACAACTTTCTTTTATATATATAGATAGACTAGCTTCTGCACGCGACTTCGTCCGCGTGGAATTCCTCCTTTTTTGCAGTCGGTTAAAAAGTAGCCTATGTCCTTTCTTAGGCTCCGGACTTTCTTTTTTACCAAATTTCATTTAAATCGGTCCAGTAGGTTTAGCGTGAAAGCGTAACAGACAGACAGACAGACAGAGTTACTTTCGCATTTATAATATTAGTAAGGATATTTAAGTAGGCACATTGAAATTATATGTTTGTTCTTAACAGCTGTATCGAGTGATGTTGTTATAGATAGATCAGATCGGAGAGCCTTAGAAAACGTCTTGCGCTGATTTCTATTGTGGGACAATATCATGGACATTTTATAAAATTATTAAAATCCACGGCGCGTTGTAGATGAGTACGGCTACTGTGAAGTAAGAACTTTATAACCCAAATATTAATTGATTATGTATGTCCGGCGGCGCCACTCGGACCATCGCACTCGTTACCGTCCTGCGAGTGCGCTGATCATTATCGATGTAATTTATTCATAATGCTTCACAGGTTAATTGTGCGTACCGTTTGTGTTTGTTCAGAACAAATTTATTTTCACAATTTAAATTCACAATAATAAACGGTAATCGTGAGCTATTCATTGCTCTGGGTAATTACAAAATCGTTTCCAAAACAAATGCAGTAGTGGACGCAACTACACCTGATCGGATACGCAATAAGTTCTAACATAGTTTTAACATTAAAACTTAATTTAGCGTTAGACTATTGTCAGCTCAGTCGTGCTACGATTATGGAAACTGTAAAGAATCCGAAACGTCAGCTAATAAAATAAAATAAAAATACGCGAGTTAAATCCGTTAATAGTTGTTTCTTTCCAATTAAAACTTAAGTTTTCCTAACAACATGTTAATATTGTGGATTGCAATAAATGACTGAATTTAATTGAGTTGATACATGTATTTGCCTGTAGGGATAATTATGCTGAATATCCAGAAAAATTGATAGCTATTAAAATTGTATATTATGATTTATCATATTATATTATATTATATCTAAACACGGCCGGCGTCGGCGGCGGCACTAAGTGACGCCGAACTTAATTAACATACTAAAAGGAGTAACACGGATTTTGAATTCTTCTACAAAAGAACGAAGAACATAACTTTTTAATTAAAAAAGTTAAAAAACTGTCCTTCAGAAAAGTTTAAATTGTTTTAATTTCCAAAATGGCTCATTTTTGTTGAAGATTAAAATTCAATTTCGTTCCTCAGTAATGTTTATATTTCATCACGAGCTCGAGACAAGCCTGAAGCGGAGCACGTCCTCCTACAGGAACGACATACAAATGTTCACACACATACTTACCTACATACAAAAATACGCAACTATTTCATACTGTGGTTAAATCCTAATAATAATGCGGTAAGTGCTCCTGGTTCGTCAGTTTCTATTAAAACCTCCGTGAGGCCCAAAGTTATTAACGCAACCTGAATATTTGACTTCCGGAATGATGTCACGTTTAATTGAATTTTCCTACAAAAATATCCCCCTCACTTCACCGATCCAATCACTCCCATTAAGCCTAATGGGACCCACCTTCGCTACACAGCGAACCATGATGTCACGATGTTAAATATAGATTTCAGAATGTTTTCAACTCCCTTTCTACTGGGGCCTATTTGGAAATGTCTAAATATTGAGTCTCTTGTCTTATTAGATGACGAATGACGAGTCGATAGCAAATAACAGAATTCAGTGAAGCAGAAGCACTAGCCCTCGACTAGAGATAACTACATAGCCTGTAGTTCTCGTCCATATCGTATGCCGCCGCTTCCCAAATTCCTCCAGAATTTAGGTAATGAATGGGCTTCCGGTTCCATAATATTGACGTATTATCAATATCGGGTTACCACAATCAGGTTACATTGAGAGATACGACGCCGACGGAATCCGTAATCGACTCGGATGGACTCGGCTCGGGACCGAGTGGATCTCTTTATCTCGGGCTGGGTTACTGGCTCCTAGCCGAGAGAACTGCCGCCGCGAGACAAGAGGGATGGACTCGAGCCAGTTAAGTTTATAAATTACCTACTTATTATTATTATTATTATGTTTGAAAGCGATGTTGGTTTGTTTAGAAACGTTAAGCTCGTTTCCCTATCGCGTATCGCTTCCTTTAAGGCAGTCGATGTGTTATTTGTAAACTAATTTGGATCACTTATTGACCAAGATCAGTACAGTCGAGGGGCGGGTTTTTAATTTATGTAATTTTTTTATTACACAAATTCTCGCGCGAGATTTGAAACCAGTTCTGTTTGATAACATCGAGTTGATAACCGTAGTCAGTGCGTCCAGTCTCTGCTCTGTAGGTCAACGAATGATCAGTGCTATTTACTGCTAATAAAATTTACCTTTTGCGATACCGATGATTGACCTCGAGTACCCCCGCGACGCGCGGCCGCGTGCCTGATAACTTGTGATAAGCCCTGACTTTACTCAAATTTCCTCGATTCCCCATTAAATACAAATGAGATGGTAACATTAAATTTAACAACGACAGAAAGATTTACAAATTGCCCCTTTGCATTGTGACCCGCAAACCGTCAAAGGGCGTATTTTCCTGATTTAATTTATTATTGTTTCGTGTAAAGGTAGAGGCGGTCCGGAGTCCGGACGGATCCTTGCAAATGAAAGACCTTCGCAAATACGACCCTTTAAGGAATTATCGGAGTGCTGCGCGTATTTTTGTGTTCTATCGTTTCGGTATCATTTTTCAGATAAATTATTTACCTATGTATTGCGTGCTTGCCGAAAAAGTTATTCATAAGTAATAAACCAATTAAATCATTAATAGACCAATAAAGACTTAATATTGGAAAAAAAAGATAATATTCTTTTAATTTGGTTTGTAAATTTAATAACAAAGTTATTAAGGAGGCGTTAAATACACTTAACCCAACTCGGCCTCCTTATTTCTTTTGAACGGAAATCAATATAGTGCAATACAGTTTTCTGACCATGACGAGAGAAATGACTCAAATTGAGTTTATGTTAATTAATGATTGAAATAATACTAGTTTAGTAGGTATAACATAAAGGTAACTAATATTCAAATATCAGTTGAATATATTATACAAACACTTCACATCCACTTTGGGTCGATGTTATAAAAACAGCGTAAAGATTTCCGGAGGAGTGCGAGAGGTCTGTTGAACAAGCACCGGACCGGGAGCGGCCGCTGAGAATATCAAATCAGACACGTAAGGAAAACACATTGATTTTCTGTTGTTTTTTCTGTATTATCCATAGCATTATTTTCTAGTATTTTTATTTAATCAACATCGGATGTGAGCCAAACAAGGTATTGTTAATAGGTAGGTACATCAAATTTCAAAGTACAATTTCGTAGCGATTCAGCGGCCAAAGTATAAGCAGCGTCACTAACAACATAAAATAACATGCTACTTATATTCGAATAAGTACCTATATCTTATATTTATAATCCTTTTTACCATGTATTGGAAAACACTAAAGTGAACTATTTGGAAAATCTTTTTGTATAGGGACGTGGAATTGAAAAAGTATTCCCGACAAAGGGCAGCCTGCGTCCTGCCGCCGCAACTATTCCTCGAGGGTCGCCTTAAAAAGGCAGCCGGGTCACCGCCGCCTGCTATCTGCCGCCTACTGTCTGCCGCCTGCTGTCTGCCGTCTGCCGCCTGCCGTCTGCCGCCTGCCGTCTGCCGCCTGCCGTCTGCCGTCTACCACTTGCCACCTTCAGCAGTACCACTATCCAGAACAGTTGGTATGACCCAACTGTTCGAACGCGCGTCTCAAAACGTGCACGTGTACGGTGTAATGCCGCACGCATGGCTCGCGTGGTGGAAGTAAGTAGGTACTTACCTATTTAAATGGTCATTTAGCATTAAGTATTTTAACATTTTCCGATATTCATTTAAATTTGGAAGAATATTTTAAATTATACTTACTTAATTACTTTTTGGATACGATCTTTAACCAGAATCGTATTCATAGATAGATAGGTGCCTGGGCATTCATTTCGTTAATTGTATATTTATTTATATTACGATAAAAGACTGTTTGTATTAACTCCGCTGTTGCCACATCTACCTGCGTTTAGAATAGCGCTACAGGCTTTGACGAAATAATATTAGTTGCGGATTTGATCTGAGTCGGGCACGCATATAGCGGGTATTCTGAAGACACACGAGCCTGGGTCCGGGCGGGTCCGGGCGGGTCGGGGCGGGCGGCGCGGCGGGTCGGACCCATGCGGGCTGATATGACCCGCCTTTGTGCCTGAACAATGCAACTTGCCCGGGATTCACAGTAGGTACCTAGATATTGAAAAATGTTGAAACCTAACCTCCGACATCCGGAGTTGTCTAATGAGAGTAGACTTGAATTGGGTTTTGAAAATGTCATCCGTCGCTAGAATTTATTTAAGAGAGGTTTTCTGTATTTGGTTTTTGTGTGACGTTGTTTGATTATTTAGCATCTACCATAATATTATGATGTTAGTCGGTTGTAGGTATTAGGTACACAATTGGACCATTATGAAATTTTGAAAAAGAAATTTATTATCTTGAATATAAGATCCATCCATTCATTAAAGCAGTTACCTATTAAGATCATTTCAGTACACGGACAGGCGACGTCGACGGATTTTGCTTTTTTTTCATTGTAATGTTTTCATTCGTGGCATTTAAGAAATTTTTATTAAGACGTTGGTATTAATTTGGAGACTTAGCACAAACATTATCTTTAATTTACGAAAAAACTTAGGAAACACTAATCCGTAACGTTAATTTGAATCCGCGTGGCGCCGCGCGCGTCATCCAGTCCAGCTCGGGAGAAGTCTTATTTCACTTAATTACTTCGACTCGTTAAAACGCTCTTGGGCCGTTTAATACTGCAAAACGCCGTCCAAATCCCCAAATTAGAACTGTTAATTAAGAAAAAACTTTTCTGTTTTCCCTTGCAGAGTTTATTAAGAAGTTGTACTTACATCCCTGTGCCCTCGGGCCGCGTGTGAGTTTTCATTTATCTTGGGTTACGCGCCGGTGACACGCCGCACAATTATGAAATATATTAAGTTGAATTTATTTCTTACCTGTGAAGGAAAAAATAATTAAATAAGAAACAGAAATTAAAAAAATCTTGAAACATTTTCTTATCGACTATCTATATTTTGTCGTGTATTCTTGAAATTTTAATTTTTTTTTACTAACTTTTTACTAAATTCAACTGAAACGTCCATAGGAACCATGTCTTATTTGTAGATTATAATACGATTATGTCATACAGAAATCAACAACTTTTTTACTGAATTTAGTGAAGTCGTTTGCAGCAAAGACTTACCACAAACGTATTGCGTACACGTACATACATACATACAGTGTTAATCAAAATCCTTTTAAGTAAGTAGTCGGACGAAGCCGCTCATTTGATTCCACCGAGCCCATCCCGCCGAGATACCGGTGATTCATCAGTTCACGTCACAATCGATTGAAAGCCTGGACTCATCGCAAACTACTCTGTCAAAAATGAAGCTATAATCCTATATTCCATTCGCGGGAGGCGGTGGACTCGAAATGAGGCAAGATTTCATTTAATTCCAAATTGGACGCCGGACGCCCCTGCCTCCCCACCCCTCCCCCCCGCCCTCGCGCCCCCTCCTCTGTCCTGATCCCCCAGGAGTTCAGGGAAGCGTTAAGTTGATTCTGGCCAATATCCTACAGTCAACGGCTGCATTTAAGGTATTTACAGCACACGCCTCGCTGCCGGCGCCGGCGTGGGACGGCTGACGGCTCGTCACTTTACTGGCGATTTGATGTAGATACCTACTGTTACGAACTTTTTTGCTGGTTTTCTCGTTGGAGGGTATTTTAAACACAGTACCCACTTTAATGTTTTACAAAACAGTCCAATTAATAGAGTGAGATTCCAGTCACACTAGACTTAGTACCTGATTTTTAGAAAAGAATACATTTTTAGGATTGGCAATGTATCACGGGAACGGGATAAAAAGTATATATTATGTATATGTACCATTATGTACTTAGATACATTCGTGTTCTGGTTCTAAGCTACCTCCCCACCGATTTTCAGCAAAATCGGTTCAGCCGTTGGTGACTGGGATCAGGGTCCATAATGACTAGATAACAAATAGATCTAGAGTCAGCTCGCTAATGTTATGATACAGTATAATATTGGGTGCCCCTTATATAGCATAACATTAATTGTCATATATTTAAAACGCATAACAGACTTGGCATAACAATATTATGCATAACATACATAATGCATAATTATAAAATGGCATACTGCTTAAAATGCATAATAATGAAAAGGCATAATTTTAATTAGTATAACTTTATCTGGTATAACTTTAATATGCATAAGAAAATAAATGCATAAACAAGGGGGCACCACAGTTTCCATAAAATGGAAAAGTCGATTATTGAGATACCGAAAATTATCGATAGTTTTTCATCATAAATTATTACAACAATTTTAGAAACTTTCAATAGTTATTCTTAGACATATCATTTAGTGTCGTGTATAATATTAATCATACTTGTCTTTATTCCAAAATTATGAGAAAAGTAGGTTAGGTTAGGTTAAAACTGCGACACTTGCAGGATCAATTTGCTACCAGAAAAGTAGATCAGTTTTTAAACAATTTTTTTCATTTTATTGGCCCCAATACATGAAAATAAAAGTAAATCTATGAAAACTTTTTTTTTTCAATATTGAATATTGAAAATTTGGTATACATTATGCACACAAAAAACATATTTAAATCAGTTGAGGTTGTGAACAGACACTTAAACTTATTATAATTTTTCATATTTATAAAAAATAATTTTAGGCTTTTTATTTTTATGCTAGTTTATCGTTATGAGTATTTACATTATGCGTATTAAAATTATGCATTTTCAATTATGCTTATTAATGTTATGCTGATTTACAATTATGCTTAGAATTGTTATGCTACTTCAAATTATGACGATTTATTTTATGCGTTTTAATATAGACCCTATAATATTGCATGCAATGTCTTAGTGAAATAAAACACTACAAAGGATTCAACCCTAATAATATATTGATTTATGCTGAAGTTTCCATATTTTTAAAATATTCATGTTCGAAACAGAAAGGTATTCTAAAACTGAAATTTCACATGACGTGCAAAATTCACTCTAATTAAAAAAAATCTAAACCAATTAAATATGACTTCAATCATACTTCAATGTTACAACATTTACTTTCGAAACATATTCACAGGCCGAGATTAATAAACGCGAGCTCCGTGTAAAACGTGTTATCTTCGGAATTCATCACAACATTCATTCACCTCTCTCGTCGCCTCGGAAACATCTGAGCCGAAGGAAGAAAGCCTACAAGTCGTGTTTACAGGCGAGTGTGATCGATGGGTCGCTAATCCGAAAGGGTTCAGGGAATTCGGAACGTATCAGAAAGTCGTTTGTGGGATGCCCTCCGCGGCCTAATGTCGGGAGGAATCGACTTTTATGTTATTGGAACGTTTTATGACAGGTGAGCCGGGTTGCGGCCGCGGTACGTGGATGATTTTATAATATTATGGACAAAAATAGTGCAAGTATGTAGATAATGTTTTAGGGGCCATAATTAAGGATATTTATTACAGTACACTAATATCCATTTTTAATGTGTTCTCCGGGAATCTTCTCTATTTACTGTAATTTTTACAAAGTCCAGAGAGGAAGTATATTATACAACGCACGCACACATCCACAATCTCAGTAAGATGATACACAACTCGCTGAAACAAGTAATAAATACCGTCAAGACCGACTCGCAGAAAATAAATTGCCCCACCTAATGTAAGTTATATGAAGACAAACTAAATATTTATGATTTTCGATCGCAACTTGCTAAGCTCAGTTATCAGCTGAACTGGATTATCTTAAACCCGAAATCCACAGCCGCGCCGAGGATACCCGACGGTTTCCGGAAAAATCCGAGTGGAGGAGGTTAATCTTTATTGGCCAGGCGAGAATCCTCTTTAAGCTGTTCTTTATTTGAATTATACAATTTAATCTTATTGGCGGAAGGCAGCTCCGGTCTAGATTCCTTTAGAATTATATTTGTTTACTCCGAGTTATGTTTTCAGAAATGGTTTTGAAACATCGACTTAATTGAAACAAACGATAATAATCTTTGAAGGCCTCACTGTTTTAACATTCCGTCACGCGTGCGCTATAATTATGTGTTGTGTATTAAAGGGGTTAACCTTTAACACATATTGATCGTGAATTATGATTGAACATTTTTTTTGTTAGGTAAATCTTTGTTAATTCTTTTATTACAATAATTGTCTTAAAACAATAATATTTGAACAGTTTTCGAATGTTTCTACTTCAGACAAATACATAACGTCAGAAGTATTCGTTTGATGAAGCGATATTTCATACAATAGCATTAAGTCCTGGTCAAAAGTGGCTTTAAATAAACACCTGCTTTTGTCCAGGAACAAAAGCGTGACCGCTGATCTAAACTGGCGTCCGGAGCGTCCTTGTTCTGCACTTTTTCCATCAGTTGCTTTTATTTACGTCTCTGCATGTGCAAGTGTGTTGGCCGCGCACGGACACTTAACTGACAAATACTGAAGAGGCTCTGGCGACCGAGTAAATGGCGGAATAACCATACACCTAACCGGGAAACCGGCTAGACGAGGCCACAGCAGCCTTGGGACACTATTAAATACCTCCCTAAAATGCCTGGTACGGAAAGGAATGGGACACTACCGTAACTAATATATCCCAGGAAAACTATGATGAGGTCAACACAAGTTATGGATTTGTCATGCCACCCGGCTGACCCCCGGCGCCAGGCGGATTCCGGGTCCTCTGGTGTGAAATTGGCTACCGGCTGCAAGGCAGTGGGTCACCAGGCTACCTGCAGAAATTGGACTACTGCTGACAAAAAGAAACTCATCACCAAACACCAAACTCTAATGATAGGTACATGGAACGTACGCGGGCTCAAAAAATCGGGTAAAGTGGAAGTAGTGCAGGCAGAAATGGAACGATACAAGTTGGATGTCTTGGGTCTAAGCGAAACGCATCTTAAACAAAGTGGACATTCGATGACAGGGAAAGGAATGACTTTGATAAATGCAGGTAGCGAAGATTCCAGTTTCAGTGGAGTCGGTTTTCTAGTTGCTAAACACCTAAAAAATGCGATATTGGGATATGATGCCATAAGTGACAGAATAGCACGTTTGAAACTTGGAGCGTGGCCTCACCCGATAAACCTGATACAAGTGTATGCACCCACATCTGCATCAAATGAAGAGGATATCACGAACTTCTATAACACACTGAATCAGGTCTATCAAGGCATTCCATCTAAAGAGATTACTGTTCTGATGGGTGATCTCAACGCGAAAGTGGGAGCCACTCTGTCGGATGATCACCTCAGAGAAAATGTTGGCAGCTATGGTCTAGGTGAACGAAATGAGCGTGGACAAATGCTACTAGATTTCTGCGCAGAGAACAATCTATGTGTGATGAATACGTGGTTCAAACAACATCCCCGACGACTGTACACGTGGACGTCACCGAATGGCCAATATCGAAATCAAATCGATTACATCATGATTGGCAAAAGATGGAGGTCGTCAATCACTTTCACAAAAACACGACCGGGAGCCGATTGCGGCAGCGACCACCAGCTACTAGCAGCTGCCATCAAAATCCGACTGAAGACGGCTCGTACAAAATTGTCAAGGAAACCACGTTATTTGCCGATGCAGGCCGAGGATGATTTTCGGAAAGTGTTGCGATTACACCTTAAGGAGTGGGATGTGGACCCTTTTGAATCAGCACATGCTAAATGGTAGTCACTAAAATCTGTTGCGCTAGAAACGGCAAAGGACGTAGCTAGCAAAGTCAAGGATTCTGGCCCCAGGGCTGACTGGATGAAAGGAGACACATGGTCGTGCATAGAGGAAAGACGAGCTGTTAAGGAGGGTGGCTTAAACTCTGACAGAGAAAGGCAGAGATATCGGTTACTGCATAGCACGGTTCAAAGGTTATGCAGGAGGGATAGAAATGCCGCTATCGACGAAAGTTTGCCAAGATATTGAAAAAGCAGGAAATCACGCACACACCAAAGATATGTTCGCAAAGGTAAAACTCCTTGCCAAAGACTTTAAGCCAAAGAGCTGGACGATAGAAGATGGTTCAGGTACCCCACTGATGGACAAAAATCTTGTGCTTGAGAGATGGCGCCAGTACTGCCAACAACTATACAGTGAGCAAAATGACTTCATCGAAGAACGCAGGGATTTCAATGAAAGGGAACCAGATATCCTCTTACATGAAGTAGAAGCTGCAGTTTGGCGCCTGAAAAACAAAGCCTGCGGTGGCGATGGAGTTACCGCGCAAGTGCTAAAGTGGATGGGTTCGGAAGGCACAAAGATACTACACCTTATATGCCTGAAAGTTTGGAGAACTGGTCAATGGCCTACGGACTGGATGGAGTCGGTGGTAGTGCCTCTGCATAAAAAAGGTTCGACCAAAAAATGTGAGAATTACCGCACCATCTCTTTAACATCCCATGCCAGTAAAGTCTTTTTACATATCCTTAATAAAAGGCTCGAAAATTTCATCGGAGGTCAGATTGCAAAAGAGCAGGCAGGTTTTGTCAAGGGTAAGGGTACCCGCGAACAAATACTGAACATCAGGCAACTCATCGAAAAGGCCAGGGAGTTCAACATGCCGATGACCCTGTGCTTCATTGACTATGCGAAAGCCTTCGACTGCATCAGTTGGAAGAAAATGTTCGAAGTCATGGCCGAGATGGGTATTCCGGAGCACCTAATCTACCTTATACAGAACCTGTATCTCGATGGCACTTCTAGGATCAGAATAGAAGACTCCGAATCAGATCCTTTCCAGACCAACCGTGGAGTTAGACAAGGATGTATCCTCTCGCCACAACTGTTTAATCTCATAGGCGAACATATCATGAGAAGAGTTCTGGAGGATTGGAATGGAGGCGTACGGATTGGAGGGCACCTCATAAATAATTTACGCTTTGCAGATGATACAACAATTATAGGCTCAAATGAAACAGAACTGGCCGAGCTTCTGCAAAAGGGTCCAAAAAAGTGAGTGTGGAGTACGGTCTACATATCAATCGGGCCAAGACTAAACTTATGTTTGTGGATAGAGCTGGCACGCTGCAACGAACGGGAGAGTTATCCGACCTCGATACTGTGGAAACGTTTGTTTATCTTGGTTCCCTAGTTGCCGCGGACGGTGACTGTGAGAAGGAGGTTGTAAGAAGAGCCCAGATTGCAAAAACAGCGGTTAAGCGGTTGGAGAAGATCTGGAGACACAGGGGCATTAGCCGAAAAACCAAAACAAAGCTGATGAGAACTCTGATCTTCTCCATATTTCTGTACGCTTCAGAAACCTGGACTCTGAAGGCACGCATTCGGAGCAGGATTGACGCATTTGAAATGTGGTGCTGGCGAAAAATGCTGGGAATCTCTTGGACGGCGCGTCGCACCAATGTTTCAATCCTGACCGAATTAAAAGTCAAGTGTCGCCTATCGACCATTTGTCTCCAACGAGTCCTGCAGTACTTCGGTCACGTGGCTAGACGCGAGCCCGATTGCTTGGAAAAGCTCATTGTGGTTGGCCACGTGGAAGGAAGAAGGAGCCGTGGAAGATCACCGATGCGTTGGGCCGACGTCGTTAAGGAAGCCTGTCCGGGCACTCTACAGGCGTCAATCCGGAAGGCGGAGAACCGTGGGGAGTGGAGAGTTTTGGTGCAAAACACAACGACCTCAAGTGGTCACGACCCTCAGACATGAGGATACGAGGAAGAAGAGAGACTGTTAGAATCGAAACAGAATTTTAGACATAAATTTTATCTCATTTGTGATTTCTTCAAATATGTAGATGAAAACTTAAAACTAATATAAAATCGAACTGTCAACTTTTGACTTAAGAATGTCTTAAAATAATAGTAGACATTAATAAGCTTTTAAAAAAGTTAATTGCCTCATTCTAATATGTGTTGCATGTGTTCTATGTATCATGTGTAATAACTGTGAGTAACGTTGTTTACTATTTGTCCGCTGTAGCATATGACAGCTACATCACTGGGTTGTTCCAATAGTGTTATTTTATAAGCCGGTGTCGCTTCATAACTCACAAAGCGCCGGTGACGGCTCCGACCCTCAGTGGAGGCAGTCACGTGAGGAACACCCACGTAACTAGTCAAACGGTTTACTTTAACACTCATGTCAATGCTTTCGATGTTTTTGGATTTGACATAGCGAGTTTGAGTAGTACAGTCGCCAGCACATATATCTGAGCGGGCGAGGTACTCAAATATATCTGAGCAACATTAAATTTCAATAAATTCGTAACGGTAAATTCGGCCAAAAATATCAGAACGTCCCGTCACAAATATATGAGCACAAACATAGTACTATGTTTGTTTCACTATAAATTCAGTAGTGTTGATCCGATTATCATGAAATTTTGATAACCTTTAGAAATTTTTGAGTACTTACGATGATAAGTATTTCGTACAAGGAGGCTACGAGGATATATACCTAACGATACGTAACGAGTGTTCTTAAACCTTGAATGTAATCGTAATAAAAGATATAGTATTAGTATAATTTAAATTAATTTTTAGTATCTATTTACTGGAAGTACTACAGATACCTGTTGTTTGTTTGAATATTATAATCTTTAATTTAAATTTATGGACAGCAGAAGGGATGGAAGGGCTCGCGGCGGATCGGTTTCACATTGCGCCGTTTCAAAGTTTCACCCTTCACAGATTAGCATGCAAATGACCTCGGGGTCACTGGTTCAAAACCAGCGTAAGTCTTTTAAAAAAAATCAATTAATTAATTCAATTGCAATTAAGCGGCTCTAATTAGGAGGGACACGATTAAGACAAATTTAAGTAAATTTTAAAGTAAGTTCAGCAGTTTATGAACTTTATTAAAATTAATGAACTACAAGATCAGCTCTGTTTTAAATACATGCCTTAGTTGATGACCTCGCCTAGATCAGGAACAACATTTGTATGCATTTGTATAGACAATAGTTATGTTTATGACTTATTTTTAGTTTAAAATAAATTTATGTTCTAGGTACATTATTTAATCTTCCCATTTCATAATTCCCTTTTCATAATTCAAATTTCGTAAGGAACTTGACCTGATTCTGTTTCGCGAAGGATGTAGAGCCTCCTGGACGCACCGGAAGTCGCTCGCTTTCTATTTTACGTTTTAATCCCGATTAAATATAATTGTGTTTTAAAGTTATTTAGAAACGAATTTCGTTGTTAGTTATTTAAAGTTGGTTTCTACTAATTGCTTTATTAGATTAGAGTGTGTGGGGATGCTTGGTTGTGCATCGCTGCACTTCCCACTTTATATATTAAATTCAGCATACAAATGGCTGTAGGCAAGTTAACAAAAAGACGAAATATAATAGGAATATAATATTTAAGTCAATTTCACCTAAAATGTCGCTTAAACCAATTTAGCTTATAAAAGCTACTTATCAAACACCTCTCGCCGAAACACTTTTATATCGAACTAATTGTCGGCGAAGTTCGTACCGCGTTTTAAGACATAACCTTCTTATACGTATATATAGATAAGTAATATAATTATATCTTATATATAAACTACAAAAAACAAGCAAGAAAATTTGTGAAATATTTTAGGAATTTGTACTCGATTTCCGATGTCGGCCTATATAATAAGTCCGAGTGTGTCGTGTTCCACACACTACACTACACTACAGTAGGATATACAGGGCTACAGGGCTACAGGGCTACAGGGCTACAGGGCGAGCAGGCCGCGGGGGCCGCAATTGAGCGGAAGGGTCCTCACACGCCGGTGCGCTGTATCGCTGTGTATCCACTATGAAAATAAATATTTTTCTACTACAATTGCTGTCGCACGACCGCTTACGTTTCACCTCTTAGATCCCGGAGCGCGGCGCGGGAACTGACGTAGAACGTTTCAATTATATCTGTATATACATTATACACGCTTTGTTATATGGCGTAATATTTTGAAATTCTTCGTTGTCACTGACATTAATATTTTGTGCATTAGATAATGAATGAAAATTCTGAAAAGTGTGTACTTAATATTATCTTGTAACAAAAATTTACGTAATGATATATTAATTACCTCCTCAATAAAGTAAGTATATAATTAAACAAGAATAAACATAATCATAGCGACAATTTTACAATTTTTTACTGTCTTGAATAATTATTTTGTTACCTAAGTAAGTGTTTTATATGACTTCCACATGACTGAGTATGCATTTATTCGACCGCGGCTAGTTACGTAAACATCAATTAGCCCCCCCCCCCTCCTGCCCTCCTCACCCCTCCCCGCGCCCCGCGGCTCTGTTTGCCCCGGACATATTTGCAGTTCGCGGAGAGAGTCTCGGACGGACTTGCCGTTCTATTCACGACATTATGTTTCTAATATCAGAAAGAAGTTATTTAAGGTGCTCCAATGTTTTCATCACTTTAGTTCACTGACAATAGCCGCGAGCAGCTGACATGTAACGGTTTAAATAGGAATCATTTGATTGCGCATACATCATTTATTTTTAGAACTGGTAACTTGCGAGTGCACAAAATGAATCCTAACGTATAATATTTAAATAAGTATAATATAATATCAAGCTGTTTAGATGAACCCTTGATGCAGAAACATACATGTAGATATATTATATTTTGTTAACCTACTTCTTGTTAAATAGGTCGGTCAGTAAAGTCGCCAGTCATTCAGCATGTGTCTGCGTTGATAAGCCACGTCCGCGCCGCAGCGCCGGCAGCTCTAAGCGATCGCAATGAGCGAGCGGCCGCGCCAAGCTGAGCGTGCGTGTTCCGCTCAATTACCGCCGGCTGGGAGCTGGGAGCTGGGCGCAGGAACGCTGGGCGCTGGGCGCTGGCCGCTACAGGGCAGAGGCTGTACAGCCGGCATGCGTGCACATAATGTTATCGCAGCTCATAAGGTCAGTCAGTACAAGAGCCTGATACATCAACATAATTCAGATTTTCGGGAATTTCTTTTTAAACGTGTCAGTATTTTTATACCGCTGCAATATTATTTTTATTTTTTAGTCAAGAAACTACGTATAATTTGACATGATAACAGTGGTAAATGCTACGTAGACATTTTCATTTAGTAGATTTAAGTGGTTATATTTTGTATTACAGCTTTTATTAAATGCAAGGAGATTATATATGTTATTTTACAAAATCCTATGATTTTAAATTTACTCGAGATTGCGCTTCTATTGCGGTGGAATACTTCCAAACATTTCAGTAAACGAACCATTCAAGTTGCCCCAAAAAGTTACTCGAAGTTTGTTTTTTCCTTCAAACAGCAAAAAATATGCCAAATAATACACCAAAGAAAGTAGAGGCGTTTTTTGCCGGAAGAGCTTCGCCGACATAAATATAAATCGATCAAGTTGCGTTAAAAGCTGCCAAACGTATTCCAAAGACGAAATATTTTATGTATGTTCAGACAGATTTTTTCATATGATTTTATCAACCATTGCTTTTAGTTCGTAGAAAGAGTTTCGTGCATTACTCGTACCTACCGTACAACAGCAGTAATCGACCTGAATATTATTAGAATCTGACATGAATTTGATTTCGCCCTTCGTTACCGAGTGTTTGTCTGTTACTTCTGCGGGGAGGTTTGTTTGATATAGTGGCCTGTACATCTTCGTCGCTATTATTCCCGATATACCTATTCGGTGCATTATTTTTATTTTTCAACAAGGCCAGGTTCTGTTTGGAATTTCTGTTTCATAATAATATTTGAGTTTTGCATCTTGTTATTTCCCCGCAAGGCCCCGAGCCCGTGCAGCAATTTGATGAACAGTGTCAGCTAATGAGTCGCCGCAAGATGTTCGCGCTCACTGCAGGCAGCTGCGGCTGCGGCTGCGGCTGCAGGCTCCCCTCTGGCGGAGGGTTGTTATGAGCAAAACTCAATAATTCAATATTACAACCTTAATTTGTCGCAACTAGCCCGTTCTGAATGTTACTTTTGTAGTTTATACAAAGTATTTTCGTACTTGATACCTACTAATAGGGTTGTTCCTTATATATTTCTCCTTCACGAAATAGCCGGGCTATATCAAAGGCCGCGCGGTCTTTGACACAGCGCTCTTCTCTGAATGACACGGAATTGTACATTTCGCTTTGAAGGAACATTACGATGGAACCAATTTTGGATACAAATAATGTTTCAAGACAGGGAAACTCTTGCTTTGTACATTTTTAGAGTTCCGTTTGTGAATGACAAAAAGCAACGCTCGAATTCGGAGTACCTATACTTGAAACAAATTTTTCCCTATTCAAAAGACACTGTTTAGTGATTATACCTATTAAACAATAACGCATTAAGGTTTGTGTAAGTTGTTATGCAATTATTACAGTAGGTTTCCAGTTCGCCGAGCTCTTTTAGAAACGAAATGTTACGAGTTCAATACAACTATCAAGTAGGTACCTAATAGAGCACCACCATGCAATACGACCATGTAAAACTAAAAATTCATGGAAGCAAAACTTGGATAACTATCATACATAAATATAAGCGATACTAAATATGCCGGCTGTATAACAAGTTCTTGGCAAACCGTCCGACAAACTTAGGCTGCTTTGAAGTTGTTAAAACTTCCTTTATAGCGCTGAAGAATGCATACTCGGAAGTCGAACCGCAACTATTTGAATATTTACTGGAGCAAGTAGTTGCCAATGTAGGAAACATCGCAGCCGCGATGACCTGTTGGCCATTTTGATGATCAGATCACTGCAACTGGTGGAATTAGTGGTCCTACGACTAGAGCGAGTCAGACCTAGCAAAAAACTTTTATTCCGTCAAAGCCGAAAAATCATAAAAACGAGTTGCTTAGTAGTGTAAAGACGCTAGGACAATGAGGTAAAGATAGGCAATTATTTTGTCATCTCAGTACAATCGACGTAACGTTTACAAGTGTCTAGTAAAAGAATGCAGCCCTCCCGCCGCGACCGACTCGAGCGAGCTGCTGTCCGCTGTTCTACAAGAGTATGTTATGAGCACAGTTTCATAATGTTGCACTTCATAACAGTATCTAAGTTACAATGCTCTTTGGCACGGGACTCGGCATTTTTGTTCGTGCTGCATAAAACTTGTCTCATACTCATGATATTTGGCAATAAATGAAATGCACTATGCATACGAGATTGCATCTTAGTATTTTCTTAGTTGGTCGACTACTAATTTTACACTCACATAACGATACCTTTGGGTTCAATTGGCGTAAAAGCCATTTTGGCCAAAATGAGTTATATATACAGTTTTTCTCAGAATTTTGAGCTCTATCGATCTGTATATAAGGATCATCGTAATTCGCAATTTTATGGCTTTTACTACCCAACTTTTTCACACAAAATGTTATCAAAAATTAAAAATGTTGGATGTATCAGACTAGCACTTAAATTTCTTAAATTGTCGTAGCCGTAATTGCCTTTTTAGTTTTTATTAACTACTGTAAAAGCCAGTGCAGCCATTGAGGGTTTATACGTCACAGTATTTGATTCCATATTATTATTGTTACGTCTAGTCGGACGGCGTAAGTTCACAATTAGTCAAGTATATTGACGTATAAACCATAATTTTACCTTAACGGCTTTTACGCCAATAAATTTTGGAAAAGTTTAAGTTTCTTACGCTGCCTACCTGATAATTGTGTGACTTTTACGTCCATAACAAGTTTTCCAACAAAAAAATCTTGCATTTACAGCTATATTTTAAGGATTCACTATAAGAGGTGGTGGTTTTTACATCAATATTTTAAACGTAATAGGTAAATGTAAAAAATGATATTATTATGAAACAGAGAACACTGTATTAGCGACCTGCATCAGAATTTAATTTTCTTTTATTATTTTGGTGTCTCCCCATTTTTATTTATTTTAATTCAGTTCGTGAAGAAACAAAATGTTAACGAGAAAATAGAAACTTCGCCTAATAAGTTGAAAAAGATTCGCACAGTAATGTCGGATTAAATCCAGGAAAATTATTATACCTAATAATGTTTTTGTTTCTTTTGTTGCATCGATGTTTTGGTGACGATACAAAGATTTCAAAAAATTCAAGTAGGTACTGCAAAAGTTAACACAAATAAATAACCATTTTATCTGATAAAAATCTGCACATACTTACATAAATAAGAACATGACTTGAATAAAAAAAAATCTAATTCCTGAATCCATATCCACACCTTAGTACCTGATGATATCTGCGTAAGTACTATTAATACTCAGTATCAAATAGAAATCAATGAGTTACTTCATCACGGAGAAATGAAAAAGATGCACCAACAAACACACTAACATTCTTTTTCTTAAAAAAAGCAGTTAAGAAATAGAAAACGCATTGGAAAAACTATCGAGGACAAATGAATTGGCGACCGATAAAACAGAAATGTGTATGAAAAGATCATGTTTTTCCCAACTGCCAATTTTTGAAGCGAAATATATCTAGATATTTTAAATGTCTCTGGAAAAATGGTACCATTCCGAAATAATATCACAGGGGCTTATTGAAGAAGATAAATACAATGGTGATTTAAGTAGATAATGTAAGTAAGTAATAAGTTTTCAAATCACTATTGCTTTCATCTTCTCAAGGTAGCCCTTGTTATACATACCCTGGTCATTATAGATTTTTATTTTGTTTGTTTTTATATGTTTTGTTGTCTAATTCAAAGACGAATAACAAATAATTGCGTGCCAACATTACATAATAATGCAAATTTTGTGGTTTGTGATTCATAATATTATTTTTTTGTTAATATAGACTATTTTTTATGGAAAAAGATAATATAATGCTGGATAATAATAAAAATAACTAAATATTTAATATTTGCTTTACTAAATGAAATAATACAAGCTGAAAATTTAAATACTCGACCCTAATACTGATAAAATCGTAGGAAAATAAATTGTGCCAACTTTTCTTTGTATTATTTCATTAATTAAAATACAAATATTATGATTTTTAAGGTGATTATTAGATATTATTGGCAAAAATAAAATATTTACATGGTTAATACACCTATTACTCTTAAACTACTGTGTTTTACGGCAAGAATTACTAACCCACATTTATTAATATGGGTGATACGTCACAGATCCATTCTTAGTTAATGATATTTCATAGACGTAATTGCCATATCGAGCAAATATCTTGGGCGTAACTCCAAGCTATTTCCTAAACCGAAGGAGGCTGATTAATATTGACAATTTATTTACCTTCATGCCGAAAATTCAAGCATATTTTGTATATATAACTTTTTTATATGGTTTATATTTACAATTTTATACGAAAAATTAAATTTCAAAAACAGTTTTTTGGCTCTCCTGAAAAGTGGCAATTTGGCTTTTACGCCAATTGAACCCAAAGGTATCGATAAACTACTATGTTGAAAACCGACTAGCAGGCGTAGGGTGAAAATTTAACACTAACAAAGGTGTTCACTAAGTAAAGTAACATTTCTGTAACGGAACCTTCCTTCTAATATTCTAATATCCTGACAGATTTAATCGCAACTAGTTTGAGCGTGTCGTAACTCGTGTCGACACCTAATTACTCTTTGTATCCCGCAATTAAACATTTTCAGTACCTATAATATATAGTTTCAACAGTATCGTTACAACTAAGTGACTCCGGGGCTCTCATTAACCTGACTGAAATACGTCCTGAAATTAAAAGTTTTTGGACAAATTAGCGTCTCATTTCCGTAATGAAGTGCCGCGCCGCCCGCGCCGGCTGCTCGCCACACTCGCCACGCTCGCCGCGCTCGCTACACTCGGCACGCTCGCCGCGCTCGCCACACTCGGCACGCTCGCTTCATCTAATGCGTGATGAATTAATAAAGCATCGCGTTTAATATTCTATGTACTCGGTCGGCGCTACGTGCGACATTTTGTGACCACGAAATATTTGGTAATGAAAACGTTTAGGATACTCTGTTATTTGTAATAGGATAACGTTTTGGAGCACTGAGCATAAAAGTACTTACAAAAAAAAAAAATATTTTTTTTAAAACTATGTTTTCGTTTTCATATGTAAAATGGTATTTATTTAATACGATGATATTTGCAGAAATCTATTCAATAGGTAAGGTTTCCAAATAAAGCAAGAAACCCTAGCCGGTGTTTTTCTTTATCCCGTCAAATATCCCTCGAGAAGAATATAATTTATCTTCAAGAAAATACTTTGCAATTTGATCCTTTCAAATAGGTAACTTAATAGTTGGAATACTTATCAAGAAAATTCAAAGACGTCAATTCCAAAACTCAATTTCGTAGGACTTACTTTAAAGCTACCTTCTCAATCATTTCGAGGACCTGAGCTGACACCTCAGGTTTAGCACAAAAAGGGTTTTTCCAAAACCAACAGGTCACCTTGTGAGGTCGACCGTCTGCGGCACCCATAAAAGGCACTTTCTTTTGATGAACTAGTTGTGTCTCGCGTGCGGTCTCGTTTAACAATAAAGTTAATTAAAACCTACGGGATTTTTCTGACACCGCTTTAAAATAAATAATAGTGCATGTCTATTAGCGCTACATGAGAGGAGGCTGTTAAAAGACTAGTAAAAATAATACTCGTTTTATGGTATTTTTTTTAGGTGTTAGTATAGTTAATGAAATATATCTTCTACCGGATTTGTTAAAAACGGCACTTGACGTCGTGGAAATGCTAACAGATAGATTAAAGAAAATTTTCCCTCACACTCAAAATAAAGCCAGCAGCCTGTCGAAGATGTTATGATTGAAGGCAAATCTATACAGCGGCTCTCGGCGCGAGTGGCCTCGCCTCGCCTTCAGAAACGAATTTGTAAAGATTACTCTTAAATCTCGAGTCCTCAGACAGCCTCTTGTGAAATAAAATAGAAATGCTTTCCGTCGAGGAGACGTCATCGGGCCACCGATTAAAGGAAAAAGAATTTGTAGTCAGTAATTCCCTCTGTGATTTGGGTTGATTTATTGCAATAGGAAAATATTTAAATGAACAAAAGAATTTCGATACATTTTAGCTTTATCGAATCAAAATCATTTATTTGTCAAATAAAGCGAAAGGGTCTTTAAGTAGGAACAGTGTATCACGTTGTGCCCAAGGGCATAGTACAAATTCTTGAGGTCAGGGCAAGCTAATCGTTATATATTCTAACGAACATGCGAATTTGTTACCGGTTAAAAATAAAGCAAAATTTTATAAAAAATATATTAAAATAAGTCTGAAATCACTAACAAGGCTCTTGCGCTTCCTCGTGTACTTCATAAGCCTCAGTAAGATGTTCAAGTCGATTATAAGTTAGATATTTGTAATAAGTTAAATAGATCCCATAACTGAGCTCAATCCTCAATCCTTGTACCTATACATTTTACATAAAATAAATAAAGTGGTCACTTTATTTTTTCTTGAGAACGCTGCATGTATGTACTACTTTTGCTTGTTGGGATTAATAACATTCTTATGTTGTGTGTCTTAGAGTAAGTGGGTAATAACACTGTAAATTAAAGTAGAGTATAAATAACGTTTGATCCTGAAAAAAAAACACGTAGCCTGGACTCTTTCCTGTACTCAACATCTAAGTAGACTAGTGATTAATATATATCTTAACGAGCCTCGGTCTTCCAGTGATAACAAGCCGCGTCCCACGTCCCACGTCCCACGTCCCGCGTCCCGCGTCCCTCGTCTCGCTGCCTCGAGCGCGGCTCAGCCGTAACGACCGCGACCCGACCCGGACCATCTCGCCGGATGGCTGCCGGACGCAGCTTACACACGACAGTACAGTGGCGTCCCTTATGCCGAATAACGAACGTCGTGGCCAAAAACCCTTCACCGTTCCGCTAAAAGTCATTTTTGAAATTTGTTGCAAACTAAGCTAACTTAATTTTATTATACTTAATCGAGATTTAAGGCAGTTTAAATCTACCTTTTTTAGGTTCCGTTAATGAGAGACAAAAGAAAAGTCTTTGGATATATTTCACAGACTCGCAATACCTACTAAAACTTAAACTGAAACTTATCTTCTAAAATAAATACCAATTACAATAAGAGTCTCAGCGGGCTCGCAAGTAATTCCTTACGTGGCGCCAC
Organism: Polylopha cassiicola; assembly: GCA_038024825.1. NCBI lineage: Eukaryota > Metazoa > Arthropoda > Insecta > Lepidoptera > Tortricidae > Polylopha > Polylopha cassiicola. The sequence continues at coordinate 147,910 of CP149050.1, forward strand.
TATTACACTTTCACAGGACAGTGTGAAGTGACAGTGAAGGTGGTCTCACGGAACAGCTCTAGGCACGTGTTAGTTCCTCTGAGATTGCAGCAAAAATGTCGGCGCGCTCCGTGACAACCGCGCCGGATGATGTATTACACAACAAACAACGATCACAATGATTTATTTTAATATTAAGGGCGTTATGAATAATTAAGGTAATTTTTATCTCGACTTATAAACGACTTGGTTGCTCACAAATTAAACTTTAAACATCCAGCAGCTCCTTGTAAAGTGCAAAGCAAAGTGGGATATACTTGTACAATTTAAATAGTAGGTACCTAGTTGTTTTTAAAAAGTGTTTTTTTAAATAGTAACATCTTATAAAAGCAGAGCTGTGCTAGGAAATAAACGTAGAATTGCGAGGGGTTAAGAGAGTGCGGGCAAATTTAGTTCATCTCGGAACATTTCAGAGAGTGCCCGCGCAAATAAACGCGTCGCCGAGACGAGAGCGAGCCGAGCACGAGCCGAGCACGAGCCGACTGCACCGAGCCGAGCACGAGCCGACTGCACCGAGCACCGCTCAGCACGGACGTACCGTATTGACACGTACAATAGATGTTTTCAGAGCAACTGTAACTCGCTCGAAATTATAACAGGATTTTTTACTATTCACTTATTGGATAAACGAAAATATTTCCTTTGAAAGCGTTACGGAGTCTAAAATGTTTGAGAAGTTTATAAAGAAAACAAATGATTGTCATCATGAAATTTCTTTAATTAAATTGAAATAAGCAAATAAAAAGCTGAACGAAAAAAAATATAAAAGAAACAACACATACAATAAAGACAAACTTCAAAGAACCCAATCCCTTTCATATATTGAATGGCAGTGAGTTAATAGTTTGGTAATTTAAGGTTCTTCAAAATAATGGAACCCGGATCAATCAGAATTTAACAAGACATTATACAATTACTATCTCGAAGAATACCACGTCTTTTTTTTTAGTTGTAATGGATCGCACTCTCACACAACACCGTCGTAAGTGAATAAAAACTAATAATCATCCGGCAATCTAAACGTCCGCTAATCCAGAGAGCATCCGCATCCTCGTGACATCCGCACGGCGCCGCGGATCATCCGTCATCCGCCGCCCGCGCAGCCTCCACCGCCTCCGCAGCCTCCGCCGCCGCCGCGGTTCGCGTAATGGATGGCCTGGGACCGAGTTAATTGGATCGCGGCTGATGTTTGAGGGAAATATTTGTTTCGACGGATATTATTAGTGGTTTACTTTTATATTATTTGTTACAGATTATACCAAGAATGCTCATTTGTACACGCTTGTTAGTAACTATTGATCCGACACGATGTTGATCTGAGAGTCAGAAAGTCGATGAATACCTACGTAACTTCCATGACTCACAAAGCCTACTCGTTGGCCAAGAAAAATGTGCTCAAAATGACGTAAAAAAATTAACTTTGAATTAAACACCGAGTAGACACGGAGACCTGTTATCAAGATTTATTCAAAAATCTCTCAACGGCGACCTTAATGTATAAAAGCAGATTTTTTAGAAAAAAAAAAGATATATTTATTTTGAATAGGTCTTTTTAAGCGAGTTTCAAAAGGATTTTATTTCAGCGCGCCGTTTGTAACGTGTCTTTGGTGTAAAAAGGTTTCTACAAGTTAGGGCGGGCACAGCCGGGAAGCCTTCGCCGCGCCGGGGACCGGAGGAGGCGCCAGCACTCAACACATTATATAATATAACTACTAGCACGACACCATACAGACATCTTCATACTTAAGTACTTATCATCTTGAATCTTTTCTTCAATTGTTCACCGTTTTTCTATTTAACATCAATTCACTTTTGCAAGTAGCTGTTTTATTAGCTTCCAGTAAAGTGCTTATCGTAACTATGATAACTGACTTTTCATGATGAATGATCAACATCAAATTGGTGAGAAGTTGCCAATTAACAGCTTGACATATTGTATAATAATATACAAATCACATATACAAATGCATCTAGTCTCAAAGTGAGCATTACTGAAAGGTACTGTGTAAGACATAAACATACCTATATTACACCCCTTAATGCCGATGCTCGCGTTCATTGCATAAATATCTGCTTCTCACTGGACTCGAATCTGTAGCTTAGGTACAGCTTAATATAGCGGCTTCGAATGTCCCCGCGGCTCTCAGACTGCAAGCTTATCAAACTCCGTATAAGAAGGGGAGGTATTGAGGGTCTCATCAGCGGAGCAACTGACTCGTGAAACAAATGTCGCTCGAGATTGAAAAATACAGCCGAGTCATTAATGTACCACATTACGTATTTTCTCCGTTATCCTTCGTTGTCCTCATTAATATTTTAATTGAAAATGTTTTTCAAATTCTGATAAATCGAGATGACAAGGAAAATTTAATCCAGATCATAATGACGTATTCAAAATCCAAGCTCATAGAGTACACAATCCCATAATTATCTTTTTATTATATAAAAGAAAGTCGTGTTAGTTACTCCATTTATAACTCAAGAACGGCTGAAAATTGCTGGGGATGTAGCTCAGAACCAGGAGAAGGACAGTGAAAAAATGTTTTAATGACAGCTGTCAAATCGATTCTTTGCCGGGCGGGACGAAGTCACGAAGAATAATATATAGTATACTTATTCTGGGTTAGAACCCAGGTAGTTCAAAAATAGTCAATACTAATATTTGTTTCACTGTAAACTTCCATAAAATAATAATGAAACCTTCACAAAAACCAATTACTTACTTGGAAAAATTGAGACCAAAAATGTTATTCTGAATAGGTAAACTGAAATAACATATAAAAAGCTAAAAGGGGAATTTTCGTAAAGAAATAAATACGGGCAAGTATACGTAAAACCAAATCCAATAGCACAAAGCCAATCCGCCACTAAATCTACCTGGAGAGGAAAACGCGCCCGATCCGGGGCATTCCTTCGATGTTTCGATTTCCGCCGGAAGTTTGACAAAAATCTCATCACAAAGAGGTAATTTGGAATGATGACTCACTAAATCCTTTGTGGCGGTCGCCCGGTCGCCTCGCCCCCGCCCCGGTCGTGTCGCCCCCGTGCCGGTCGTGTCGCCCCCGTGCCGGTGTCGTGCCTGACCCCGCTCGTGATGCTGGTTTAAGAGCCGCACGCTCCGCGAGATAACTCGTGCAAGAGCTAATTAGTGCTAAGTAGTTTTAAGATCACCATATACGTACAGTAATTGGTTAACGGTACCCAGAGAATACTAAATTTCATATTATATTGATTTTGGTGTGGATATCCCGATCTCGGATATTAGAATACTTCGCGGGCGAAACGCTAGTAATAATATAATTTAAAATTTATTTGAGTGCTTAGTTATTTAAAAAGTATTAGGTAAGTGTTAGAAGTACCTATATGGTACCTAAGTATCGATTATTTGCAAAAACGTTAAGTAGAATTACAAGCAGTATACTGAAGCAATCGGTTCCTTACATACGTACCAATAATGCGTATGCGTTACTCATATACAACGAGGGAAGGAAAATGGCTACGAGTAGGATATTGCAGTGTGTCTGTGTGTGTGATATTTTATAGCAATATTTCGCTACTACTTAGCAAATTGCGTTTAATTTATTTTAGAAGGCGCTCCTAATAAATGTGTTCATATATTATGGTCATTAAATCTATACTAATATTATAAAGCCGAAGAGTTTGTTTGTTTGTTTGTTTGTTTGTTTGTTTGTTTGTTTGAACGCGCTAATCTCAGGAACTGCTGGTTCGAATTCAAAAATTCTTTTTTTGTTGAATAGACCATTTATCGAGGAAGGCTTTAGGCTATATAACATCACGCTGCGACCAATAGGAACGAAGAAATAGTGGAAAATGTGTAAAAAACGGGGAAAATATGAAGCCTTATGAAGAAGTGACAGAAGACTTTGACAGATCTTTGACGATACAATCGGACGGGCAGGACGACGTCTGCCGGGGCCGCTAGTTGGGATATAAGAAGATATTTTTGGACTTCGATAATGATTGTCATTTAAATTCCGCTCCCGAGTGGATCATCGCGCCGGACGCGGATGTCGGTCAGCTTCATAATTACTTTTTTATCTGTAATTTATTGGATTGACTCAATATTTTCAGGATAATTGGATTCCGACGATAATTAATTGCTTTCGGTTCAGTGTCACGGCTTATTGGGTATTCTTTTAATATTATTTAGGAAATCATTTTTGACTGACTAGCTACTTAGATTATATTATGACGTGAGAAATTATGTTTTTAGTAACTTATCTGTAACATAACATTTCATATCGTGCGTTTTCATTTTAATACTGACGTTTCATTGTCGCCTAATACATCATTAAGTATGTGTATTATAGGTGAACAGAATTATAAATTTACTAGCTTCTGCCCGCGACTTCGTCTGCGCACGATGAGTACTTCACACAATATCGTTATAAAATATAGCCTATATGTTATTCTGGTGTATAAGCTATATTGTGGTAAAGTTTCATTCAAATCCATTCAGTAGTTTTTACGTGAAAGAGTAACAAACATCCATACATCCATACTTACAAACTTTCGCCTTTATAATAGTAGTAGGATTATTTACTTAGTTGTCTTATATATTTAAAAGCTTAACATTAAGCCACACAACATTTAAAGATAAAAATACAATTCGAATTTTTTTCTGAAAAAAAAGAAGGAAGCTTCGGGTGGATTGAGGCTAGATCCTTTTTAAATTACAGCCAAAAAATATATCTTTTAAAATACAGAAGGACAAACGAGCCGGGTTCGACACGAGCGGCGGCGGCGGATTACGAGTCCGTCTGTCCATCCATCACGGACGGTTAATCGCGTTCTTCTGTTTGCTAACGAATGATTAATTAAATGATTTACTGGAACGACTTTTAAGTTGAAATGTATTTGTTTATTCTATTGCGGGACTCGTAAAAATGTTGTGCCAACGTAGGTGGTTTTAAAGTAAATATTATATATATAAGTAAGTACAATTTTAATATTTATTGGAAAATATTGTGTGAAAAATATAAAATTTATATGAATATGTAGCGAGTGAAATTGTTGCAAGCGAGGATAAACAGAAATTATAATGTGTTATCCATTTTGTTCTTTTTAAACACATTTTGATTTTTAGTAAATATTTTTTTCAGAACAGTAGAGTAGGTAAATTATGAAAAATGCCTTTATACCATTTCTGAACAATCTGTTGCGTGCATTACGCACTGCGTGATATACAGACTGACAAACAGGTGTTCTTGAAGCACTATGTAGTTGTAAAGAACATCCATGGCAATTAAATACAATCAACTTATAATTATGTCTAAATATACCTAGACAAGAACCACTTAGGCCATGCTTATTTAAAGTGAGTAAAACTACGTACCCAAATATTTTGTTTGATATACCTATCTAGGTACTAATCGAATTCATCGAATCTTGAACTATGTTGAGTTTGTACAATATCACTAGTACCAGTACATTTAAAACGAGGTGATATAAAACAACCGACTAACAGACAACACGATCTTGCTCAATTAACTGCTCTTTGTGGGATTAAAATACTGCATACTCCAGTTTCATAAACAGGTTTTCTAAACCACTTACAAAACCAGTGTCGTTATTTTCTTAAGTTAAACTAAACTGTCAGAAAAAGAAAACAACTTTAAACTGTGATTTACGACGTTCTTCGCATCAAGAATTTACTGAGTAAGTACTCGTACTAAAGGTTATTTGTACTGTTCTGTTCGTATAAACCATTCGTGCATTCTGGATGGAATGAACGAGCCTTCCTGACTTTCATTTTAAAATCACCAATAAAAATATAATTTCGTGAAGCAGCTATAAAATGGTCCAACATTATCAGCAGGACCGACAGACAATCACATAAAACAAAGACATAACAATAAAAACGCGAAGAACACAAGTGAAAAATGCCAGCAACCGCCGCGAGGCCGCGAGGGCGCGCGGGCGGCGAGCGGTCCCGCGGGGCGCGTGTGTTCTGCCCTAAATATCTCAAGCGCAAATATGTCGCGTACAATTCCCACTTTTATACTAAAAATAGTGAGTATCTACATGTCGCTGTGACAGCAGTTCCGAGTACAAAGTATCAATTTGAACAATCACTGGAAGGAATGAGCCGGTAACCTTTTGTATTTAGGAAATACGGTAACGCGAACGGTAAGGTATTACAACCGCTTCATGAAGTCAGTTTACCATAATATTATAGCTTGACTTAAATTTATGCTTACCAAATGATCGCATTAAACCTTACTATCAGAACCAAATATCGTCGAGTAACATACTAACCAAGTTGGAACATTAAATACATATGTCATAACAGTCTTATACATATTGTTTCATTAAAAAGATGTATTAATATGTGATCTAGCAACGTCCTTTCATTCATTGTAAGTTTATGTTGAAGTACCTTAAAAAGAGATCACTGTTCCATTACTCTGTATCACTATGTATTTCTGCGACACTACTCGTGTTGTTGACAAAGGGCAGCTGCATCTGTCGGGAGACACAAGTGACAGGTAGATAACCCGCTTTGTGACAGTTTCGAGGACATCGTAAAATAGTTTTATGTTCGGGTGACATGCGAATATAAGTTTTTTCCTCTTCACCATTTACAGTTGAGTGGTCGCTTCGGGTGAATAGCTAGGAATTATAAACTAGAACGTTTATTGTCTGTACATTTGTTTCTTTATAAGTTAAATAGGTAATCGCGTGTTCGAAAACAGTACAAATACAGATTCACATGTAAATACAATTTGTATTTCATTTCTTGCATTAAGCATTCGAATAAAACAACCACAATTCGCATATTATTAACAGGGTTGAAAAAATCATCTCTGCGATTAATCTATCATTTTCTGTGTCGAAAGAGTGTAGATGGACTTCAGTAATGGGAGTGAAAATCCTTGGGAGAGAGGAGAATCATCATCATCGAATTGATTGAGAACAGTCAAGCATGTAGAACCGGGAAGCAGTGTCTCACAAGGACAGCTATGACCATGAAGCCGCATCCAGGGGTCCCCGGTGACCTCCGCCAGGTCAGCAGGTCTTGCGTATTCCCTGGTTGGCTTCCTTCTTGTTACAGTAATAATCGTTGCTCGAGTCCACTCTCTACTAGACAATACAAGTCTCGGGAGACTCCAGGAGCGAAAAAGCGACGCAATAAATTAAAGTTACCCGCCTCGTGACTGCTGCTCTCTTAATTCGAAAGGGTGGTAAATCTACGTTACCGTAAAGGGCCGTGTTACCTTGTCGCATTAACTTGTTACGAGATTTGTTACCGTGAGGTAAATAATAGCCATTATTTTTATTTTCAGTTTTTTTTATCTGAATTAATAAAAAAAGTTAATTATCTAGGGAAATTTTAAACTTATATGTAGGATTAAAGTTTGTTGGAATTGGTTGGATAGCTTAGTGGAGCTTGAATACAAAGCTGCTCATTAATCTGGCCACGCTAAAATTTAAAAAATTTAAATTTAAATTTAAATTTAAAACCAGGATAAGAGTAAGTATTTGTAACTTTTTATCAAGTTGCATTTTTTTATTTCATTTATTGGATACCTATCTGATAGAGAGACAACTTTTTTATAATCGTGTAAAACGTAACTCGACTACCTGTTACTAATTACCTATTAACAAATAAACCTAGTTTAATATCGAGATAGTCGAATAAAAACAATTCCATACAAAAACAAAGCAGTAACAAACATCACGAAACCAGTCGGAATATTAATTCCAAAACAAATTAAATTCCGAACAGCCGTAAAGTTGTCACAGCGCAGCGAGTCGCAGCGAGCTCACTCCGCGGCAGAACACAAGCCGGTCAACTGTCCACTTGCTAATTAGTTCATCGGACTGTTCCGCCAGGTCAGGGCTGCCTGCTCAATACAAAGAATGGACCAAATATTATAATCAGCGAATTTAGAAACATTTTCCTTTTGTCTGCTGTAAATAAAATTAATGGTTGAAAAAAAATAGAACAGGAAACTGCGAGATGATAAACCATGATCACGTAATTGACGTAGGAATAGTTTTTTTTTTAAATACTTGTTTAGAATGACTTGGACCCTGGGAACTTGTCGGATCCTATACCCCCCATTGCCTCTATTGCTATTATATTTCAGTGTAGACACACTGGTTGATATCTAGGATTCCCGGCGCGGCGGCGCGGCGGTGGCAGCCCTGCGCCAGGTGCGAGTGGACCGCGGGCGCTGCTTTCAAACGACTCGCTGATGTTTCACTGAACTTTAAAAGCTGATTATGTTTTGAACAATACAAGGCTTTAAATTCATATGTTTTTAATGACTTCACTGACTAATATAAACGTCAAACCTTTTTAATGATGATGTTTTCGTACTAGCGTCTGAATTTGTCTCGAAGAAATCTTTATCATCATACTCATTATATAGGTGATCCAATTTTTGTCATCCACAAAACGAAATCCTTATATAAGTGACTAAATCTTGAAATATCAATTCAAATATGTGTTTAGTTCATAACATTATTCATGTTGGAAACTTAAACCTCAACTTTATAAGTTTGATAAATCTTCGAGCATGTATTCTGTACGCGGTACCTACACGTCGAGAATCAATTATTCCCGGAGTCCCTCATTGGTCGGATTTCATTATTTAGTTCACAAACTAACGACCGATGGATTCAGATTATTTAATTACTATATTAACTTAATTATAGTTTCATTGATTAATTGTATTATGATCGTGTTTAAATTGTAGCCTAAATCTTCGACACAAATAGAATATGGCCGACCGAACGCTTTTATTGCAGCGGTTAAGCGACCATAATATTATATTTTTATTCCAATCCCTACTAATATTATAAATGCGAAAGTAACTCTGTCTGTCTGTCTGTCTGTCTGTTACGCTGTCACGCTAAAACTACTGGACCGATTTAAATGAAATTTGGTACAAAGAAAGTCTGGAGCCTGAGAAAGGACGTAAGCTACTTTTTAACCGACTGCAATAAACGGAGGAGTTCCACGCGGACGAAGTCGCGGGCAGAAGCTAGTATTAAATAAATACGCTTAGTAATATTCGTGATTGTTACAACTGTATACATCTCAAAAGCAATATTATTACCTGATAATATTATGTATCTCGCAATCATGAGGGCATAGGTTCAAATATATATTGTCGGTGATCATAAAAAAAATATGTACCTAGGCATCTAGTTAATGACTACAGTTCGTTCGTCAGTCAATAAAACATGCATCAATAAAAGCAAACGACACAGTAAGACTGAAACTCCTAAAGATATCAGAAAATATATTATATTATAATAATATAGTCTTGGAAAAAAGAACACTTCAATGAACTCATTTCATTGCTGTCGTCAAAATAACCATTTGCATTGTAAATATCGCAATCGATGTAAAAGTGGTCGAAGCGTTAAAACACGGCTAAGTGGCATCGTCGAACAAGAAAACTCTTTCATGACCAATTAACCGAAATGGAAATAAAAAAGAGTCGAACAATTCCACAATAACGAGCTGTGGCGCGGCCCGGACTCCGGACTCCGGACTGCGGGGTTCCGGGGCTGCGGGCAATGACTGATCGAACTTCATCTATAAAAACGTGAATCCATTCGACAAGACAAATATAACAGCGTTCCAGATATCAAATAAAATGTAACGCTCCGAGATCGGTTCCCGTCCGCTACTTTTAATTGGTTCGAATCCGTCGCCGGCGAGCGTGTTTGTGTTGTGGACTTGCGCCCCGCCGCTCGATCAACGCTAGGTCCGTTCAACAAATTGGATGTCAAGAAAATGATATTGCTGTTCTGTTCGTGTTTTCTTTGGATAGAATGAAAAGTGTTAGAAAAAGCGAATTGCTCTTATTCTCATTTCCTTTATAAAGTTGGCGATCGGAATCGGTGGTTATGGCAGGATTATATAATATTGTTACGGCGCCGCGAGCGATTGGAAAATGGCTTTCTTTATATCAACACTCTAAATTATTTTTATTGGTAAAATGTAGAATTAGGTTAAATATAAGGTCCTGTATTACAACGCCCACGTAAGTTATTTGTTTATTGTATAGCAGATAAAAAGATTAAGCTGCGAATAATTTACTAGTAAACAAATTATTCGCGAAATTTTTTAGATAAAAATACGCGAGTTAAATCCGTTAGTAGTTGTTTCATTCCACTGTGTAATAACCGCGAAGGCATCAGAACTTATAATATATTTGGAGTTTAAACAATGTTATCTTAAAAAAGTTTCTAATCGAGACTTACTCAGCAGTTGTCGGTGAGTCTGTAGGCGCGAGTATATATTAGTCGGTTAACCCGCGGGTAAACAGGTAGGCACTGAGAGTTTTCAATCTCGGCGCAATTTAAAAGTGAACAACTTTTCATTCGCCTTCATTAAAAGTTGAATGTTTTCTATTAAGTAGATTAAAAACTTCCGAACAGGAGCAGTAACAACTGGATTTTAATTGGTTATGAGACAGTTTTTAGTCTTGGCCTAGCTTAGTGTTATATTATTGTGATTTCAAACGAGAGATAGCAGATTTGAATCCTGGGGGATACCACAATATCTTATAACTATTAATAATTTGTTTTCTTATTAAGTATATATCATTATACCTAATAATATTTGTAAATTATTTTAGTTGTAAAATTGCAGTGAATCAACTTATTTTTTCACGGTAGGTATGTTCTGATCAGTCTATTTAATTACCAGAATATCTTTGTCTCAAAATTATTAATAACATTAACTCAAAGGTTATTATTACGATGAATGAAAAATAATAAAAAAGCTATAAAAAATGTAGAGAATGTAAAATATCTGTCTTTAATATAATCTATTTGCAGACTTAATTACTCGGAAACCTTATAAAAGTTTTAATAAAAAATCAATTCGCTGAGCAGCCCCGCCGCATTCTCCGTCGAAGCCTTAATTACTTCCCGGCGCTGCTTACGGCAATTAGCTTCTCGCGAGAACACTTCCGGCGGTAAGTCAATACACTACTAGTTTGTACACTTTATGGAAATAACTTTCATATTTTCGTGATCGACGCTTGTAACCCGACAATATATTGCAAAATCACTCATAGCTGCATAGTGTAATACAAAGCCGCTGTCGCTGTCTGTCCGTCCCTATGTATGTTTAATCTTGAAAACTACGTCTTTATTTTGAAGCGGTTTTTTAATAGATAGAGTGATTCAAGAGGAAGCGTGAAGCCGGGCGTGTCGTTAGTACCTAATTTATAAATAAACGTAATGCGGCTCCGGAATATAAGATTTTGTTTAAACCTATTTTTTAATACAATTTTATTTTGAAGGATGTCACGATGGTTAGTCGATAAATCTGCTCTTTCATAATATTATTATACCTATTTATACATTAAAAAAATACAATTTAAATAAACCCAGTTGTAATGAACAATAACTTAAATATTATTTCAACCGTGAAACCATAACAAAGTCGGTATTTTCAACATTTTCGCAGCTTATCGAGACAGCTGGCTCACTCCGAGATTTACCGTTATAGCTGATACTACCGGTGCGGAGGCTTCACCGCGCCCGGCGGCGTCTGCGGCGTCAACTCACAGGTTTATTGGCCAAGTTATGATAATACGAGAATAAACGGTATGTGACGCAAATGGAAGGAAACATTAAGGGAAATAAATTCATTATTGGAAAATATTGTACGTATTTTATAACTTTGTAACAATCTCAGCCGTACTTTGTAAGTAGCGACTTTATGTTTTGTAAGTAGTGACTTTATGAGTAGTATTTATTATCTTACAAACAACATTATGACTTTTGTACGAAAATTACACTTTTACTAATATTTAAAAAAAGACCTTAAGTAAAATGATGTCCTATTTTATCAAATGAGCTATTTTATGTATAGGTTTGTAAATGCGTTTTTGAAAACGGCTCTAATGATTTTAATTATTTGTTTCGGTACCGAAGGATCGATGTAGCAAGTGGTTCATTTTGAGCATTCCTCCCCTAAGGGGGTGAAATGGTGAAATCTGGATATACATTTTCAGTGGTATAAAACTTAATCTTTGAGTGGGTTGACATGAAACTGTGATTCAACATTTTTTTTTAGTAAATACGATTAAAAATGGGGTGAAAATGGAACAAAACGTAGGCGAGAATCTTATTTATTGATATGTTTGCAGAAGGCACAGTTGAACTAACATTGACTATATACATATATGTATATGTAGGTAAGTATATCTCGAAGGGGACGCGACCTCGTTGTTGGAATTTCTTGTTTGTGTTGTGTCGTTTCAATTTGGGTTCTGGGAAATCTGTTTTAAGTTTTATGTCAATTTTGGGAACGACAAGGATTTCGCGTTTACATTTCAAAGTGTAAATTCACTAAAGCATTCAGTGCTAGCAATAAGCTACGTGTTTAGCGTTAGACTATTGTCAGCTCAGTCGTGCTACGATTATGGAAACTGTAAAGAATCCGAAACGTCAGCTAATAAAATAAAATAAAAATACGCGAGTTAAATCCGTTAACAGTTGTTCCATTCCAATGAATATCCTACAAGCTCAAACTCAAGACCCATTTAGATAAAAGTGTAACATTTAATAATTTCTGATGCCTTCGCGGTTATACATTGGAATGAAATAACTTTAACTTATTTAAGTACTTTTATTTTATTTTTTAGCGTTAGACTATTGTCAACTCAGTTGTGCTACGATTATGGAAACTGTAAAGAATCCGAAATGTCAGCAAATAAAATAAAATAAAAATACGCTAGTTAAATCCGTTAATAGTTGTTTTATTCCAATGTGTAATAACCGCGAAGGCATCAGAAATTATTAACTTTACTGAGCACGACTGAGCTGACAATAGTCTTATGCTAAAGTTTCATTCCAGTGTAAAATTTGTTGGTAAAATTTCAATCACTTAAATAGTTAACTCAAGATTAACTAAAGCCCTGTAAAACAGGTCCCAGTTAAATACAGACGAACATAAAAAAAAGATAAATTCTCGAGCGCACTGCTTTTTTGGCTCCGTAGCCCCTAAACCCGTAGCGGATAAGCCGCTCGTAGCACCGCTACGGCGTAGAACAAACATCGCTACGAGCTACGTACTTTAACTAATCATTAAGACAGAGTCTCAGCTTTACGTCCCGTAATTAAATTCCGCCATTTTTCCCAAAAGCCTTCAGCCCTTATCGTCCGCATAAAGCCTGTTTATTGCCGGTACAGCCGTCCCGCTCGCTCTCGGGGTGATCTCATGTGTCAGAGAGGGAGGCTCCTTAAGAGGCTGTCATATTTGATACGCGTTCTGAATAATTTATAACTGACACGCAAATATTGTTAGAATATGCTCGATAATATAATAAACTATTTCATATAATGGAAACCTCTCTCGCGTATGGACACGAGATCTTCTTTTATATGGATAAAAGAAGATAAAAATAGAGTTTTATCTACAAACAGTTAATTCACTAATTTCTGGAGTTTTTGCGGTTATTATATTATATCGGAGTAAAACAAGGACAACGGATTTAGCTCGCAAATATTAACTTTTATACTGACGTTTCGAAAAGTTTCCATTTTCCATAATTATTGCCAAATGAGCTTACGATAGTCCTACACAAAAGCGTAAAGTTTTCGAAATGTCAGCATAAAAAATAACATACGCGAGTTAGATCCTTTATAGTTTATTCCAATAAAATCTAATTTTAGCTGTTTACGAAATTACTTGAAGTGTGATACTACTTAGGAGGTATAACATGTTATCTCTCAGGTATTCCGTAATTCTTATGTATAATTATGCAATTATCAAAATAAACTACCCAAAATTAATGTAGTTTTTTTATACATAACTTAGAATAAATATATCAGTAGGTACATATAAAATTAGGACGAACTTGGTTATTCAGTCACTTAGAAATGGTTAAAAGAAAATTGCATTAATTTAACACGGACTATTTTATTTCCCAGGTAAATCCACCGGGCACAGCTCACTATCTGTGTTCATCTGATTTTTTCGCAGTTACTAAAACTCGGGTGTTTATAGTTCAGGAGTCACGTACGGCTGCAGCGGCAGGGTGCAGTGTGCAGTATGCAGTGTGCAGTATGCACCGACTTAATATAATACGTGGTCAAGATACATGCACTTTGTATTTTCATTTTAAAACATTTATTACGGTAACTGCGCACCGCAGTTTTTAGTTTAAGTGAATTAAATTACTACACGCTACAGTTATTTTTGTTAACGCATATATTATACGAGAATCTATATATTTTATAAATTGTTTTGGCACCCGGACATTTAAAATAATAAATACTCAGATATAGCTAAGAAACATAATGAAACATCCGTAAATATGAACGTACTATGTCTTCCTATAGCTTATTTTTCTATTATTATTATACATTTTTATTTTTGTAAAAAATATTTGTATAGTATTGGAAAAACGAACAACAATCCTTACTAATATTATAAATGCGAAAGTAACTCTGTCTGTCTGTTACGCTTTTACGCTAAAACTAATGGACCGATTTAAATGAAATTTGGTACAAAGAAAGTCTGGAGCCTGAGAAAGGACATAGGCTGCTTTTTAACCGACTGCAAAAAAAGAGGAGTTCCACGCGGACGAAGTCGCGGGCAGAAGCTAGTATTGAATAAGTTAAATCGTAACCCTTTTGTTAGGTCGTGCTCGGTTAACAAAGTACACTGTGTTGAAAAATGTAAAACAAAGGGCGTCTCTCTGAAGCAATCTCAACAAGATATCTGATAAGAAGTAATAAAGCTAACGAGTGCAATAAAACCAAGCCAGATTGAAGACAAACCCATTATGTTGAAATTTTAAAACATCTTCAGAGGAAAAGTGAATTTTACTTTGAAGTGCTGTCTCGGAACAGCCCGAGTCGTCTTTCGGTTTAACGTTAATTTATTCCTTAATACTTTTCAAGTTATGGTTTTCTAATGCAAGAATTTTTAAGTGTTTATAGATTTCGAGTAAGTAAAATAATCGATAACAATCGTATATATATTCATAATATTCGTATTGATAACATTTTTGTATAAAACACAATAATAATTTATGACTTACAATATAACATAAGTACAATTTAATACTCTACCTTTTATTACACACCAATATATAATATTTAAAGCATTCAATTTATCTTACAGAAAACTACCAAAAACAACTGTTACTTGGCAATATAATATTATAAATAAATCAATTTAATATCAATCGAAACAACAAAAATAATTGAAAAATATCTGGGCTATCATAACTTATACTAAAATACGGAGAAAATTAATTTCTCTTTGAGACGAACGCGCCGGCCTGCTTATATCTAAAAAGCCCTTTATTGTATACATTTTAAATATATAATTCGGGTAAATCGATAGTGCTGTTTCCAAAATCTCATTAACAAACTTGACATACAATATATTGCTCGCTTCTCAGTACCTATAGGCGAAGTTATTCGTTTCATAAAGCAGTTTAATTATGAACCGCGCGGTAAAAGGCGGCGGCTATGAACACAACCAGGAACAATGAACTAGGCTCGTAATGAAACCAAACCCGGGAGAGCTAGGGCTAAACCCCTCGTTAGGCAAGCTAGAAAAACAGCAGCTCTAGAAATACTAGTTCAAGACACTAATAAATAGTTAATTAATATAATACACACAATACAACAGGCTGTCGGGTCATCTCCATAACACTATATAAATAGAACATCAAACGAATTACAAATACATACACACGCGTATGTGCGCACAAATACACACACTAAAAGACAATTTTTTTTCGCAATCTTAGTATTATTTTGTTAACTAAAGCCATCAAAAATCAATATTACATAGCTTTGTACAATCATCATTACTTAAATAAATTCTACGATTGTTATAAGCTGATCTAAGGTTATAATAAAAGGATGTATAATATTGTAAAAAGTTGGAATTAAACAATATAGTTGGAATGAAACAGCATAGTTGTGTCATTCCAACGTGTAATAACCGTGAAGGCATTAGAAAATATGGTGTATAAAGTAGTTAGCTCTTGCACAGCATACATAGAACTGGGGGCCTAGACAAGGTGCCAACGTTCAACGTTAACGTTAGACGAAACGACCAAAATGTATGGGATTTGACATCCGCGAAAGATTGCCACGTACGTCATAATCATACGCGGATGTCAAACCCCATACATTTTGGTCGTTTTGTTTAACGTTAACGTTGAACGTTGGCACCTTGTCTACGCCCCCTGGTGTGCTGTCTGTGAGGTATTAGCATACACTAAGATAACGAGGCTCCAACATTATTCCTGACGTGTCTCCATTATATTTCAGGCACAAAGCCTGTAAAGGAACAGGATTGTTATTACTTCAGTTACCTTCACAAGTGCAATTCCACACAAAGTTCAAATAGTTGTAACGGAACGTAAAAGCTATAGAACGAACTTCAAAGAAAGTTTGTATGGACTTTCCGTTCGTTTGGAAGTTTCCATACAAATGTTAAAGACGGTGCTCAAAACTTCAAGTGATGTTATTAAATTTTTATTCTTGAACAAATAAAGATCGGGTAGAATCACTGAAACAATCGTAATGAAAATTTTAAAAGTTTACTACCTTTTAAAACGTCAATAAAATAAAATACGCGAGTTAAATCCGTTATAATTGTTTCATTTTAAAGTAAACCAATTTAACTTGCATTGTAGAAAACCTGTATCACTATCGAGAACTCAGTCCAGTCTGGGGAACTGTAAAGCTGTTAAAATGTCATTATAAACTCAGTTGTTTTATTATAACTCGTAAATAACCGTTAGAGCATCATAAATAGCTAAGTAACGGGAGCCTAGCCATGGGGACAATTTTATGTATGTATGAGTGTATACAGAGGCAAATGGAATAACTAACTCACAACTAATAGATCAAACGTATCCAAGGATCATTAAAATATCTTGTAAAATTATCCACACAGAGCTCGTCATTTGTACCGAACTAACTAGTGGTTTATTCCGCAACCTACCACAATGACGTCGAAACATAAACCAGATCACGTTTGTGAAACATAATATAGCACAGGTTGAATAAGGTTTCTAGGAATTATAAAATGGAAGAGGGTATTATAATGGACACTATTTCATAGTAAAATTAATCCATTTTTTTTAATAATGGAATTAAATCCTCTTACGTCGCCCTATTTAACGTTTCTGCAGTCATTAATAATTTCATTCGCTTTTGTAGTGTTTTTTTTTTTCAAAATGCGTAATTTACTGTTTAATTTATGAAACAGGAGCATCCTGTGGATAACGTCGAGGAAAATAATTCATAACGGGATGTAATTACCATTTCTTTAAAACGATATAATTTGTTCGAACAAACTTCCGAAGAGTGGGTTGTAAAAAAAGTTGGCAATTATTATAATTTTAAACGAAAAAATAATAAGTTATTCGTATTTTTACTTCTGACTTCTGTATATTCTACCACCAAGTTCATACAAAGACACCAAGCCGTAAATGAACCAGAATCATAAACTTATAAAATGAAAAATAAATCGTTATCTCTATTATATAAAAATAAGTCGGGTTTTCCTCCCTGACGCTATAACTCCAGAACGCAAGAACCGATTTGGCTAATTTTGGTCTTGAATTATTTGTGGGAGTCCAAGGAAGGTTTGTAAGTAGAGAAAATTAAAAAAAAAACATCTTGAAAAAGTGTAAAATCAATATCTTTCTATACCCCCATATACAAAGTGATTGACGGTAAGTGACAGAAGACTTTCACAGATCTTTGATGAAACAATCGGACGGGCAGGACGACGTCTGCCAGGGCAGCGAGTTTGGTCCAATAAATATGAGGGTCAGAAATTATACAACCCAATTGTAAGCAAAATCGCAATGGCCGGCTAGGCTTCATAATTCCATTTTAACGGCTATTAAAATGCATGAATCGAGGCGTCGCTTTATCGTTACGGCTCCACGCGGCTGCTGGTTACTTGTTAATTACAAATTCATTTATTTAAATTAATTGCGAGAATAGATTTAGAATCCTCGACGCGCCTGAACCGAGCCTTACTACTTAGCAGACTAATTAATTCATATATTATCCACTGAATTGAATCCCTGAAAGGAATGTAAGTAAGTACTTTGAAATTTATTTTAAACTAGCGGCCCGCCCCGGCTTCGCCCGGATCTCTTTTCTTATAGCTTATGTTACTCATTGATAATGAAGCATTCTAATGAAAAAATAATAATTAAAATCGGTCCAGTACAAAAACACAAATCTTTCCTCTTTATTATATTAGTATAGATGTGAAATTCGCAAATGTAAATGATAACTTTATAATAAATCTATTTCTCTGTACAGATTTGTCCCCAGCAGTGGGACTGAATTGTTCAATTGTTTCCACTTATCTCACGGTACGTTTCACAATCAAAAGCAAACTCGAATAAGTTGCAACTATTTAGCAGACAAAGACTTAACTTCAAATAATAGGTAAACTATTAGTTGCTGCGAATTCCTATATCAATGACAATTTTACCATACTTTATATATATATATATAAGCTTCAAGCAAGTTCTTGCAAGAAAGATGTTCTTCAAAATAAACGCTTTGATGTGCCAGAAGACACCGCGTCGATCGCTGACAGATCGAGTAGCGGAGTGTTTAAGGGAACCCTTATCTTGTGTTGAACAACATCGAATATTCAAGAGCCTTCATAACATCGGGTCGGTGTCCAAATCCACCGCACTCCCGCGGCGCGGCGTTGTATTCGAATCCGGTATTGAAAGGAGTTTGATCCTATCTCGATTTCATGCTTGATTTGAACGAGTTTGATGAAAGATCGCCGTCAAATGAGATGCGAAGAGTTATTGAAGTTGGTTCAATTAAAATGATAACTTTGAGCGATCTGATTGTTGGACTGCTATCGCTGATCTCGTAATTAAGAATCGCGTAAATTTATGAGAATATGTTTAGTTTCATTTAGTATTTAATTTATAAAAAACAACTTTTAAAGTACAGTATTTGCGGTTTATTTTGTAAAAAAATTTACAATATTTTACGAGAATGTTGGTTATTTATTAGAGGGTTTTGTACAGAAGTTCGTAATAAAAAATCATACACGTTCATAAAATGATCTTGCTGTGATTTCAAAGGATTATGACAAGTGACTGTCCATTATTTGTAAATCAAATAAATGCCTTATATTTATAAAAGCTTTCCAGGTAGTTCGCAAAGCTCGAAAGCGGAAATAGCTGGAGGTGAGCGAGTAAAAGCTCGGAGCACAAATAGCGCCGCCCAAAGGGACAGCCCTGAGGACTTCCTCTAGTCTGTCAAAAAACTTTACGGCCTCCATTGTGAGCCTCCTTTGTTACGGCGGAACCTGCTAAACTTTCCCCGGCCCGCACGAACGCTCACAAAAAGGTAAAAGTCATTCGAAACGGTAAAACCTAAGGAAAATGCTTATCTTCCGTAAGGTTAATCCTGGCGGATCCCGCATAATCCCATCCCTCACCCTCTCGGCGAGTTAACACATTCCGACCCTAATTCATCTTAATAACATGCAACTTGCCTCCGCGATTAATTCTGAATGCATACCTCGCGCAGCGCCGGCTCCGGGAGGCCTCTGTATTATTCACTCGCACACATCACTCGGAATCACCGCACAGTAAGCACTTCACCGTTAGACACCGATCGAGGGTTTCCAGTTTCATACACGCGGAGAGATCGTGCGGGGCGCGGGCGACGCGGCGACGACGGCGGGACGCGTCCGGCGCGCGGGAGCTCTGGCGCGGCACTGCCGGGACTGCCGGGGCCGCCGTCCGCTCGCTCCGCCGGCCGGGCTTGCTGGCTCCCACCTCTGCACACGTTTTTTTTCAGATCTTAATGGCCTCAGGAAACTCGTTAACCAGCCAAAGTTTCAGTCTAAAGTGTTTTATTATTCTCGAGCGGTGTTTGCGTTGCGCTCAGATCGATAGCACGCTTAATATGTTGCTCGTAATAAATTATTTTTTACTTCACGTTGACTCTGGAACTCGGAACGACTTACACCTGCGTTGAATGTAGCCGCAGTCGCGGATCTCATGACTAATTACGGAACTGCGCCGCTCTGATTGAATGTATTTCGATTTGACATGATGATTGAATGCTTTTGGTAAGTAATATAATGATATTCAGATTTGATTACAGCAGAGAGGTAACTCAGTCTGATACCGAAAATATTGTTAACGGATACTATAGTAAGTAGTATAAAATAGTTCGATACGTATTTTGCATTTAGATATTTTCCTGACAAAATTAATTACCGGCGTTGAGTCTCGCTTTTCCCCAATTAGTTTTAAATCAGAAATGAAGGTCGAGAACGACGGAGCTTTATTAATGAATAACCTCAACCGGCCGCGCACTTTACAAGTTTTACATCAGAATTGTATCGAGACTTTGGACTTCTGGTGAAGAGATTATATTAATTTGTAGCAAAATCTAGACTAGTTTTTATTTCCAGGTTTCTGTTCTAAATAAAACAAGTACTCGATTGTATCCTAAATAATAAACTAGGTAGGTACACGTAGACAGAACATTTATAAAATTGATGTTGGGATATCGACAGAAGCAAAAAATGCACTTACAAATATGAAACAAATCACACAAGTATTTATATAAAGAACTTATTTCTCTGAGATCCAATTGTGCAATCCATTGCAGGGTGGACTGCAGCGAGGAGGTGTCAAAGCGCAGTCTCGGCTCTCGGAACAATGCCTTGTAATAGAATAGCTGCCACCGAGACTGCCTGCCACTCGATAGCTGCACTCGCAGTAGGTACAGCCTTCACTGCATTCCACTCGGGGGTGACACGATGTATTAATAATCAGCCCACTCCTGGGTACAAGAAATAATCATGATGAGAACAAAGTATCATACGATTGCTCGGATTAAAGTCTAAAAACAATGTTGATATGCTTATTACAATACTTGCAGCCGCAGGGTGTAAAAAACTAAATAAAACTTAATCTATACTAATATTATAAATAGGAAAGGTTTGTTTGTTTGCTCGGATTGAATCCAGAACGGCTGGACCGATTTCAGAAATTCTTTCACTGTTGGGAAGCTACACTATTCCCGAGTGACATAGGCTATAAAAAAAGATGATCCGTGCGAAGCCGGGGCGGACAGCTAGTATTTAATAAAGAAAATAATTTTTACTATAAAATTAATAAACAGAATATACGTCAAGGCTTCGAAGTAGGTAGGTATTTGAATTGCTGTTGCAGTTGTTTAGCAAATCTTCCCTTAATTTATTTTGTAACCTTTTCAGATCGAAGCTGGAAACTTACAACAAGATCATTTGGGTGATTGTGAAACAGGCTGTTAGTGTTAGAAGCTAGGCCGTATTCAGGCAGCGGATCGGATCGGTAATGCTAATGCGACACCGGCGAGGGCGGCCCGGGAGTGCCGGAGTGGTCCGGGGCTGCTATAAGCCTCTATGACGTAATTACGTGCGTACACAAAACTTGTCCCGGGTTTCATCTATTTTAAGACCATGGTGTTATCCAGCTTTATGACTTTCAGAATACTTAAATGAAATTTAAAAGGTTTGATGAAATTAAAACCAAATCTTACTCGGGAACGTCGCATCTTAAGATAAAAATAGGTAATGAAAACCGAAAGAAGTTTGTCAATTGGACATAATAAATGAAGGCTGTATTCTACAGGTCGTATCGAAGGTTCCTCACACGCACGCGATCCGCGGAACCCGCTGAGCTATGTAATTAGGGATCCCCGAGTCAGGCCTGTATATTCCAAACAGCGAATAATTTATTTACAATACAAACCAAACAAAATCCTGTCCCAGGAGGGTTAGGCTGTGTTCCCAACAAAAATAAGCGAGGAGGTAAAACGCGTGCGAAGAATTAACTAGAAGTAGAGGTCCCGCCGTCGACTCGACCGGATCAGAATAGCCTCGAGCTCACTTTACACTTTGTGATAGTGTAAAACAGAATAAGTATAAGAATATGTATAAGAACACTCTCGAATAAACAAAAAAACGGAATTAAAATAGGATCATCCGTGATGTCACAAATACACGTCTAACTTATAACACCCCGTCGTTTGTGCGTTGGTGGTTTAAAACGATTTAAAGGAAACTGTACAGACCGAGGAGAGTCAATGCCGATCTGGTGTCGAGTTGATATATGTGGAGCAATTTTGGATCGATTCCTCGCATATCTCCAGTGAATAGACAGCTTTAGTTTTATAATATTTGTGGCCACGCCTTCGAAACAGCCTGTGCGTGCTTGTTGTAACTTTAAATATTTACAAATGTGCGTTGGTTCTGTTTTGCTGAGATCACTTAAAAGTGGATTTAAGGTTTGTTCGCTTATTAATAATATTATTTATTCTATTATTGAAAAAAAAAATGCTTATAATAGGATGTCTTTTTTTTCCTCATTATTTTATTACCTATAATACAAACTGAACCAGCGAACTTAATCCCGTGTTTTTTAAGACTTTTTATTAAAAAATAAAAAGTTCATGGTAGAAGGATGAAAATTCATTTATATAATAGATACCTAGGTATGTACACAAAATTTCATAAAAATCGGTCCAGGTCATTTTATACTTTTAGTTTTCATAAAAAAATAATCGCTTACTCGCGTTGTACAATGACATGAGTACTTTACATCAAAGTATAAATATTGCAGTCGTAATTGGTTTCACAGTAAAAATTGTTTCGCTATAATATTTTAATCCTATAAATAATAATAAACTTTATGATATTATTCCCAAAAAGATCAGTCAACGACACAAATAATTGAATACAGCATGTCATAAATACTCGTGTAAAAGCTCGTTTATCAATAAAGTCGCGGAAAAAGAGAAAACTCTGCAAAAACACAAAGGACTCATTTGGATTTCCAAACGCGCCTTGTTTTTGTTTTGGAAAGGTGAAATCATATTTCCCTAACGAAATCAGGAGATCGGAACATTGCTTACGTTCCGTTCCTCTGGAAGGTAGTTTGCCCTATTTTGTCGTGTCGGTGCTACGGCGTAGAGGCTCTACGGCGTAGACGCGCTACGCAGCTACGATCCGAATCAATTCGTGCGAGTTGAAAAATTGTAATTCCGCTCGTACGTCTCTGGAGTTAAGTGCGTCTCCTCGATGGAGCAGAGAATAAAATGCTGTAGATGGGACATTTGGATATATTTGTTTATGTAGAAACTGTTTTGGTGTAATGCGACTATACCTAACAAAATGAAAATACTTACCGAAAATAGACAATTCTTAAGACCACTGTTATTTTCTTTATAAAACAAGAATTTGGGCGCAATTATAGTTAACTTATTATGTGTTAATAAAACTTTTACCTTACTCGAGACAAGAGCTTATTATAATATCTTTATACGAACGTTATTAGTAATTTCAAACTTATTTGTTATACATAGGCTTGCTTTGCCTGTTGGGAAGTTATTATGTACCTATATATATAAGAAATACATTGGAATTAACACAAAAAGGTTGTAAAAAAGAAGGTCATAAAAATATGCCTTTATTAATAGGCATGAAATCCCTAAACAGTCTGCGTCGCATAATCCGCGAAGCCTCCTAAAGCGAAATGATATGTAAACACCAGAAAAGGATATATACATGTTTACGCAGCCTGGCGTGCGTGTGTGCCTATATGTACAGCTGTTAGTGTGTTTGTATCGATGTGACGCGGGGGAGGATCTCAGGCAGGCAAAGATCTCAGGATTGCTGGCATCTTTGCCTATCTGAACCTCTGCAATAATAAAATAGGATTAACGGAATAGTCATTAAAACTGGCCAAGTGCGAGTCGGACTAGAGCACGAAGGGATCCTTACCATTATCAAAACCATTTATCAAACTAACAAAACAAAACATATTTGGATGAAACAATTACAACTGATTTTGTATTTTATTTTATTTGCCGACGTTTCGAAAACCTTCCAGCTTTCATACTCGTAGCCTGCTGACGATAGTGTAATACTAAAGTAAAACAATAGATTTTGGTTGGTAGCTGCCATTAAGCGCAATTTACTCAAAATGCTAGTCCAGTGCATGTTATCGGAATATCCGCACTTGCCCCAAATCCTCGCGCGCCCCGCGGTGGGGCAACTCGGGAACCAGCGGCCTGTGCCCTGATTATCTGCCTATTTGCTGGCAAATCATATTCTGTGATTAACTGGATGTAGATGACTCGACAGAACACAAGATACCTGTAGTAAACTACATTGGCGATTGGCAATGACATACAATGATTTAGGATCTGTTTGTAGTGATTTGATTCACATAGAATTTACTTTAAATAAAAAGGTATATCTGAGAGAAGGCACTGTTTTATTTATACTTTAACGAAACTTCAGAACTGATTTACATCTAATTTATTTAATGAAGTTTCTCTCACTTTTTGTTATTATATAACATTGTTTGACAAGTGCTGCTGCTAAGTGCTAAGTACTTGTAAGTCAATCCCACAACAGTTGACTACACGGTGTTGTAACATTTCATTATCAAGGTTGAGACACTTTAATCATTATTCGTGTAAAAGGATAATTATATTGTTCACGGGAGAAAAATTCGATTTACCGGTAAGTGAAATATAATCGACTTTTAAGCCGAAGAAGCTTTCTTTCTTTATCAAGTTTTTAAATAATCCGATCACGGCTTCATGTTTAAGATTGAGTAATCAAAGACTTATCTAAGAAAAGGAAAAGTTAAAACAACTCGTGAATTACTAAACAGTTTGCTAATAAATTACTTTCGCTTGAATCAATTAATCTATTGACGATTTCAAACATGTACATATCTTATTGAATTACAAACAATCAATAGAAAGCATTAAATAATTAAGTAACAAAGTTTGTTTGTCCCTCCTTGAGTTTCGGGTAAGCCGGGTGCGGTCCGGGGCGCGCGGGGCATCTCCGAACACATGTATCCCGGAGTTGTATCAACAATTGATCTGATACGATATTGTTTGTATATCATTTGTGTTTACGGTATCTTCCGCATACGAGTGTGGTTTAATTAATTGATAATATATGGAGGAAAATTTTGTAATAATAATAGGTACTTACCTATAGCTTAATATCGAAAAGAAAGTATTCAGTTGACCTTAATATAATTGTATTATGTAGTCTGAAATAGATTATTGGACTGTAGGTACCTAAAATACAATATGAATCTCGAATGATTATACAATTATGTTGGTTATGTAAGTAGAGCTAGAAAGATTAAGTTTGATCATTACAGAAGTTGTCAACAACAATCTCGCATAAAGCAGAGAGTACAACTGACCAACAAGAAGTCATGAACAAAGCACTATAAAGCGAGTTCACAAGCACGAGAGTTGTGTAGACACAGCTTTTGACTGTGAATGCAGGGCTGTGCGTCAAATAGGTTGGGTTCAGTACAAAAACAAAGAAAGTAAAAATAAAATGTAAAAACTTCGAGGATCCCACCAAATAAAAATAGTACAAATATGTAGTTTGATTTCAATATAATAGAAAGAAAAACGATTAATAGTTTTATCAAACATTCATTTCCTTCTAATCTTACGGATATAATTAGCTGTCACAGCTATCTCGGTACCCCACATCATTAAATATTTAAATATTTTATGCCGAAATATTCGAAGGAAATATTTATAACCGAAGTAACGTTTGTACGATGATTGACTATTAATGATATGTAATCAATTTATTTATCATAATATTTGTTTTCATGCATGTACATAAAACAAATAGTACGAAAATAGATACATAGTAACTAATTTTTCTTATAATTACTAAATTTTGTATTTTTACTTTAGATCATCTTTCTACGATACATACGTATTAAGAATCCAGTTTCTGAACAATAACAATTTATCAAATCTTAATTTTTATGTTTAACTACTGAACCCCATCACTCTCCCGCACTTGCCCCGCAAATTTGTCGCCCTGTCTGTATTTGCCCCACAGATCGCGCACATGTTCGCGACCAAACAATAACTGCATAACGAATGACTTTAACTTGCACCGGCACTTTGTCCCACACTTCAGTGTAGGCGCTACCACAACAGCGTTCGAGAATTT
Source organism: Polylopha cassiicola (assembly GCA_038024825.1). Taxonomy (NCBI): domain Eukaryota; kingdom Metazoa; phylum Arthropoda; class Insecta; order Lepidoptera; family Tortricidae; genus Polylopha; species Polylopha cassiicola. Next base: position 173,990 of record CP149050.1, read on the forward strand.
ACCTAGTGCGGGGCAAGCGGGTACAAATAAGTCAATTTATTAAGCTTGATTCTCCAGTAGTTGGGCAATATTGTTAAGACTTTAATTACATGACTATTACTATCCGGTATGCTTTATTCGATGAATATTATATTTAATGACTTTACAACTTCTAGCTCAAAAACGTCGTCGATGTCGTTTGCGGTTATAACACATTGGAATAAACCAACTATTAACGGATTGAACTCGCGTATTTTATCATTGGACTATTGTCAGCTCAGTCGTGCTATGATTATGGAAACTGTAAAGAATTCGAAACGTCAACAAATAAAATAAAAATACGCGAGTTAAATACGTTAATAGTTGTTTCATTACAACTTCTAGCTTAATTTTATTTTTTATAGATAGAAAAGTAACAGATATCTTACTTGGACATTGTAAAAGAGACCGTTAAACTCGTATCACCTTTCTTAACAATTCACTATCTCACTATTTTAACAGAAGAACAAGAGTTTCTTCTGCGTATATTTTTGACGAAATTATACTGTTTGTGGAATATGTTCCCAGCACTAGTGCGCCCTGCGTCTTATTATAATCGCTCCAACTCCGGGCACGGCGGGGTATTTCGGTGCAAGTTGGGGCGTTTCTCGGCAGTTACGCGGCGCGCTCATGCATGGCCTTTTTCTTTTAGCGTGAGAATATGCCAGCTAAAATATTATTAAAAAAACGTATTATTATTTTTTAACTAAGTTATATTATATATTACGTTAGGTACTTAAAAGATAAATAAAATGTCTTTTTAAAAATAATTACTTTATTTTAATAATTTTTAGTATCTATTGAATTTTTGAATCAATGGAGATATCAGTTTTATTAGGCACCTGAATCTTTTTATATTATTCATTCTAGCTGCCGGCGAACGTATTGATTTTTTTTCTAATTTCCTCACGATATAAATCTTCCCTGAACTACCATAAATATTTCAAAACCAAATTTAGTTAAAGGTTCCGCCATTCTCGAGTTTTAGCGAGACAAAGGATTCAGCCATTCATCTTTATATTAAATGAAGAAAATCCAACAACTATTCTAAAAGCTTTAACAATTTTATTTTTCAATTGCACAATTTTTACAGAGTACCGACAAAAAATAGCGCAAATTGACTTCTCAACAAGTTAAATAAAAAACGATCAAAGACCGTCGACAACTATTCCGCGCTGGAACTTATAAAACAATAATGGACAATTCCCCGGAGTTGTTTCTGTTCGTTATTAGAATGCCGGTAACGAGGTGACTGCGCGCCGGGACACGGCGGGACGCGGCGGGACGCGGCGGGACACGGCGGGACACAGCGGGACGCGGCGGGCAGTGTCGTGTTTAAGTCTCAATTTTGACAATAATCTATACAAAATTGGCGAAATCTGTAAATTAATCATAATATTGTCATTTCGCCCACCACTGTGTGGCTCATTAAAATGTGGAAATCACATCGTATCCATTGGTTTGTTTTTGTAATTAGGTACTTATTATTTCATTTCTTTCATTGTACAATTTGTCATCAACACAGTCAGTCCTCCCGGAGACATCTGCGATGTTACCTGCCGACAGAACTAGTGAAGTGCGTGAACGTTCCCCTATTCACAGGCCGACTGCGGCATTAGCTGATGTCCGGATCGCGTGTCGACTGCGATTTGCCGACTCAGCTGTTTAATCGACAGTGAATGGTACCAACTTCTATCTTTTCTCTATGAATGAAGGATTTATTTTGTTATAGAGACGTTTAGTCGGAACGCGGCTGATCTAATAAGGCCGTCAAACGAGCAAAATTATTATAGGTAACGCAACCTTAAAGAACTTCAAACACGTATGTAATATAAGCACATAATTATACGCACATGTAATACTAGCTGTGCCCGCGACTTCGTCCCCGTGGAATAGTAATTCTTCATAAGGCTTCATAATATTTTACCCGTTTTTTTACACATTTTCCACTGTTTCTTCGCTCCTATTGGTTGCAGCGTAATGTTATATAGCCTAAAGCCTTCCTTGATAAATGGTCTATCCAACAAAAAATTTTTGAATTCGAACCAGTAGTTTCTGAGATTAGCGCGTTCAAACAAACAAACTCTTCAGCTTTATAATATTAGTATAGATAAGATGTAAATTATCGTCTATTTGTAATAATGTGCTGATCGGCTGTCACCGCCCGCGCCAGCCCACGCCGCCTCGTCCATACTCCACACCGCACGAGCAAAACCTCAAGGCTCGGCTGCTAATTCTGTCAAAAGCTGTCTCCACTCGGTTTTCCTTTTAAACTTAACATTGTTCAACGCCCGGGGTTATTTGCTCCGCTGCGGGAAAATTTACCCCACCCGGGTAAAATTTGCCCCACCCGGGGCAAGACAATATTTGTCCTCGCTGCACAATCGATGAAAAATTATCTCTCTCGATCCGCTGCGGGGTTATTTATGAGCGAAGTAAACGAGCTTGGACGCTGGAATGTTACGAAATATTGTGAAAAATTGTTACACATTGCATTGGGAGCAAGTCAGCGGGACCGGAGTGATACATTGTTGTACAACAATGCACGCCATTGTACGGAGAGCACGCCGCGGCCGCGTGACACTGCAGGAGATGTGCCGTGACACACTTATGAGGAAGCGTTTCTTTAATAATATGTTTCACGAGATGCGAATATCATTTGCGAATTTGTACCTACAAGTTAAACAATGCAAACATTATTCAGCCTGACAATTTGTGATCAAACCAGTTTATGTAATAGTTGGGATTGCGTGCTCATGTCATTATATTATTAAGATAACTTTAATTCTTTCTAATGTACAGTCAAGATTTTTACTATTCCGTATGCATTCCAAAATTGCAAAAAAAAAAAATGTACCTACACAGATTAAATTATTGTAGTAAAAAATGTAATAGATACAGACTGTGCTGAGTACAGGTTGTGCGTGCGATATGATAGTTCATTGTGAATATACCTTGCAGAAGCACATAATTATATAAATACCAATTTATATATAAGTAATAATAAATAGGAAAACAAAAAAAAAAACTATACTATACAGTCTCGTATTAATAACACGAATGTATTAGTTAAATCACTACACTTAACTTTTGTTAAAGGCGTCATGAAACAACATATTATTATGGTAAAAACGGTAAAACCCAACAAAGCGTGAGCTGCATCTTTGAGCAGTGGAAGCTGCTGCTCGGGTGTGATGCGGAGCTTTCTTTAAAGTCAAAAGCTCTTTGACTCGGCGCAGGCTTTGTGCCGCGTGTAGAAATAAGTGATCATTGAACAAACAGAGTTTTGTTACAAAAGGCTTTCTTGTATTGAATCGTGGAATACACTTTTTGTTTTTTCTCAGATGTTCCGTTCGTGAGATTTTGAATGATATCGGCGCTCGCGATCCAACAGGTAGGCAGATTGTTTTCAAAAGTGTCTGTTGTTTTATTCCTTCTGTTCCACGGTCCTAAATGTAACGTTGTTTTCTATTTGAATGCTGTACTGCTGTATTTGTTTTTGTCCTGTCTCTGTGTTTGTTACGGAAATAATGATCGCCCGTCGAAACGTCACGTCTAAAGGGCTACACTACGTTTGAAAACGTCATTGTTAGTAGATGTTATTCATAGAAAAAAATAATTATGAAATAATAATTTAACAAAGTGAAAATAAACCATCTAGTCTGTAATTCTAAAATATTAAATGATTACGTGGTATTTGATATTAAGCAATGTTTTTCAAATTAAAATAAAATGATATTATTGAAGTAGGTACATATCATAATTAGCTATTTACATAATATCAGTGGTGATCAGAGTGACGTTTTAAAAACAATAGCTCTAAAATGAAAGGTAATTGTAGCACAGTACCTAATCATCGCCGACTGTATTACACACACAACACGGCGCGTCGCGGTGCGGGCTAACGAACCGAGTTCAACTATACATTATAATCGGAAATCAACTGATATTTAACCTCTTTACTAGTTGAATGCTTCATCCCATTGTTACAGCTTGCAATTATATCATATTTTATTGCATAATGATAATTGTAAAGTGATTTTTATGTCCTGGAACAAATACTGAACCAAATTATTAAGGTGTTTTAATAAACACAAGTAATGTTTACTATATAGTTACTGATTGGAATCCGCAGACCCCTTTCATTCGTCCGGCGGAATCCTTTTATTTTTCTAAGATAAAAAAACTTCTACCAGTTTGTTTCGCGACCGAAACTTAGAAAGTTTTCCAAGTAAAGATTGCTTTCACTTCAAAAACTCTAACTAACAAAACAACGCGGTCATCTCCCCCCCCCCGGCCCTCGCCGGCGCTAATAACGTATTCTTGTACTATCAAGGATTATCAAATAAATGCATAGAATGATATTTCAACAATTTCTAGTTCAAAGGTGCCGACGGCAGTGCAATATCCCATTTCGCTTGTCTTACGCAGTCATGCAAATATAGCGCTGACCGGGGCCGGTGGGGATCTGCCCCACTGCCGCCGGTGGGGCGCTGCCCCCCGAGGCCGAGCCCCCCCGGAGCGAGCAGAACTATTACCTCAACTTTAAAACTAATATAGGGAATAGATTACTTTTCCAGGGACTTCATTAGATCGCGAGAGTTAACGATTGGTTTTACTCAGACTTAATTGTTATTCCAATTTCCATTGAGATATGAGTTGGAAGTTTGTATGAATTTGATTTTGATCTTGTTTTCTGAACTGCGGTCTGGTGCAGTCGCGGCTGCAGTGTGCTGTGATTGTATAACTTGGATAGTATTTTGGTTTGTAATCTGGATCTCAACAGGCTGTTGTTAGAAATTTGATGAAACTGATGTCATTGATAAATTATATTATATTGTTGGCAAAATAATTTGTGCCAAAATCAGTACTAAATAAATAACTTGTAACATAATACATATTCAGATAAAGTTACTCATAAACTGTTTAATAACGTCATTCCAAATCAATGGCACGGTGTAGGTATACATTTAAAGCGGGAGCGGGCAGTAGGAAAGAATGTAGAACAGAAGAAGAAAGAAAAAAGAAGTAAAGCAGAAAGGAAGAAGAAAGCATAAAGAAAGGAAGAAAATATTTAATTTGGCTTAAGATATGCAACTATAAGCCAGACATTTAAAACAACAAAGAAAATAACAATATTTAACACAATTAATGTAGGTACACATGTGTGCCAGGTTAGGCACTCTGTACATTTACTGCTTTGTTTCTGTATGCAAAGCACGCCCCTGATACGTGAAGACAATCGCAACGAACACAAAACAAACACATAAATAAATACATTGCGGTGCTTAAGCGTGTTGTATTAATTTCGGGTCGGTTACTGCATGCGCCGCTGCACCGCTGCACCGCTGCACCGCTGCACCGCTGCACCGCTGCAATTCGATTCCCACCTCGCATTTCAACACCTACAGTCCAGTGCAGGAAATTATTCTGCACGAAGCATATGTATTGACAAACCGTTATGAAATTCAGTACCTATGCAAACTTTCACGAAATGAAGCTTGAAAAAAAAGTTTCTTAGTATTGTACGATTATGTAAACTGTAATGGCTCCGAAACGTCAGCCAATAAAATAAAATACGCAAGTTGAATCTGTTTTATAGTTATTTCAGTCCAATATGTAATAACCGCGAAGTGACGCGGAGGCATCCAAAATTATTTTCTTAGTGTTGGTTTAATTTGAATTAGAAAATTCGCGGTTCATTTTTATTTGGTTATAATTTATTATAGAAGCTTCATAATTATTAAATGGACTGTAAAATGAGGTAAAACAACCTTTTAGTAATTCAAGCTTTAATTTTAAAACCAATTTGCAATAAAATAAAAATTCAAAATAATAGCGGCCATTAAAGCATTTTATAGGTAGTTTAATATTTGCCGCAAACGTGGTTAAGCTTTGCGCTCTATGAAACACGATAAACTTTATAAAAGCTCTAAATATAGGCCAATTGCAGCTTTCGAACGAGCTTCGCCATTAAGCTTGTTTAGCCTGCGCGGACAATTTTATGAAAACGGGTTCATTATGGCATTTCCACAAGAATTACGGGTTATTGTTGAACGGTTTACGCTTGGCGGTGAACAGAAATCTCTCTTTATACAGAAAATAATGTATCTTCAATTCTTCACGTTGTAGCTTCGAAAACGACGTCGATGCCACTACGAGTACATTTGTTATTGAGTTGGACTGCGAGCCTTTAATGACATTATATTTTATCTTTAAAGAAATAATAAAATGGATGAAGTGAAATATTATTTTTAATACCCATAACGTTTTTAGTACCACTGAATAATATAAATAGGACTCTTGAAATGATTCCGTTCCAGTAAAATACATTTTTAGTATCGAATAGTTTATTTTTATTTCGTACAACGACATCGTAAGGATTTCATTCGGATTCTGGTGCATTTGGAATGCGTCCAGAAGTATTTTTATGAGATATTATTTGGTATCTTTTTATTTCGCGCGCAGAGGAACACTGTAAAACGAAATGCGATTCTAAAAATTCTCTAAGCAAAATATATAAACTGTAATAAAATAACTTATTTCAGTGTATACCAAGTAGATCCACTCGGATCAAACCTTGTATTGTATATAAAAAACGGGGTGTGGCTGTGTTATGGACACGGCCGATTGTTGTAGGTGAATACGTCTCGTAACGGGTAATAGTTTTTAAATAAAATATTATTATTTATACAGTACTTACTTAGCGTAATAAATTCTTTGATTCTTTAGCTATCCAGTGGTGTAACTGAAATTTGGATGGAAATGATAGATATGTAGCTACAACACTAAACTGTATCCCCCGATTTTGTTATCATTCGTTTTTTTTGGATTGCCACGTAATTTTAAAGACGTATCCACGTCAATATAAATTTAGTTTTGTTCGTGGAACCCAGCGCAACTGGTTCAACTGTAAATACCTACATAGCGGACAGTATATTCCGCTGACATATAAGCGAGTAGTATGGAGAATGGAGAAGTTATCTTGTAAGGTAAATTATGTCGCACGAGGAAATACCTGTCACTGTCATTTCTCTTAGGTATGTAAACTCTTTATTGCACAACAAAATATATTACGAGATACAAATCTAGGTACTTAACGTGACAGCTTTTTTTTCGCGTAACAATAAACTAACGTGCTAGCGGGCAGAAGAAATAATACCTACCTACATCATAATATATATTTTTTCATGATAAAGCTATGAATATTTATTTTTGAATATATTTGTTATTTTTTATTTCCTCTCAACGCTGAGCGACGCTAACGTGAAAAGATGTCACTCGTTTTAACCACTTTTGTGTCCAATATCCCGGGCGACAAATCCCGGTTTCCCGGGAAATCCCGCGAATCCCGCGAAACCGGGAAATCAGTGGGATTGCATCTTCCCGCAGAACGCTGGATTAAACGCGTTTGAAATACGAGCCGGCGCGTTTACATCTCAATTGTAATTTGTTTAGCGAACGGTCGAGTGACTTGACCTCTTGATGCTTGAATAAACATACTTACCTTCAGCTAAGTACCTACCTACTTACAGTGCCTTCTATTGAGGTAGCACTTCTAAAAAACTTGCACCTCTGTTAACACAGTCATGTTTCAAACATGTTTTTGACAGTTTTGATAATCGCTTCAATTGAATAAGTTATCTAATTTTTTTATCTCTGACATTTTATGCTGATGCTCACGAGCTTATCAATTTTTGAGTTCGCAGCAGTTTGCCAAGACAAAACGTCGATATTAAATATACGTATAAATTATCTATACTAATATTATAAAGCTGAAGAGTTTGTTTGTTTGTTTGTTTGTTTGAACGCGCTAATCTCAGGAACTCCTGGTTCGAATTGAAAAATTCTTTTTTTGTTGGATAGACCATTTATCGAGGAAGGCTTTAGGCTATATAACATCACGCTGCGATCAATAGGAGCGAAGAAACAGTGGAAAATGTGTAAAAAACGGGGAAAATATGGAGCCTTATGAAGAAGTGACAGAAGACTTTGACAGATCTTTGACGAAACAAGCGGACGGGCAGGACGACGTCTGCCGGGGCCGCTAGTTTAATAAATAAAATGGTCAATAATTGCATTAGAAACTGTAATGTACCTATTAGATTAATAAATTATAATTTCGTTTTCTTTTTCATTTTACTCTACTTGCCACACTAAGCCTGAATACAGCACGAGAAACATTCGAAAGACATTCTTTTCCCGCAACACTTTAATCTAAGAGCCGTCGTCCCCCAATCTACATCAAGCCTTAACTCCGGAGATATACGTCTCATTTTCAATTACGCTGTAATCTGCACTTGTTTTTTTTTCTTAAATCTTAAGGTTGCCAGCACTTAGCCGCGAGTGCACGTGAATTATTAGCAGCGCGCGACGCGACGTATCCGCGACGCGACGGAGAGTGACAACCATACATCTGTTATGCTAAGTACTCAGGTAACAAGTAGGTACGTATGTAATTATGTAGGCCTCCAATGTACTCTTAAATCTTCAAAATAAAATATATTTTTTTAATAATTTCTCATGCCTTCGCGGTTATTACACATTGGAATGAAACAACTTTCAACGGATTTAACTCGCGTATTTTTATTTTATTTTATTTGCAACGTTTCGGATTCTTTACAGTTTACATAATTGCAGCGCGACTGAGCTGACAATAGTCTTACAAAAGTCAGCAAATAAAATAAAATAAAAATACGCGAGTTAAATCCGTTAATAGTTGTTTCATTCCAATGTATTTTTTTTTAGAATCCACTATTCAGAACATATCAATATAACGAGAATTAAATAATCACAAAGGATTAATTAACTCCTTTATTTTATTTTATTGCTGGCGTTTCGAAATAATTACACTTTCCATATAAATTTGTAGCTGACAGAGATGACAATAGTTTAACACTGAAGTAAATTGTTTTTCCACAAATATCAATTAACCAACAAGTAGAGCGCGAGCCCGCGGCGACCAATATCCCGTGTTTGTTTGTTTGTTTGTTCAAAATAAAACCAAACTTTTCAACCAACAAAGTTTGTTGGTCACACACTGATTGGAAATGAATCCTAGTGGATTTATTTTTATATTTGTTTTATTTTTTTACCGTGTTTAATATAAATATTTTTACAAGCTTTTGATCAAACATTTTTGTAAAAATTTGATGGTAGGTGCCGCCGAATATTAAAGTGTGTACCTGCGTAGTATGTGTACAATTATATTGTAGGAAATCCTAATCCAAATCAATTGTAAAAAAATATATATACTGATTTAAACTAAATCACCAGTATAGTCTTCCATGATGGACTCTTACTTTTTAAAAAGTTACTTTCACTGTAATTAGATAGATATTAAGGTATCTACCTAGGTAGATACCTACTTACTAATTACTATGCGTGCCTTTTGCATACAAAGTTAATTTTTATACAACGATAGTCACTATTAGCGTTAAACTACTGTCAGCTCACTCATGCTACGATTATGGAAACTGGAAAGAATCCGGAACGTTAGCAAATAAAATAAAATAAAAATACGTCAGTTAAATCTGTTAATTATTTCATTCCAATGTGTGATAACCGCAAAGGTATCAGAATTTACTATTATATAAATTAAAAGGTTATTTGCTCTACTGTGTACCTTTCACACGCATCACTGACATTAAACTATATTAATTAAATGAATAACATATAAATTTTAATATCATATAGTTTAACAAAAGCGTTAGAAGTTATTACCTGTATCTATATCCGTTTGTGTCTGTAGCTTAAATATCGTTACATAATATATTATATTATTTGGATATTACATATACTATTTTGGACACAAAGGTAAATAGCTTCTAAAAATATGAAGAAGCACGAACACCGGCACGCGGCCGGCACGTGCCCGCACATGTGCAGACACAGCAGGTTTGTGTCGGTGCTGTAAGTAGATTAGACACACTTAGGTATTTAAAGAAAATCTGTATTGGTATGATTTTCATATTATTATTGGTTTTATACCAACCATGGGTCAGGTGTAGTATAAGAAAATAAAAAAAGGTTTGCTAATATTGCTTCTGATGCTTTTGTGTAACCACATTGGAATGTAAAGCATATACTTTAGTGTTAGATTATCGGCAGCTCAGTCGGTTACGAATATGGGAACTGTAAATTTTTCGAAACGTCAGAAAAAAATCGTTTTAAACGGCTTCCTGGCAAGTGTAGATACACTACAGCAGGGCGCCGCCCGCCCGTGAACATTATCGGCCGGAAGCTCCTCGCTTTGTGTCAAAAGCTTTTTCACCCGCCATTTTGATCACATCCGGTTCCTGTTGTTATGTCAAATGAATTCCATTGATAGGGATTTAATTTAATATATCGGAATTTGTTCGAGCTTTAATTTAATGAAAATATTTCATGCCTTTGTGTTATCAGAGAACTTGATTATTAATAATAATTGCGCTCTCCGGGAGAGATAAAAACATCTTGTTTTATTATTTAAATATACAGTACAATTATCATCAGATTATAGGAAGTTATGCCGTTGATGTGAAGCAATAACATAATTATATTTTTCAAAAAAGTTCTACGTTTGCGTTTTTATTAGATACCTATTCAAAGAAAAAATGGATAAATCTGAGTTGCCATTACATTTTTTTTTTAATTCACTTTATTCGTTACATCAATAAGAAATCCATTGAACAAATAAAATAAGTCTTAAAAAACAAAATAACAAAAGCCTTCCGAACCCGCGACCAACCTCCTTTAATCCCGGAGAGGTCAATTCGACTTATTTTTTAATCAGTAAAAAAACCGCAAACATCCATTATCCTTTAAATTGGATTGTTCCTGATACCTGCTCCCGGGATCAGTGATTGCTCCCGCTCCCGGGAACGGTTATAATTCCCGCCATTTCGGTATTAATTAATTTCTTTGTAAGTCACCTCCTCACGCGGAGCAAAGAACGAGATAGCGGCGATACGTTATATACCTACTTACATAACAAAAAAAATAACATCATTATAATAATTTCTGATGCCCTCGCGGTTATTATACCGCACACCTAGATCTAAAGAGAGCTACCTAACTCAAAAAGGTACTTTTTCAGGAGAGGCGAGAAACTGATTAAATATGTCCATATGCATGCAGTTTTCTGTATAAATTTATACTTTTTATAATAAAGCCAGCAGAGTTATATTAGCTGAAATCTGTTTTAGTGTAGGTGGGTTTTGCTGGAATCCGATGGTGTTCATAACTCAAATCTTCTGATGCCTTTAGATCTAGGTTGCGATACATTGGAATGAAACAACTATAATGGATTCGACTAGCGTATCTTATTTTATTCGGTGACATTTCAAAAACTTTACAGATACCATAATATTGGAGCACGACTTAGCTAATGATCTAGCGTCAGGTTTAACACTTAGCGTCAGCAAATAAAATAAAATACACGAGTAAAATCCGTTTCAATCGATCTTTACTTAAGATCTTTCTCCTAGGTCCTAAAGTCTTCAGGAACGTTGTTAACTTTATACTTGTTTATGGTTTTGTATCATTATGGTTTTATATTATTTTTTGCTATAGTACAGAGTACATCAAATATAGTTACCGTATTAAATATTCGGCTAAAACGTCGGTACAATATCGGTTCGTGTTTTAGAACTATCCTCCCATCCTGCTCCCGGCAGTCCTGCTCCCGTCCTGCTCCCTGCGCCCTCGGGACCTCCTCGATAAATACTTGGATTGCTTCATTAAGATAAGTTTAAATTACAATCTCGATCCCGGAGAAAGTGTCTAAGAATATTAAATTTCTTCCAGAGGTACTTTAATGAAGCAATTATTAGAATTGCATTCATATATTTATAAATGCAAGTTATATGAGATGAGATCTGATGAGATTGCGGTTTCAAATTCAGGCCTTAAGTAGGTACCCTGTAAGAACACAAAAAAATCTATATAACTACATATATCTATACGAATATTATAAAGAGGAAAGATTTGTTTGTTTGGATTGAATAAGCTCTGAAATGACTGGTCCGATTTGAAAAAAATATTTCACTATTGGACGCTACACTAATCCCGAGTGACTTAGGCTATTAAAAAAGGGATCCGGGCGAAGCCGAGATGCTAACCTAACAGATAGATATAATTATGACAGGGCCTAAACTATAAGGGTTAGAAACTCAAAACTTTGCAGGTGTTCCTTTTATAACGTACGGGAACAATTAGTAAGGATTTTTGAAAATTCGCCCCCTATGCAGATACAACGGGGATGCTTATCAAGCCTAGACGAAGTCGTAGGCAGAAAGTAGTCCAATATATGGACTATAGAGGACTTAACTCATGTATTTCATTTTTATTGGGGAGTTAAAGTCGAGTTAAGTCCGTTAAAGTTGTTTTATTCCAATGTATAACAACCGCGAAGGCATCAGAATTTATTAGTCCAATATATACTTATAAACTGATGTCCAGGGATAAAAACATTAAGCTAAAAACCTTTAATTATTTATAACATGGCCGCGCCCGCCCGCGCCGGGAGAAGTGTTATTTATTTTTCAATGTAACTGAAAGCACAATCCCGTGACGAGTCTCGAGATGAATTATATATTATTTACTAGACACTGTCTGGGCTCGAGACGCACTTTTTATTTATAAAATAACACGTTCAATATTGTTTTGAACTTTTACGACCGGCTACGTAATGTTTCTAGTGAGATATTTTTTAGCAAAATTTCTAACAGATAAATTATTTTTACAAGTCTTTTTAGCTTCAGTTTTTTAGTATTTAAATACAATATTTTTTTAATAAACGCGGCCGCCCTTCGCCCCGATCCCTTTTTTTATAACTATGTCACTCGGAAATAGTGCAACATTCCAACACTAAAAGAATTTTTCAAATCGTCCAGTCGTTTAGGAGCCTATTCAATCCAAAGCAAACAAACTTATTCTCTTTATTATATTAGTACTAGCTGTGCACGCGACTTCGTCCCCGTTTTATACACATTTTCCACTGTTTCTTCGCTCCTATTGGTCGCAGCGTGATGTTATATAGCCTAAAGCCTTCCTCGATAAATGGTCTATCCAACAAAAAATAATTTTTGAATTCGAACCAGTAGTTCCTGAGATTAGCGCGTTCAAACAAACAAACAAACAAACTCTCCAGCTTTATAATATTAGTATAGATACACAAGATGTAGATATTAGTAGAAGTTTCAGTGATGTTTTTATCTTCTAGATAAATTTCAAGTACCTTATCTGTTACTTCCTTAGACATGAAACAGTGGATCAGTCCCTAAAGATTAGCTTATCATTAATTTATCAAGTAATTATTTAAGAACACAGAATTATCAATTTGGAAAACTTTTTATCGTTTTCGTACATGATTGAACAAAACAAAGTTGAACTCAATTAGAGAGATATCTGTTGGATAATCAAATGAAGATCCGTCACGCGGACCGGCACCGGCGGCGGTAAATCTTTTATAATCTCCATAGAGTTACAATTACTCTATAAATAGACAGCGCTTGCGAGGAAGTCATAAGCCTCTTTGTATAATGTTAACTACTATTTACAAATACAAACTTGAATCACAAATGTTAGAGTAAAACGTAAACTTCTTAATGTAACAATTTCTGATGCCTTCGCGGTTATTACACATTGTAATGAAATAACTTTAGCATTAGACTTTTACTCAGTCGTGCTAAGATTATGGAAACTTTAAAAAATCCGAAACGTCAGTAAATAAAATAAAAATACGCGAGTTAAATCCGTTAATACTTTTTGCATTCCAATCTTCTGAATGCAGTTCAAAAAGTAAATCTGTTTACCTATTTAAAAGTCTCAAAAAATATTCTAAACTAAATATTAAATAATAGTCACTATAATGTATTTCATCTCAAGAGTGACTTGTTTTTTTTTCTAATGTTGCCCTCTGTTACATCTGTGAGTGAGGCCATATCTATACAATTCTAAATGTATGAAAATTTCATTCCGGAGCGATAACTCAGCTAAGTTTTAAAAGTGCTCGTCAAAACATTAAAACTTGACGCCAGAAGCGAAACGACTCATGTTAATGAGACTGCTTCCGGTCTTCGGCTTTACGTGGAATGCATAAAATTGATATTGTAATGGACGATGCATTCATACGATTTCAAGCTCTTTAAAGAAAGCAAGAGCGCGTTAGGAGCACTTTATACTTTTACATTAGTCGCGTGTTTTTCTGTTCATTCCGAGTTAATTACTTTTCATATGATAATATACCTAATATGCCTATTCTCTATTTTCTAATTTCATACATTCCATTCCCAATTTCTGTTTAATCACACTTTTGCTCGGGTCTGTGACCACGTAGAAGTCAAAACCGTACTAATAGGACTCCAAACTTTCAAAAGTGTGTTTAACTTTTTTTTTAATTAAATCGTGACTGGGATCTTGTTCCACTAGTTTGGTTTAAAGTATCGTAAACGCGGGCATAAGTTAGTAAAATAAGGAACAAACGCGAGAATACTAAAACAATTATATAATTAGGTGGCACTAGAGCGCTACAGGAGCAGCGCGTAGTTCCAGGTCTCCAGAACAATGCGAGTGGGTCACTTAATTCAATCAAGTGTTTAACTCGCCAGTGCAGGTCTACAGGAGCCGCTAAACGACGGCTAAATACAAGAACTTAATTCACTCTACAAAGGAATTGTGGGAGATTTTTAAGTACTAATAAATAAACACCCCACCGCTACTCAGATGTTTAATTATAAAAATCTCGAGTGTTCGTATAAAATGTAATTACGCTCTCATTTTATTTTTAAGTAGCAAGAAAAGGCCTTTGAATATTAGGTTCAATTATACCAGAGATTTGAAATTGGCGCCTTTTACAAGAATTTCCAAATAACATTTTAGCCTTAATAGCAAGGTTTATTAGGAGTGGATAAAAATGACAAAAAGAAGTAGACTGCGATACGGTATAGATTTTATAAAAATACCTTTGAACGATTTCAACAAAATCACAATATTATGACGCTTAAATAAATAGGAACATTTAAAACCAAAATAATGTAATGGAAACTCTAATTATCACATTGTAGTTACCTGATTTAATAAATAATAAAATGTGCCCCTAACAGTATTGGAACACGGAGCCTTTGTTTTTGTAGTCTCTAATGACAAGACCAACTTGTCGATACAGAGAACATA
The DNA here is from genome assembly GCA_038024825.1 of Polylopha cassiicola. Taxonomy (NCBI): domain Eukaryota; kingdom Metazoa; phylum Arthropoda; class Insecta; order Lepidoptera; family Tortricidae; genus Polylopha; species Polylopha cassiicola. The sequence goes on from CP149050.1 coordinate 189,164, forward strand.
GGAAACCATTTATGTCAGAAGAGCATCGCAGAGGACTTTACCCCTTCAAGTAAAACTTGACTAACATTTAAATATTGTTCTTCCTTGTCCTTCAGAAGCGCCGGCAGTTTCAAAAACTCGTAAAGATGTTTTAAATCAATATTCAAAGTAAACGATCGAAAGATTTCCAGCGACGAATCAACAGACCATTACAGGAATTATCTACCACAATATCGGAAACAACTTTTGTTACGAATTGATTGTGTGAGAAACAAATCTTATTCTATTGCACCTTGTAATTAGAAGTAAAGTGCCCAAACGGAGAATAAATAGATTACAGAAGGACAGAGTGATCCTGCAATCTAGTTAAGATCGGTTTAATCCTCGGGATGTGTGTGGTGTGGCCGTTACAACTGTGTAAGGAGGTCGGAGGCCAACGGTGGAAGTCTTTTGAAACACTTGATAAAGACGACAAGAGGAATAAAACTGTGTTTTAGGCTGTTTGTGCTCGCTACTCTAACAGATTCGAAAGAGGTCTACCTGATTGTTTTTCGACCCCAACACAGATTCAACCCAATTTAAATAAAGTAGCTGAAGAGGGTGAACCGGGACTCGGCACTTAATAAATTAAAATTCGTAATCCTAAACCAACACCCGCGGCAACACACATGAAGGTAAAGAAAGTTGATAACAACGATAATGAACGATGTGTCGTTGAGAGGAATTTTAATCAACGGCCGAAGTTGTGGAGCCGGCGGCCGCGCCGTGCCGCGCCACGTATGTGTGTAAGAATATTTTAAGTTTTATAGCTGCCTAGCTATATGGTTTCATGATATGCAATTAAGTTTCGAGACATTCGAGGCTTTTCAAGTAGACTAAGAAATTGTTTATACTCAGAAAAATGAACTGGGTCCAAATCCGAGGCATAAGTGGTAGTATCTTATATTATTAAATTATTTCGATTTTAAACGACGACGAAAATTATTGCACTGTGGAATGAGCCCAGGATAATTATATCCTAGAGTAGGCAAGTAGGTTATAACCTACCTCATCTTCTTTTAATATATTTAAGTTTATCAATTTTTAACACTATCGCTTCGCAAACCTTATAAAGAAGAAACACGTGTTTTTCTTGCTTCCACCATTAGAAAGTGTTGTCGGCTGAGAGGGAAACATATTACATGCAAATATACATGGTAGAACTAGTATCCCATACAGAAGTGTATGTAGATTGTGGGCCGAGCCCTAACCGATATGTAAATTTTATGGGCACATTAGACCTTTTTATATGTCTTATGTGACGTATTAGGGGGTAGATTTATGTGTTCTTCTTTCAATAATATGGGTGAGTGTTCTTGCATTTTACGAACTAAGTGGATTCGTGTGGGATACAATATACACGTGTTACACAATGAATAGCATTTGTTTTGTTATTTATTGATTATCTTAGCCGATATTTAATGTCTAAATTTTATATTTAAAAACGAAAAGTAACGTTTTTTAAAAGTTCCAATGAAATAATAAACTATAATAATGGATTATGATTAATGTACTTATTTTAAATATGAGAATGCTCTTTTTTATACGAAACTAATTGACAAAAATATATATAATTAAGCATCAGTTTAAAATATATCATGCTACGATCATTTGTATTGTGTATATAAATTAAAAAACTGATATTAATTAATTTGTTTTTCAAATCAGATTATTTGTATACTTACTATGAAAGTCTGCCCTGAATTTTAATTTGATTTATTAATAATAATTTTACCAACTCTCAAAAATTTCTGATACTCCAATGGTAATTATTATTACAGAAATTATTGTTTAAACATGCTTTTAGTTCAAAAATATAATTAGACTTAGCAATCGATCAAGACTTGTTCTTGAAGTGTGATTGCTATTTCTAATAAAATTCTAATTTCTTCTCAGGTTAGTCACAAAAAGCAGGTTATATTTTATTCCTCGTTCCATATAAAGCAGCCGTGAGTGACGCGCGACATAAATTAAAAGAGGGATAACGGTTCTATTATGGCAGAATATTTATGCGGGTTCCGCCGGCGCGCGCCAAATTGTTTTTAGCTTATATATATATGAAAAACTGATTTAAATCACAGCCTATGAACCGGAGGTTTATATTTGAGTACCTAAATCAAACCATTTCATCAGAGAGTAGAAAATAAATTTTCTGATTAAACTTTGGTTCTGGTGCTGGTAATTTTTATTACTTTCTATAACAAATTCCACCCTGTTAAGACTTGAATTACGGATAAAAACTATTCTTTATCCGTCTCCGAGATTACACTATTTCCGCATAAAATTACATTTAAAACTTTCACCCCGCTTAATATAAACCCTGTCCTTCCCCAAGATTCGATACTAGAAATATCTTATATTTTTTTTGGATTTAGTGTTTCATAGAAATATAAAACACTAAATCCAAAAAAAATAATCGGTTAGGTAAGCACGAAGAGGTAACTAACAGAAAAAGTTAGCATTAATAGTGTTAGTAGATATCTCAGTTCATTGTGATAAAGCTTTTATATTTATAAAAGTATTCGCTTGACTCCGGTAAACGTTTCAAGGAAACACGGAGGAAATAATATCTTTTGAAAAATGTGTCCCAGTTAGCACTTCCTAAACATTCTTCTGGCGTTGGATTAAGTAATAATCGCGGCGGGAGGCTGGCGCGCTGCCACTGCACCGCTGCAGCGCTGCACCGCTGCACCGCTGCACCGCTGCACCGCTGCACCGGCCGCGTGTGGACGGCGCGCTATACTTACTTGAAATCTCTTTTCTTTATTACATTTTATCAGTTTAAATAAAAGAGGAGTCTATGTAATTAATTCGGGCTATACATAATCTATCAGTGAGCAAAGATCTCAAACTTTCATATTTTTAAAACCCTCAAAATTTCAATCATAGTAAACACCTATTATCATAGGAAATCAATATCTTGATCTACATATTATGTAATATGTGTGTCTACTACAAGAGGTCCCATTAAAACTCCCTTTCTAAAAAATAAGAAGTAAGCACGTGCGACGTTTTTATTAACAACTTCAAACTTTATCTGTGTGTATTGCACTTTTCATTCAAAATGCTTAATTGATAAAAATATAAAAATAAATAAAATCGCATAATTTAACTGGTATCCAAACGTTTACTTACGTCACCCTCGTAAGCCTAACAGGCACTCGCTGCAGTATTATTTTCAATATCGTAAAATCACGACTTCCAAGCGTGATCAGTCCGCAGTCAAAATTAATCAAAGCAAGGGATTATTCTCATCAATATTGTTCAATCAAAACGCCGGGAAAAGGTTCTGTAATAAATTTCACCTGTCGAATTACTAATTCCGGGGGTTTTGGTAAAAATCGCCGCCGAGCCGCGGCTTCCGGGGAATTGTTTCTGTCAACCGATAGCGCGGTTCCATTACGGGTGATTATGAAACAATCTTTGGGTCACTGTGATAAGATTCGATCAAAAAATCAAAGTGAAAATCTATGAAAACGGGAAAAAATCACGTTGAGGGCTCCCAACCCTCATAAATATTTGCCTGTTAGTCTAGTGGTCAGAAAATGACTACGCAACCAGAGTTTGCGGATTCAAATTTAGCTAAAGGCAAAAATTAAGTTACTTAATAATATCTGATGCTTTCGCACTTATTACCTACACATTGTAATGAAACAATTTTAACGGATTAAACTCTGCTCTCGTAACGAAGAGTTTACAGTCTAAAACTAGACTACCGTCAGCTCAGTTAACCGCAGCATGACATTAATTAATGAACGCAAGTTAAATCCGTTACAATTATTTTATTCCAAAATGTACCTAAGTTGTTTGTGGATAAAGTGGGATAAATCATAAGTGACGTCACGGGCGTCTTCGCGCAAATCCCCCCCGGGATAATGTTGCGCACACAGGAGGCTGTGCCCGGGGGGGGGGGGAGGGTGAAAAAACATATTTTTTTATTTATTTCAATCACGGAAACGTAAATGTTTGTTCGGGCTCCGCCGGAAGTTAGAACGATGCGAGAATATTTATAATAGGACGGGTTACTTTAACCGTCTTCCATAATCACGTATTTTACCGAACTGTTGTCATTATTGAATATGTACATACTTATTATGATGATGATACCAATATCACGGTTTGTTTTTTTGCAATACAGAAAAATACTAAAGAGTAATAATTTCTGATGCCTTCGCGGTTATTATACATTGGAATGAAACAACTATAACGGATTTAACTCCGACTTTAGCATAAGACTATTGTCAGCTCAGTCCTGCTACGATTATGGAATCTGTAAAGGCTCCGAAACGTCAGCCAATAAAACAAAATACGCGAGTTAAATTCGTTAAAGTTGTTTCATTCCAATACTAAAGAGTATTAGACATGACGTGCCTTACAAATCATAATTATTTTCATTAGGTATCTTGAATATTTTAGAGAGCGAAATTCAATCCCCGATAATTTAACAGTCAATTTCCTGGTTCCAGAGATAGTACATAAGTCATTACGGCATTAAAACACCTCCAATACAATTCAAATAATTGCCTCTTCCGGTTTCGAACTTGGTCAAACAACAGTCTTCCGAACTAATCCTACGTCTTAATAAGATATTAATAGCAATAACCAATTATAGCGATTCCGTGATATCAATTATCTTTAGTGGTCCCCCCGGGGCAAGGGGGGGGGAGGGCAGGGGGGGGGTCACCTTATCAATATTCATGTTCCGGGACGAGCCTGCTCTTGTATTAATACAGACATACATACGTAGTATACAGTGAATGCGGTATTCCAATTTCATATAAAAAATATCTCATATAAAACACATAATAATTAGGTATATAGGTAACTAACAAAGTATAACAGTTTATCGTAAAGGTTATGAGAACTTGTCTTTCAGTTATTTTTGCCAAAAGTAGAAGAAATGTGAACCGTTACTGCGTGATTGATTAAAAAACTTACCTACTACAAATAAAAACTTTCACATATAAACTATGTCATATTATTTCGAGCAAATAGATATAAGAATGTATGAAGAAGATTAATTTTCTTGAAATCTAAATCTATTTTTCATACCTGTTCAGCCCTTGTATTGTGAAATTTGCTGTCAATTTTTTGAGATCTCGTTAAAATTTAATATCGCATTTAATATTAATATTGCTGTCATTAGTAGATTAGGTCTGCAGATAATTCCGGTACTGCGCACCATTTTACCTTATAACTGAAGCAGGTGACCAGCAATCATACCCATGCACCCTTGTACCCATCGTTATAAAGCCTATTTTAGATTGGCACCTGCCATGTAGTCTTCTATCATCAGTAACAATGTCCATTTTGAAACACACTCATTTACTTAGTTTATTTACGAAAGACGTATGAGAGGGATGAAAGAGTGTCGGTTTGGAAGGTTTTTTATTTAATTATGAATATATGATAATAAGACTGCATCATAATAGCCACTTATGTTTGTATATTAAGTATTTATCGAAGGTTGAAGTTATTTTCAAATAACTTTTTAATAAAAAAATTTAACCGCCGAAAAAAAACTAAAACGCAAAAGAAAACAATAGCGCACTGAAAAGTAAAAAATAATAATTTTGTCTTTTATAACGACTATTATTTTTGTTGTAACGTCTGATATTTTTGAAGTCGGTGTTTTTTTCGGCGGTTATATTTTTTTATTAAAAAGTTATTATTTTATAATTTTCTGTGACCATAATTTATACAAATTATTACATGCTTAATTTTTAAATACTTTTGAAATAGTTACCTACCTTGTTTTTCAACCGACGAAAAAAACGGAGGAGGTTCTCAATTCGACGCGTATATTTTTTTTTTTTGCTATTAACTTTCAGTAAACAATAAATTACCCCTATTATACCACCCTTAGGGTAGGATTTCTTTTTTCAAAATTATATAGGATCAACTTTGAGGTATGCCCTATCTAATAAAAAAAGAATTATCAAAATCGGACTACTCTGTAAATAGTTACGCGTGGTCATACGATACAATCGGTGCGTGAAAAATTAATCATCCCTTATTTACCTACCCTTAAGGTTGGATGTTTTTTTCCAAATTATAATGGGAGCCAACGTTGGAGTATACTCTTTCCAATAAAAAAAGAATTATCAAAATCGAACCACTCTGTAAAAAGTTATGCGTGGTCATACATTAAAAAAAATAGATACACGTCGAATTGAGAACCTCCTCCGTTTTTTTCGTCGGTTGAAAATAGGCATGTACTCTCTGTATTGTACAACAAAATAAATACACAGATTGAAGCGGCAAACAACGCACACGTCCTAAGGCGAACCGATTCCTTTACAAAATCTCTTCTTGTCAACTTTTGGGCGATTGAAATATTATAAGAGTAGGTGAATAATATACTCCATATAGACCCATATTGTAATAGCAAACCACAAACACCTACTGACTAAACCTAGGTGCCTACTAGCGATGTAACAAAGTCCTCGTTGCACCTAGTTGATAAGAACGGCCATACATTACTATCGGCGGGGCTCGTAAATAACCGCGAGGCGCACAAATTTGCGGCGAAGCCTCTCCCGTGACGTCACGAGCTGCAGAACCTTCTGGAATGTGCTAGATTGCTCCCGGATACGTCGGCGTCGCCTAATTGTACTAGACTAGAACATTATTGATTGCGTTTAACTAAGGTATATTAATTTTACGGTGATATCTTCAAAGCTTTATAATTTCCATATTCGTAGCTGACTCAATTAGAGAGACTATAGTTATAAAATTAATATGCACGAGTTAACTCCGTTTTACCAAATTATACTAATGTGTAAAAGCTATATCAAATTACAGCTTCGATAATATCACGATAAAAAGGCAACATTATAAAATACCTTTTATTAAAATTAGGAATGCGTCTCAAAAGTAATTACAGGCCCAAAAGTCAATCCTAATCAAAATGATTAGACCAGGTAGGTGCAGATAAGCTGTCAGCTCTTGGATCAGTGTCTGCTGATCTGTGTTCTGCGTGCAAGTGTCGTGAGAGTGCAGTCCCGCCGTATCGACTCTCCCCGGCCCGAGATCAGTGTTGCCAATTTAGCGATTTTGTCGCTAGAACTAGCGACTTTTGCTTAAGGCTTAGCGACCAAAAAAAAGTTTTGACGACAGAAATAGTTTAGCGACTTATCTGGCGACTTTTGGAGTACAAATTAAAACAGTTCTAGAGCCAATAATAGATACATTTTTTTGTCAAATCGACACAGAATTATTCAATGCCAAATTCAAACTTTATTTAATTTAAGTTCCATTTGTATATTATTATGGGGGGGGGGGGGGGGGGTCCACGAACTTTTTATGGTTTATTTTTAGTTTTAGCGACTTTCTGGCGACTTTTGAGTTTCAGTTTAGCGACTCCAATTTCTAGGAGTTGGCAACACTGCCCGAGATGCAACTGCAACTGCATTTGTTACGCTCCACGGGGACTACTTACCTCTCCGCTAGGCACTGCCTATTAGGTATCTCTAACAAAGAACACGTTCAGTTCAAATTGTCATGCAAATCACGTACATAGGTATACCTATATTTCTATGTCGTGTAGATACTTCTGTTTGTACACATGTAACTCGAATCAATGATGAAAAATAAATCAATGATAAATTGAATGGTCGATTTTTTCTACTCATATCTCGGTGGGTACCAATTTAAACCTTACTTAGATATCGAACGAATTTCAACTGTTATCTACGGCAGATTGTTTTCAAAATATTATAAAATAAATCATTATCGAACTATGTTATAGTTATTGAATGTTCTCGATTACAGATTTCTTATATTATTCACTACTAGCTGTGCCCGCGACTTCGTCCGCGTGGAATAGTTATTTTCCCCGTTTTTTACACATTTTCTACTGTTTCTTCGCTCCTTTTGGTCGCAGCGTGATGTTATATAGCCTAAAGCCTTCTTCGATAAATGGTCTATCCAACAAAAAAATATTTTTTCAATTCGATCCAGTAGTTCCTGAGATTAGCGCGCTCAAACAAACAAACAAACAAACAAACAAACAGCTTTATAACATGTATTAGTATAGATATTCATACTCGCAACGTAAATTCCCCAAAACATGGACCACTAAACCGTTTGCAAAGTCTGAATCACAACAAAATCTCTTCAGCTACCGTTTAATTTTAATCACTTAAAACCTAAAGTAAGGCTCAAGGAGTGACTTAGTAAAAAGCAGTGAAAATGAACATAGTCGGGTGCGCCGCTCGCATATTCATGCGGCATAATCGTGAACTAAGTGATCGTCGTATGAATATGTAAGCCGATGCACCGCTGCACCGATGCACCGCTGCACCGATGCACCGCCTCAGCCGCTGAGCCGCTGCCTTACTGCTTACATGAATGACATTAGGCATATCCATTATCACGTAACCTCTACATTATATTAATAACGCGCTTAGCTTTGTACGCGGACTTGTGTTTGCAGCCTAGCTTAATACGCGAAAAGGTTGATGGTTTATTCATTAGTGAATAAGGATGAAAATAAAGTCCTTAAGATATAATAACTTTAATTATTTACTTTATCAGATGTGAGATGAAATGGTAACAAACCCAATTAGCAATTTTCAAGTTACTTGCAAGCCAAGATATATTACGGTCAAAGAATACAATCTTCTACAGTACATCGTCTTAAAAGTAGGGTTTGATATTAATATAATTATATTAAAAAGCTACGTATATCTGCAGTGCTTGGAGGAGTGTCGTGCGCGGCTTGTGACCTGCACTTAACTGACACTGGATTTAGGTCTTAATGAAGAGAAACTAAGGTGGAGTAAGAAATGAGATTATCCGTAATGAAAAGAAAAAAAAATATATATTCTAAAGCCTTCGTGGTTATTACACATTGGAATGAAACAATACCAACTCGAAACAAATCCCTACTAATATTATAAATGCGAAAGTAACTCTGTCTGTCTGTTTGTCTGTCTGTCTGTCACGCTTTCACGCTAAAACTACTGGACCGATTTAAATGAAATTTGGTACAAAGAAAGTCTGGAGCTTGAGAAAGGACATAGGCTACTTTTTAACCGACTGCAAAAAAGGAGAAGTTCCACGCGGACGAAGTCGCGGGCAGAAGCTAGTATTTCATATTTTGAAACAGGGTAGTAGTTTCATTTTATAATTTTTAAACAAAGGTAGTCTCCATGTTTCATGTCCAAGTTTTCGAAACTTTATCAAATAAAATAAAATAACCGAGTTAAATCCGTTATAATTGTTTCATTCTAAAATAACAATTGGAAATTTAAACAGTTTCTTTATATGAAAATGTACGACGCAACCTGGAACAAAATTCACTTAAAAATATGCCAAATAAAAGATAACTAAATCAATAAATAAAAACAACCATTACTCGAAAGTTGATACTCACTCACGAGGACAGATTGAAAACGAACTTCCCCACACATCGTTTTGAAAAAATACGCTTCATAACTTTGAAAAATGCACCCCTCCATCAAATACTTTTATATTGAATGTTCCGACAAAGGCAACGCAAAATAACTATGAGAATACAGGCTATTTGTCACTCGCGCGACAATCTATCGAGCGCTATTGAATGGAGCACTCGACATTTATCACTCGTACTTGAACTTCCGCCGTCTACGTCATATCCGATCAGCTCAGCGGATCAAGTTTAGATCTATACAGTATTGGAAACACCTTCTACACAACGAACACAATATTACACGGTATTTTGCAGAAAATATACTGAATACACGAATGTTTAGAATTATTTCTCTCAAATAGGCACATTACAATTTAACTACCTATGTATAATGAATTAAAGTACCCACCTCTATTGATTTTTAACTGTTATAAACAACCTTGACCACGTAAAATAGATTTTACTAATAATACTTGTTTTGTTTTAAAAAACGTTAAAAAATATCGTTATCGATGCTATCTTTCGTAAATATTTGTAATGTGTATAAATCAATGGTTAATAACAGATAAAACATTGCATAGGTACCTATCGCTTTTTCAAAAAAATACTAAACATTGTAATGAAGCAATTAGGTATAACGGATTTAACTCGCGTAGTTTATAGTTTCAATAATGTAGAAAAAACTTGCTACGTGAATCAGCTAATAAAATAAAACATGCGAGTTAAATCTGTAATAATAGTTTAATTTCACTGTCTCATAACCACGAAGGCATCAGAAGTTAACAGTACACACCATGATAGTTCAATTACCTTTTATCTCAACAAAAAAAACAAATAGGTGGAATTTTTCTTGGAAGTTTTTATCGTGGTGGGTTCCGTGGAGAAGCGATCGCGTCCCGGCGTCCCGCGGGAGACGTTAGCGACGGAGATTGATTCCCGCTCTAACGAGGGAGCCGCCGATCCAGACGGATCCAGGTTGACGCGCTAGTGGCTGATTGTTCGGGCGTGTCAACCGCCGTCAGTCCTGAAATAGGTGTGAGTGTACTGGAATGAAACAACTATTAACGGATTTAACTCGCGTATTTTTATTTTATTTTATTTGCTGACGTTTCGGATTCTTTACAGTTTCCATAATCGTAGCACGGCTGAGCTGACAATAGTCTAACGCTAATGTCCAATGTGTAATAACCGCGAAGGCATAAGAAATTATTATGGTGTGAGTGTACTTTAATAGCAATATTTTCTAGAGATCACTAGTAGGTAATAGCATTCATCTATGGTAATAGTGAGATAATTAGACTGTAACATAATGATAAGTGGCTAACAGTGTATGTTGCATATTATGAACAGTAAAATAATCCAATAAATAAATGCACACCCAACAATTATTTTGTGAAGCTTCGTTTTTGAGCCGAACGCTCTGCTCGGTTTCACAAAAGATTTATTATATTTGTGTTTCCTGCACACTGCTGCAAACCATAAAATTCAGTTTTTTTTTATTTATGACAGTTTCTCTACCTGCAAACATCAGTTAACCAACCATATAAATTAAAAAGACTTACTCGTAGTCGTAACAAAATAATATTATGATTGATGATGCAATGCATTCCTTAAAATTTCGTCAGTGTCGGCACACTCTACCTGTCGTGATCAATCAATGAGAGTGGTGAAATTTCGCTGGTAGATTAATATCTACGTCATTTTAATTTGCATTTGGATGACAGTTCTATATACAAAGGTTGTCGTGGCGTTTGACCTCCTTTGTTGACGCGGCAGACTGACAGCGGACTGGCCACCGGGACCTTAGAATCTAGACTTGACTTGACGGACTGAACAATTGGGACCGACGACAGGACGCGACAAGACGCTTTTCCTATCCCTACTAATATTATAAATGCGAAAGTAACTCTGTCTGTCAGTCTGTCTGTCGTTACGCTTTCACGCTAAAACTACTGGACCGATATAGATGAAATTTGGTACAAAGAAGTCTGGAGCCTGAGAAAGAACATAGGCTTTTTAACCGACTGCAAGTAAAAAGAGGAGTTCCACGCGGACGAAGTCGCGGGCAGAAGCTAGTATCTAATAAAAATGAGAAAAGTGCGTTTCTACCTAAGAGAAAAGTGCGTCTCAATTCACAACATAGGTATTACCTAATACCTATAATAATTTTAGCTAAGCTTTTGAAAAGTCCTAAGGATCTTCACGCGTCAGTATGCAAGCTTGTAACGACACGTCGCCGCGTCGCAGGTGAAATGTGGGGACAAAATTCAAATAGCAAAAGTTAGTAAAATCCATCGAACCTGCCGCTTGTCGACCACATCGTACGCCCTGAACAACGTGTCCAATATCGGGCTAGTAGCGAACTTTGCCGAACTTTACCGAACTTTACCGAACTCGCCCGAACGAGCACGAAGTTTGACCGCGGATTATCGCGTGATCCCGGAAATGGGACACTAGGACAGTTTCTAGATCATTTATTTAAACTTTTTTTTTTTTTCAGTTAGCCTATTGAGAAATTTTAATGTAATATACATGCGTAATAGGTATAGTAGAGAGACACTGATAATTAGTATCAGTATTGCACCCGTGCGAAGCCGGGGCAGGTCGCTATTAGCAATAAAGTAGCAAACAGAACAAAACGTCACCGTGCCATTTAAAATATAAAATATTTTAAATTGTGTCCATGACTCATATTTTAATAATAAAATATAGGTACCGACATCTACAGTACCTTCATGCTTAGCTTTAAATCGCTAAAATTGAATAAATAAACATATTTTTTACAACACAATGTTATTATTTAGCTATAATTTTAATAAAGTTTTAAAAGGTGTTATCAATTTCCATGTATTTATCCTTATATTTCAATGAGGAAAACAACAGCACAGCGGTTGGCACAATAAGCGATGAGTTCATATTGTGTCGCGGCTCGTTGTTGGAAGCATGTTGTTGTTGTGGTCGGTGTCGGTGTCGGTGTTGTTGTTGTGCGCGGGCGCAGAAGCTGGCGCCGCGCAGCCCGGCTGGCCGGAGTGCGCGGAGGGAGCGGGGGGCGAGTGCTACGGGGACTATGTCTACGATGACCTGGACGGGTGGTCTTCCAGGGACTATCTGGTCGATGGTAAGCATTAGGTACAAATTTTTATTTATTTCTCACAACTGTATAAAACAACAATTTCTATACAAAACCACACATAATCAGGTTTTTTATCAAACCGACTCCACCGCTTTAAAATAGGTTTTAACTATTTTATTCTTTTTGCACTTAACCGTTTGTTGTTGGTACCTATCCATAAGTACCTACTATGCCATTTTGCCTTGTTATAAGTACTGTATTTCTGTATTTTTTTTAAACCAGGCAGTCGTCTGATAGTGTCGATGAAAGGTAAAGATGTGCGGTGGAGGTGCTCCCAGCACGCCTCCCTGACCGCCTCGATGCCGGCGTTCCAGAACCACGCCCGAGTAGACACACTCACGCTCACCGGCTGCGAGGTTCCCGACAAGGCATACCTCGAAGTCCTAAAGAGGAACATGAACGTGTCAGTGACCGAACTCCTCGAGATCCAGACCTGGCCTCATCCACCATTGACCAATATCCACTTGCGTTTCGACGAAATACCAAAAGCTATCAAAGTCCACTCGTACGAGCTCATGCACCCCGAGAACGACTTCGTGAGCTCTATCGTCACAAGCGACGTCAGCTTCAACAATATACACCTATCTCCCGTCGCCGCTCGTATGTTTCCCGGTGACATAGTAAATCTCGAGATAGAAAAAGCTGGCCTCAAAGAACTGCCGTTGGAGATGAAAGGCATGACCTTCCTGAACAGGCTGACGGTGCGCGACGACGACCTCGTGAACATCTCGGTGGTGCCGGATCTTCACTCTCTTCACTACCTGACCCTCGAGGCACCGGACGTCGCGCTGCCGGATTTGCATCGGCTTCATAACATTACAATAATCAACTTGAACAGCCGCAAGATGCTGAGAGTGTTCGGGGAGTGTACGAACCTGAGGAACTTGAATGTATTGAATGGTGATATGGTAGAGTTGGAGGAAGGGTGGCTGGAGCGCTGCTCCCGGCTGGAGGAGCTGCGGGTGCGCGGGCTGGCGCGGCTGCGGCGGCTGTCGGCGCGCGCGCTGGCCGGCGTGCGCAGGCTGCGGCGGCTCGATCTCTCTCGCAACAGCTTGGAGGCGTTGCCGGAAGATTTATTTGAAAGTACACCACTATTACAATATTTGGACTTGTCTCGTAACCGGCTACATATATCAGGTTTAGACAGGTAATTATAATTATATTTATTAGTATTAGTAGATTTATTTCATTTTTAAGGTTGTGTATCCAAAGGGTAAAATAGGACCCTATTATTGAGACTGCGCTGTCCGTCCGTCTACTAGGCTATATCTTATGAACCGTCATATCGTCAATTTCTACAGTTAATGTATTTATGGTGCTGCAATAAAACACAGAATAAAAATATTATTAAAGGGACTTAATCAAAATCAAAACCAATAATTTCCAAATACGAAATAAAGTCTTAGTATTTATTAATTGAAATACATTATTTGTACCTAATTCTACCCAATATTCAGGTCAATATTTAGACCGGTCCGTCTGCAGACCCTGGACCTGTCGTACAACGAGCTGAGTGCGTCGCAGCTGGTGGCACTGGACGCGCTGGACCCGGCGTCGCTGACCACGCTAGCTCTGAGCGGGAACAAGCTCGCGGACGCGTGTGACACAGACGATGTGTTTTCATTTCTCTTTCGTAAGTATTGTGGTTTTGCTGTCTTTGTAGATTATGTTTAAAGAAAAAGGAGATGTTTCTGATATTTTGAGATTAAATTTAGTTGATGGTTTGTAACCTATTCTATATTTGTATAATTAGTACAATCACGATTTTGTTTTGCATTAAGTACCTATTTACATTTTATATTTGATAGATTATTAAGTCTTTTATGTGCATGATAAGTTGTAAATATAACTTATAATGTCTAATGCTTGTAAAACAATGAAATAAAACAATAACTTATAACTTCGATAAGTTTGGTGTGTTGATGAAGTTTGGTGCCTACAGCCGTTTGACAGTTATCACACTTAATCAGTGCACGCTAGTTTAACTAAGGCCCATAGTACACGGCGTATTTTAAACGCGCCGCCGACGCGCAGACGACGCGCTTCAAACGCAATTTGAACGCATCCTAGTAACCTAAGCACACGGGGCGATCGTAAAACGCGCCTCTACTGCGCTTATGCGCGCAGATACCGCGCGTTTTGCCCCTACTCTGCTCCTTTGTACGCGCGTTTGTATCGCTTCAAACGCGAGTATACGCGCTTCATGCGCGCGCTTGTTTCATCAATGTAAACGCAACAAGCAGCGTCCACAGCGCCGAAGACGCGCGTTCTTGAAATGCGCGTCGTCGGCGCGTTTAAAATACGCCGTGTACTATCGGCCTAACATTTGTCAGTTAATCAGTGCTGTATATAAGCTTCTCCTGGTCCGCAGATGCCATCGACGAGACGCAGCTGCAGCGGCTGGTGATGACGCGAGCTGCAGTGCAGGCGTTCTGCAGCAAGTGGTTGCAGCTGCCGCACCTTAGGCTGCTGAAGCTGAACAATAACGCTATTAGCCACATACCGGTAACAGAACAAATATATTACTATTTACATAGATCCTTCTGTAAGTAAGTAAATGAAAATACTTGCGTTTGGTATTATCATTCGAATTTATAGAAATTTTGTTTTACTTGGGATAATTTGTAATAAAACTTTAGTTGAGTCTTACCTATTAGTTTTCTAGGCTTTTTTATTTTATGTTATTTAAAACTGCTGTTATGTTGATTAATTCAGGAAGTAACGAAGTGTTATTAGGAAAGCCGGAATTTATTAATTGCTGTTCTATAATAATATGTTATATTTCCGAAATCCGACCACATAGGTAAATATCAACTGAATTTGTAAATATAATACTTTCCTATATTATTCTTAAATATCAAAAATAACCTATCTAATACACATACAGGTGTGATTTTTTCCATAACAGTTAAAAATCATTGATTGCATATTGTTAATACAAACATTTGAATATAACATACATACTTACTTGCCTTATTTTTATATTACAGTGCGAAAAAGGAATGACTAGAAAGGACAAGTTAACAATAGACCTGCGGGACAACCCCGTCGCGTCATCAGATCATTGCTACCAGGGTGACCTCTCCACTGCCGTCCTTACCACTGACGCGATCATGAGTCAATTGTAACTGTCTAACCAAATAAATGAGCAGATTGGAAAAAGCTCAACCGAGTTGGCGATAGTAAACACGGCTACGAATATGGGAACTGTAACGTCAAATAGAATAAAATACCCGAGTTATATCCGTTAGTTGTTCATTCCAATAACGCAGAATAACTTAAACTCATGCACTAATATGAATGGCTAGTTCGTTCATGTATATTTTAAAGCTACAAGCTGCAAGGTCTCTCAGTGTCACTAATTACTTAGCAATCGAACCGACCCAACTAGAACTAATTAAATCCAACCGAGTCTAAGTCCAACTTGTAATTCCGTCTGTCCGTTCAATTCATTTAATAAAACGTTTTAATAAAGTTTAAACTGCCGCAATACTCGTTAGATTCTAGTTTCGGACCCTGGACTGTTCTAACACTAACTATTTCTACCTGAGGTCTGGAATTTACAAAATTAGTTTACACGGTGCAATGTCGACAATGTGCATTATTTCTATCAACGAAGCTTATCGGTTTATACAAATTAGAGATATTCAATAGGTATGACGAGTGTTTTTTTGTTCGTCAAGTACATTACCAGTTATTACCAGTACTAATGGTAAAAGTACCTAAATTGTGAGCCCTCACTCCCGAACTTTAGAAACACTTCTCTTTGTCACTTTTTGTTATACCTGTTTGGGAACATAACTAAGAAGCTCTTTAGGAGTTGTCGAATGGTGACTGCTCTCCGGACGTTGCCAAGATGCTAAAGATGGACTGATGACTTGGGGAAGGACGCAGGTTGCCAGACTGGTTGTAAAAACTTGGAGAGAAATGGTCTCCACTACCGTTTCACTTTTTCTCCACAGATCTTACTCTAGCCATAGAACGAAGACATAGAACAAAAGACTTCCACCTGATATGATAGAATTAAAAAAAAATGACTTTTATTACCTAGTACCTAACAAATTTGATGGCATTTTAGCTAATGGTTTTTGCACCTACATCCTTGATCATATTTAAATACCGCAGTGCAAGTACCTAGCAGTACCTACATAATAATATTGATTTTGTGATTTTCTTATTCTACAAACATTTACTTACTACAGTAAATGATGTCATTATTTCTTAAAATAAAATTTAAACTCTCTGAAACAACTTAAACACATATAGGAAAACCCATTTCTGTAGGTAGTATTGACTCTTTATTTTATTCTTTTATTCTTCATCTCATTTAATTAATAAATTAAAATCCCTTTATCCACTTTATATTTGCTTTCTCAAATGGAAGGTAATTTACACATATTATTGAAAAGAAATATTGAAAGTTAATTAATTTTCTACGTGAACTAGTATTTGCTCAACAATGGCTACAAACTCTTATTAATAATTAATTACTAGGTTTTTAATATTAAAATGTAATTTTTACCTTTAAGTTGGTATAAGGCTCCAAAACTTGATATTTTGCTCAGGTTTTCCTTTTATAACGTAGGGGGGGCTCTAAGAAAAGATTTTTGATAATATTTACAACCCCTAAGGGGGTTATGTGGGAATACTTATCGTGCGCAGATGAATTTGCAGGGATCAACTAGTACACCGACATAATTAGACTTATCTAAAGTAATGTAGGTATTTAAATAGGTAAAACTTCATAGATAAGCTTCTAAACAAGTCAAAAAATACATATAGTTATTTGTATTGTAACGAAGATAAAGTAAAAAATTACAGAATGTAGAAAATCGTTACATAGACGCGTCCGTCGGGACCTCGCGGCCTCGGGGCGGGAATCAATCACCCGATGACACCTAACGACTGTTTGATGGTAGTTTCCTGAATTACGAAACTTTCATTCAGAATCAATTATTCAATTTTGACAAAACACTCGAGACAGCTGGAGCTGTTTGTCTTTGTTTATCAGTCGCTGAGCGACGGTTGCATAATCGTTGTTGTAGATTTGGTAGTCTTACATAATGTTCACATCTATACTAATATTATAAAGAGGAAAGTTTTGTATTTTTGTATTTTTGTATGTTTGTAATGAATAGGCTCCGAAACTACTGGACCGATTTCAAAAATTCTTTCACCTTTGGAAAGCTACATTATCCCCGAGTAACATAGGCTATATAATATCACGCTAGGTCTTATAGTTGCGGAACAGTAACCGAAAATGTTTCAAAAACGGGGGAAAAGTATCGTTTCTGAGGCCTTCCGTGGCTGAGCATATAGTTAAAGTTATACAAAAATGCTTTATGGGTGAATCTGTATTGTTCATCTTAACATTATCTTTAAAAAAAATCTTAAATCCCCCCGTGCGAAGCCGGGACGGGCCGCTAGTGTTCTATAAAGTTATATATAGGTACTTACTTTGCAAATTTAGTTACCTAACACAACAAAGAAAAATGGTTTCAAGTCAAAAAAATACAGTTAAACTTAATTTTAACAAGGGCGCTTTATGTAGCAAATTCATGATATTATTCCTAGTAGCTGACCACCATAGTAGGTATATTAAAATTAAATACCTACCTGTTTCTGATTAAAAATACTTCAAACACGATAAACAGAAATACAAAACCTGTTTCAAACCGCATAGTTAATAAACTGGACGTGAATCCGGCAAAATAACTTCAAAAATATACGTTCAAATTTCACATTAAAAACGAATCCGAACAATAGTTTTAAACTCGTGACGTAAAAAAAGGCTTTTACGTATTCCGCCGTAAATGGGACAAATGGAAATCCAACTTATAATTTGAGCAAAATTTTTACGTTTACGTCACTCGAGACAGAAAGTAAAAAGCAATCCATTTGGCAAATTGTGGCCATCACTTGGCGACAGAAGAGCTACGGAGACAGATCACTCCATTTACTTGTTATGTGTTTACGCCTTTTTAAGAAAACCACGTGCAAAATACCATCGTGTTCGAACACACACACACACACACACACACACACGCACGGAGAATAAGGTGCCCCCTAGGTAAGTACTCAGTATAAAAACTTAAACCGCTTACGCGCGGTGTTTACCTCAAGTGTGTGAAAAAGGAGATACGACAGAGCATGACTTTACGGGTTTTAGAATTCAAGTTTTAAAAAAGGTCATCAACAATGTTAAAACTAGCACTTTTAATATATTGATCTTTACTATATTAAAAGTGCTATGCGGTGGTACTATTTTGTGACATTTAGGTACATTTTAACTATACCAATTATTTCACAGTTTTGAAATAGATACAGCATCATTAACAATGCTCGACGTAGCAGCTTGTTCTAATAATTGGCATGTCAACGGTATTAACATGTAATTGGGATAGAGATGAGAAAGTATTGATTTCAGGCTCTTTTTGAACACTTAATTATTAAGGAAGCAAAATAATTATAAGAACGTTAGAAGTAACCGTGTTTAAGCTATTCCGTGCGTGTTGGCGGGCATTGCATTATGACGGCGAGTTTAGTTTGAAGTGACAAGTCTTGTATTTTTTATCTTCACGAGCGCGCCGGAGTGGAATACTGCATAATTACACGGCAGGAGGAGCATAAAAAACCGGCCAAATACGAGTCGGACTCGCTAACATGGGGTTCCGCACAAAAATCACGGCAATTTTTATAAGAACCTTAAAAAAATATTTTAGTCCATTTTATAGTATTTTTTGTTATAGCGGTACCTAACAAAAATACATAATGTGTGAAAAAAGCCATGGATAATTGAAATGACTTACCGCCTCGTGTCAGACGGACGAATGAACGGAGTTTGAGTAATGGAGTCCCGTTTTTACCCTTTGGATACGGATCTCTAAAAATGCGCAATTATACGCGAATCTGCATAAACACAACGCTAGTCTCGTATTTTAGTAAATAAACTAAATTTTCTATGCTTTTCTTTTCAATGTGGTAGAAAATCCGTCCCAGGTTTCCTAAAATTTAATATCAAAAGTAAAATTGAAATTAGTACACTACATTGCTTTTTCCGCTTTTTTCGTAATATTATTGTGTTCGGGAGGTTTTGTTAAACAATTATTTTTCAAATATTGAGTGACTTATACATGCAGGTATATATTATTATGTGTCAGTTATATTTTACTGGTCCTATGTCCTTAGTTTTGTTCTCTCTATCTTGTTTGAGGGTGGATTTCAGGGCGGTTCAAACACCGTGTTTACCTACTTCTAAATATAAAAAAAATTAGCCATATCAAGTATTAAGTTTGAAGTAAGTACATGTTGTCACAATTAATCAAGTTTAAATAATTTTGTAGCTTTTGTAGCTTAATCTGAATGATTCTCATTTAATTTGAATTGCCCCAAACGATTCATTAATATTGTGTATTCATAACCATCCATATTAATTGCATGACAGTTCATAAACGGTGTCAGCGAGGTTAAATCAGCAATTCATAAAGAGAACAATGATTCCTCATTTTTATCCAACCCAGTTCGCAGATTAAAATGAAACCATTCTCTTTATGCAGATCGGTGCAGTGAAGAGTGCAGTGAAATGCAAATTGCAGTGTTTGTCTCGGTTCGACCGGCGATGCAGCGATGTGCCGCGACGGGGTGCGTTCTGTTTATTTTCTTTCTCGCCATTAAGCTACAAACAATGTATCGAGACTGAACTTCTGTATTGCAATGAGTTGTTGGCTTTATTGTCTGTTTCTTCTTCTTTGTTTTTATTATAGTTGTTTAGTTATTGCTTGGGACTGCTCTTGAATTGATGGTTTGGGTGAATAAAACATTTTCAACATTACTTAGGGTATACTCGTATATTATATATATATATACCTACTTGAAATTAAATAATTACAACGGATTTAATATGGAAACTATTAGGTTCTCGAAACGTTACCATATGACATAAAATACGCACTTCAAATCCGTTACTTACAATTGTTTCATTCCAATGCATTATAAGTAATTGCGAAGGCATCAGAGATTAGTAGATGATAATATAATTATGTATCATTATTGTTTTACGCTTCATGTTTTTTTAATTTACGAAAATTTATAAAAGTATTATAAATTATCCTTATAATAATATCGTTCCCATTCCACACTTTTGTACTAGATAATGAGTAGACACAATAGACGTTTATATCCAAGACATTCCCGACTCACATTAGCGAGTCTTTGTGTAACATGAGCAGTCCGAGACAAAGTAAACCTCTTTTGGAGATCATTACCTTCAGAAAGGTTCGCGTCGTAGCTGCCTACTTATCCTCGTGCTCATTAAAGTCTGACCTCTATCAGGATCTGAACCAGCGACCTTCAAAATAATTTGATCATCATTATTACCATAAGAACAAAATTAAATTTTGTATTTTGTAAATGTTCAAAATGCACTCAACGATAGATTTGTAATATGCATTTGAACGTGCAATTGTAGATGTGTTATTCAAATGCCATTTTGTGCAACTGCGTAATGTCCCATTGTATTGCAAATGGCGGTGATTGGCTCGCGCGCGCCGCGGGTGCGGTCTGCAGGCTGCAGGCTGCAAGCTATCTGTTACTTGATACGTGATTTACTTTTAACTTCTAATGCTACAGCAAATTTATTAAGCATTGAAAAGACAAAGTCCATTATCGAACTATCATTAACGAATAGGTATGACAACTGTAAAGTCCACGAAACGTCAACCAAAAATCAATACACGCAAGTATCTAGGTACTATTTTACTTTTCTATGGGATATATAAGTGTGGTATAATTAAACTGAGTATTTTTTTATACTCATCATACTACGTTTGTTACGCTTTCCCAAAACTCACTATGTAATTTACAAAAAGAAAGACAATACGATTTCAGACAGATTTACGATATCATAGCAGATAAAACTGCGCACAATTAGTAGTTTATGAACATGTTACTGAACGACAGTTGATGCTGCTCAAATCCGTATATCAGCGTTTAAATGGAAGTTTAAGAAACTCTTAGGAAGCTCAAACTGCTCTAAGTTTGAACAGCACGCGCGGCAGGTACTACGGAGCTCGGAACAAGCCGAATTCTACTCGTAGCTCCAGGAATACCGGGATAATGGATTCGCTTAATACATCATACGTCATGTGAACATGGGAATAGAAGTTGTCGAAACAATATTACTTATCTATTTCCCGCTGCATATTGTCAAGACTACAGACTCTCGAGGCTTATATTTGGCAGTTGACAGGTTGCAAGAGATGACAAGAACCATTTATGGATCGTTTATTTATACTAATATCTATACTATCTATACTAATATAATAAAGAGGAAAAGTTTGTTTGTGTGGATTGAATAGGCTTCAGAACGGCTGGACTGATTTCAAAAAATCTTTCACTGTTGGGAAGCTACGTTCACTCTGAAGTAACACAGGCTATAGAATATATTGAAAAAAAATAATAATTAGGAATCCGTGCGAAGCCGGGTCGAACCGCTAGTGCCTTATATTTATTTATGCGAATACAATATGAAGTGGCCTAAGCTTTACGTAGCCGCGTAGGTATATTTTTTTAATATTCATCGAAGACTAGCAAGTAATTTAATGCGTTTATAATTTCTCAATAATAGACTTAATAAATGAGCTTAATATATTTACTAACACTGTCTGGGTGTCTGTTTACAAATTGCCTCTTTAGCTTGAGTTAAATTAAATTTAGTCTAAGAACCCAGCCGAGTCACCTTGTCACGTTATTAATAGTGAGAGATGCGAAATACAAGCGAAGCCATTCTGTTTAATAGAAGTAAATTATTTTATATTACATTAGCTGTCCGTCCCGGCTTCGCACGGATCATCTTTTTTTATAGCCTTTGTCACTCGGGAATAGTGTACCTTCCCAACAGTTAAAGAATTTTTCAAATAGGTCCAGTCGTTTTGGAGCCTAATCAATCCAAGTCTTAAAAACCTTTCCTCTTTGTAATATTATTATAGATTACATTAAATAATAATATTATTAATTAGATCTATTACAAGGTGATCCGACGACATGGTGAGAGTCACTGGACACAAATAGCGGGACCAGCTATTAATTAAAGAGTTAATTAAGTAACACTTTTTGTTTAATATTAAATTCATTCTTTAATTTGAGAAATTCAAAATAATTCTTATGCATCTATTTAAGAGATGATTGAAAACCGCTTGCAATTCGTGTCTTAGACCATAGATAAGTATATAGTTACAAGCTTAAGTGATACTTTAGTTATATTTATAAGTACAAAAATGAATATAATTTATTATTCATAATGGATGCTTCACAATGTCTAACAAGTCTCGTCAAGTCGCCTACTCTTCTGATTCACCGTGTAATTTTATAATTTGACAATTTCGATTATTCTAGAGAAAAACCATTGATTACATTAATTCCGAGGATATAGGCTAAAAATTTATCAATATCGGTACAGCACTTCAGACGTTTCAGTATAACGGACTAATTATTAGACATACATTTCTTCATTTCATTTACTTGTTTCAATAATCGTCGCTAATTTTCAAAATTTTGTCATAGTTTAGAAAACCGAAAGCTACATTTGTTTATGTGATAGGTAACATTTTAAAAGCTCTCTACAACGTTTTGTTATTGTACAGCATATCGCTTTCATAATAAATCGTGTATTTTGTTGTCTCCCCGTTCCCCGAGTGGTGCGTCGCATTGTGTCGCTGTCACCGCGTGACAAACTGTCACTTATCGACGCGTGACACGCCATTAGGCGCCATATTATATCATTGCTCTTTGTCGCGATATATCGCGTTGTTATAAAAAGAGCGGGAAATACGACATTACTTGTCAATTCCTACTCGTCCATTTATCTGCTAAATTGCTTGAAATTTTTTTATCGCGTGAATGGGGTAATGTGAAAAATGGGGCAAGTTAACATTGTTAATGCTAAATTCTGTTCATTGAGCTTTTAGTAATAACGAAAGAGGTTAAACAGTTCTGATGCGTCTATTATTAAAATTGGAAGTATAAGACAAACTTTAAGTTTTGTAATATAGGTAGGTAACATTTTGGTAGCTAAGTTTTTACTAGATGTAGCAAATGAGAAAGGAATTATTAATTTTAATAACTTTCAAAGAATCAGGATAAAAGGTGTACCTACAATTTTCGTGCAAAAACAAGCAATAATAAAAGTAATAAATGGCGCCCTAAGTTAGGGCTCAGGTCCGCCGGCGAAGTTAATGAATAATGATACATTTAGCAAAAAGGAGGTATTTGTTATTACCGGCAGCATCAACTATTCATCTCAATCATTGCGCGATCTCGCATCTCAGGAGGCTGTGGCGCCCCGCACAGCGTACAGAGCGCGTGCAGGAAGACACTCGCTCCATAAAGTTTACTGATTTTAGCGTTAGACTATCGTCAGTTCAGCGTTACGAATATGGAAACTGTAAAGTTTTCAGAATATAAGTCCATAAAATAAAATACGCGAGTTAAATCCGTTTATAGTTGTGTAATAACCGTGAATGCATCAGAAGCAAGATAACGCACTTTTTTAGCACAAAAATATCGGGTAATAATCAAACTGATTTTGTTTGGAGCATAAACAATGTATATTATTTAATATTTATAATCGAATTTTTACAACCAATTAAACTCTACGATAGCTGATCACGTAACTTATCGTTAGCTAGCGTCAAATCCAATCATTTTGATTTGTTTCGTGTATCGAAACACCTTGCCTTGCCCTTAAATATTATTATCTTTCATCCAAAACAAATATTATAAATATGTAGTAGTGTAGACAAAACATATCAAATATATGATGGCAAACCTACCTTACACATTTTTATCGTCAAGAACATAAAAGCGCGCTCTGATGGTATAATTCACCACTTTGGCTATTAATAATTTCTGATGCCTTCGCGGTTATTATACATTGGAATGAAACAACTTTAAACGGATTTAACTCGCGTATTTTATTTTATTGGCTGACGTTTCGTAGCTTTTACAGATTCCATAATCGTAGCACGACTGAGCTGACAATAGTCTTAAGCTATTATTGCTTGCATGCATATGAGTATTTGATTCCGATAAGATTTCCTTATATTATTTATTATTAAAAGATTTGCAATTTAATTGGTTTAATTAGTCACATAGTATTAATTGGAGTCTGTTCACTGTGAGGTAGAAGCCGCCGCAGCCATGCCTCATCCGGAGTCGAACCGCGATTGCTTTTTGCGCCCGACCCGGTATAAATCTCACTCACCCGCCTATTCCCGGGACTGCCGAGTTTCGCCTGTTCCCCGGGTTACCTGATTGGTTTCCACTGTACCTTTGCAAATGTATGGCTTTCAAACTTGTATCGACATGTTTGGTTTTACATGCCAAGCGACTCGACCCCCGCGGTCGTTGGTGCGTCCCGTTACATAATAATATTTAATATACATTTGGAAGTGTTTGTTTGTTACATTTTTACACGTAGTTTTCTGTATAAATTCAAAATTATATTTAGGATTTTACCAGCTTTTATGAAGGTCAGAGGGTAGGTGGGTAAGGCCGCGGAAATGGGCAATAAGTAACATAGAGGTAACGTAGAGTTTATTCGTTACTTTAACGCAGAAGTAACGTATAAATATTGTAAGGTTGAGTTCATAATAAACAAAAAAACTCGTATTTTTGTAATCTTATTTTTTTTTATTTAGTCACTGGGTAAGGCCGCGGAAATGGGCAAAAAGTAATATAGAGGTAACACGGTCGAATCCATAATAGTATAATAAAAATACTGTTTTAGAGTACTTCACTTTATATAAAGTTATTTCGAAATAGTTACTGAACCTAAAATATTACTGTGACTATTGTTGACATTAATTCTTTTTGTAGGTTTTTATTTATAAATCATTTTTATAAAAAAATATTTTGTCGTTCACTTCATGTTTTTTGACCCAGATTCACTTGTCTTTCCTGATTTTAGACTATTTTCCATCAGCGCATGCTAATCTTCCGATTCCATCTTCAATCCCTGGTAATTATTTTAAGCAAAGTATTAAAACCATAATCCTCTTTTTTGTTTTTGGGAGGTTAATTATAACAATGTGAACAAACCTTTAGGTCACCTCTATTATACCTATCGGTTAAGAGTAACGTACAGGCAACGCGAAGGTAACGCGGAGCACACTT
The DNA here is from genome assembly GCA_038024825.1 of Polylopha cassiicola. Classification (NCBI taxonomy): domain Eukaryota; kingdom Metazoa; phylum Arthropoda; class Insecta; order Lepidoptera; family Tortricidae; genus Polylopha; species Polylopha cassiicola. Next base: position 214,879 of record CP149050.1, read on the forward strand.
TAATAATTTATAATTCAAAAACTAAAGTAAATTAACTAGAAAACTCTACATCAATGTGTACTTAAGTATTGCCCGCATATTTTTTTAAATTGTAATTAATTAAATATTACCTTTTTACCTTTCAAATTTCCCAAAAACTGACGTAACGAAGAACTGCACACGACTATTTCCGGTACCTTTTTTGACTATAAATGCGACAAAATAGCTTCTTTCGTTTTTCTTTTTGCTTTCGTTTAAATTTTCGAGTGAGCATTTTTCAATTCTCTGACTTAATTTTAAATCTGAGTTGTCTAAAGTCTGATATTGGTAACGAAGGATGAGTAACGTAGAATATCTCGATTTTAGTTCAAAAAATATAATGGTCTACAGATCCTATTTAAAATAGTATAAATATTATTTAACATAATAATTATAATCGTTAATCTATCATACTTTTGATATGAAGTGAGAGCTAAACGAAATATGCATAAGAAAAGCGTACATCTCCACTTGAAGTGGTCAGGGTACCCTTGGGACAAACGCCATTTTTGAGCTAATATTTTAGAAAACAATTTTTATTTTTTTTGTATGACTTTCTAGATTTATTTTGTTAGCACATTTTCGACCTACTTTGAGTTCAAGAATACAGTAAAAAAAGATTTATTACGATAACTTTAATATTGAATTTTTTATGAGGTCGTAAAGTCTGGGACAACTTTTTTTTTGAAATATTGCATTTTTGGCGGCCTTACCCAGGTACCGTTTCCGAATAAAACCTCACTTGAGAAGAAATGGTCAGAAACTGAGATTGAAATTATAAATAAATTGGCAGGACCTAAGTAAAGAACAATAGGCTATCTTTTATCGGAATAGGAATAATTAAATTTGCCACGGATAAATATAAGAGGTAGCTGATAATATTCACAGCTTCATTAGGAACTAAAACAATTGTAACGGATTTAACTCGCGTATAGTATTTTTATGGTAAAGAATACTTTACGTTCCCATATTCGAATCAGACTGCTAACGAGAGTCAAACACAACGGTCAATATAATTTGAAATGAATATACGTAAGCAAGTTAAATTCAATACTTTATTCCAATGTCTAATCATCATCAAAGCATCATCTTCTAGAATATTGTTTAAAAGTACCTAAACTTAATATTAATTATCTTGAGATGGCAATTATACAGCCTTCGTGCAGCTTGTTCCTGTGAACGTGCGCTCAGAATGGCTGACTTAATCTGCAAATTTGCGACTGTAAGCTACATTTGGTACAATATCCCCCCCCCCCCCAGGCAGCTCGACACGAGCGGCACTGTTCCGGATTGCGTGTAAATAATGAACTCGGCAAGCGCCGCTTTACGATGACTTAGCAATGAAGCACTCCCGTGACGTCACAGGCGTCAGCTCGCGAGACAGATTCGTTGACTTAGCGCCGTGACGTCACGCTGTTGCTTTGCTATGTAGTTACTGCACTCTGTGGTAATTTGTTCCATACAAATTTAATTAACAGCGGATCTTGCACGCACTATTGTAGGGGTGAGAGCACGCGTAACCTGATAGATGACAAATGCTTTAACCGCCGTTGTAAATTAGGGCGGATATGCTATTTAGTCTTTAGACTTCGACCATGATTTGATCTTCAACGAAATCGTTTTTCCTGGAGGGTAAATAGTATAATTGGTATTGGCTCTCTTATGATTCTGTGCCGGTACGTGAAGTGACAGCAGGTATAATTATGTGATGCATTAGCCGAAATATAATAAAATGTTGTATGTACCAGGAAACAAATTAAATTATAGTTTCAAAATTCCATGACCAAAAAGCTTCGTCAAAGGACCTCTGCAAAGCCTATTTGCATGCCGCCCGCCCTCGGCCGGTCCTGGCGACGATATATTTCATTATAGTGATTTATTCCGAATATTCTAAAACTATTCAGTTTTGGACATTTTGCCCGAAAACTTGGTTATTCATGAGGCTTGGTTTAATGCGGACACTGTCGCATGCAAAGTTAGTATCTTGGAACTTTGAGAGGATTATAATTATCTTTTTATCCATGTACCTATAAAGTAGTAATAAAAGCTATTAAGAAGATTTTGCGCAAAAGCGAATGAATTTCAAAAGTGCAAGTTTATTCATGTATTGTTACGAAATCACAGTCTCTGCAAAACAAGATCAAAGTCCCTTTCCATACAAAAATACGTTTAACGACCGAAACTGACAAAAATTGTAATAAAATCAAAACATTGAAATTTATGAGTTCTCTCAACGGAAGCTCGGTAAAGCAGTAGATACATTCAACAGTTTCATGGAACTTTTTCGCATCGATATTCTTCCAATACAATAACAGAGGCAAATGTAAACGATACAGAACCGATAGAAGCAAAATAACCTGAACGTATGCCACGGCGAGTGCTGACGGCGGCGAGGCGGCGGCGAGGCGGCTGCGAGGCGGCGACGAGGCGGTCCCGCGGGGCGCGCAGCGCTGGCAGACGGGAGGAAGTCTACTTTATAAAATGACAGCTGGTTAGAAGTGTGAATAGCAAAATAGCTGACACTACAAGTTGCGTCACGTTACACAGCTTCTGTGCAGATTGCTCACTGCTTACAGAACCGGATTATAGAAATAACGATAATTATAAGCGGTGACTAATTTGAAGAGGTTTTTACTAATGAAATAGAACCCAAGAGACTTTAGCAGTATCCTATAGCATTTTGGAATGAAAATTGGCACAACGAGAAGAAACAACAGCGGATATTCAACAGCTATTGTAGGTACTTATTTTTATTATGGTAATTATTACAACACAGTCGTCTTCGAACTTGGTAAAATTTAGCTATTAATAAATTACAACCAGCCTGTAGAGTGTGGGATGATTTATTTTATAGGTAGATTTGTACCTGTAATAAGTTTTTTTCTGAGATTATGTGAAATGGTGAGATTAAGGAAGCGAATCTTCATAAATCTGTTAATGTCGTTATAAAAAAACTTCGCTTACTTTAAGACGTAAGCGAAGTTTTTTAAGCGTTTACATAGGCGTTTATTTCCCGGACTGTCTTGGCGTTACTCTCTGGAGCAAAGTAAAGCAATACAGCGGGATGTTACAGGGGCAAATTGGATTGTCCGCACTCTGCACTACACACTACACACTCCATCCTACACACTACACACTCCATCCTACACACTACACACTACACACTTCGCACTACACACTGCAGCCACACCGTGCCTCGTAATGATAACGCAGCGATGCAGCCAGTAAACTGCACGACTTAGGCAAAAAGGCAATCCTGCAATTACACTTATCTGCCGAGGAATTAATAAACAGAACATCAGACAATTTGTATATTTTCATTGGAACGGAACAACTCTAATGGATTGAAGTTGCGTATTTTATTTTCTTTAGAATTTGATTATTGTCAGCTAAGTCGGGCAAGAGTATATGGGAGCTGAAAAGTTTTTTAAACGTCTGAAAATAAAATAAAAAAACAGACGAGTTCAATCCGTTATAGTTGTCTCATACAAATGTATAATAACCACGAAGGCAATAGAAATTATGATATTATTGTAGATAGTTTTAAAATTAGATTTCTACGATTGCAAAAAATACGTAAAACGTGTTGCTAAGTAAATGATAATTTCTGATGCCTTCGCGGTTATTATACATTGGAATGAAACAACTTTAACGGATTTAACTCGCGTATTTTATTTTTATTGGCTGACGTTTCGGAGCCTTTACAGTTTCCATAATCGTAGCACGACTGAGCTGACAATAGTCCGCAATAAAATACGAAACGTCCGAAATAATGAAATTGAAATGTCAAGCAACTGTAATAATAATAAAAAAAAAGTTTATCTACCGAAATTATATAAGTACCTAAATATAAACAGTGAGGAACTGTCCTCCGACAAATTGGATTGTCCACTCAGGATGCACTTGCGCGTAATAATAATGACACTGCAAATTGCACTATGCAGTCGATGCACTGGATGCACCGACAGTGCAAGTTTTGAAACAAGGCGAAACTTGCTGCTGTAGTGGAGCGCTGACAAGGCATCTTTATTAGCAACTTAACATTATTATTTAATGACTTTTTTTTCGTTCATAGCCATGAGATAAGATAGCTTTTTCTTTATTGGAATAATTTAATGAATATAGACGTTTTTAAAAGGGCCTAAGAGTCCTCGAGATCGACGAGTGTATGATGAATTAATGAGGATCGAAAAATCGAGAGCGATTCTTGTCAGAGTTACAGCAAGTAGCAAGAAAATATATCTAAAATTCATGTGATTTTGTAAAATATTAGAAAGAAAGAAAGAAAATATTTATTTACCACACATTACATAAAATTACAGAAATAACTAAAATTAAAAATACTGAATCTACAATAAATGCGAATCTACAATATTAGTGTTACAACTTTGAAATAAAATAACGTCAGCCAATAAAATAAAATACGCGAGTTGAATCCGTTTATAGTGGTTTCATCTAAATGCGTAATAACCGCGAAGTCATCAGAAATTACTAAAATAAAATAAGTCACAAGAAAAAGGAGAAGATCCTCAAAGTATATAAACGTGGACATACTTCAACATTTACATTTAAAAACGTACGACTCGCGTTCCTTGTGTACTTAGCGTCGTCTTTCGTTTGGACTGTCCGTCCAAATGGACGAGTACTGTGAAGTTGTGGACAGTTTTTCTGGAACTCGGATACTGGTCGTTACTTAGCGAGCTGGATTCAAATGCGTGTATCCTAGAACACACAGTGCACAGTGTTACATGCAGCATGCAGCAACGATCTTAGAAATATTACTAACGGAGACATGTAATGAGAAAATGTAATATTCTGTAGTATAAAAACCGTGAGTCAGACTCAGTAAGAAAAAAAAACTATTTTTTTTTAGCGTTTGCATTGTACAGGCTTTGCTGCGTACAATAAGTATTTTACACAGGACATAGATCGAGTCGCCGAAATATTCTACTACTTACTTCTATTCGGTCTTTGTACTTTTTGTTTACAAGCGACATGTCGCGTGAGCGCCATCTGTGTAAAGTACCTACTAACTTTACAGCATTTCTCACATACGATTGGATAACTTTACAATCCCCAATAGTTTCCAATAGCCTAAAGGCGCGTTGTACTGTCAGCGCTGTATCCACTGGCGCTCCTGGCATGCTTCTCGGAAAGTTCCCTTTGAGCGCGGTACAGTCCGCCGCGGCGCCAGAGACTGCACAAAGACTCAAACACGAGACTTATTCTAAGACGGACCCTTCAATCTTACTTACCTACTTATAAGTTCCTGTGAATAAATCGGAAGTTGTATGTTAATAGTTGGACGATGTGCGTAATAAGTGAAATTGATGGAGTTTGCCGATATTATGTAATATCGGGTTGGTGGAGCCTGTACCGGATGTGTTCATGCGTAATTTGGTAAATTAAAATAATTTCACATAATACCTTATTTACATAAGAATATTAATATTAATTGTATCCGGTGATGCAATTCGACTTGGCGTGTGATGCACCAAGTTTTTTTATCAAAGAAAGTCAAGTCGAAGTAAGCAAAGCTTTGGATTAAATAACTATTACGGATTGTCAAGTCATGTACCTACCTATATCAATTTTGATAAAAACGTTTCCAAAAATTTTACAGTTCCCATATTTGCAGTTGACTGAGCAGACAATAGTCTATCTCCTTAGTGATAAAAGCTTGTATTAAGAGAACCTACATTATCGTATATATAAGACATACGTGCAAATGCTTGTGCTCATTATAAAAACTGCGTTACCATTGCATAAAGACCCTATTCAGTTATCAAAATTGCCAGCAAGTCACTAACTGTCCAGAGGTGAAAAAAAAATGTCAAAAATTCACAAAATGCACCGAAAGTCAGATAACAAGAGAAATGCAATAACAAGCAAGCGTGCAGCGAGCGCGGTGCACCCGAGAACAGCCGCGTGTACAGCTATTACTGAAAAACCTATTCTAGAATCTGAATGTGTCGTTTATTTTACGTATTTGAAATAGGAGAGATAAAAATGCAAATCCAAAGTTGAATGAGTATTTAATTTAATTCTATTTCATTTTAACCCGACAGGATCGCTTTTTAATAGTAAAGAAAAGAAATATAACAACGAAGACAAAGCTGGAGACGATTCAATGGAATATTCCTGGTGAAGGCAAAATTTTCCGAAAACCACGAAACAATACGCCGTTTGTACCCTCACGGCTTGCACCGACTTGAGGAGCTGTCACAGTACAACGAGTGTAGGAAGGCGAGTATAATTCTATCTAATACTAATATTATAAAGCTGAAGAGTTTGTTTGTTTGTTTGTTTGAACGCGCGAATCTCAGGAACTACAGGTTCGAATTCAAAAATTCTTTTCTTGTTGGATAGACCATTTATCGAGGAAGGCTTTAGGCTATATTATAATATCACGCTGCGACCAATAGGAGCGAAGAAACAGTGGGAAATGTGTAAAAAACGGGGTAAATATAAAGCCTCATGAAGAATTACTATTCCACGGGGACGAAGTCGCGGGCACAGCTAGTATTTTTATATAGGTAGATGATAATAATCATAAATTACTTAATCTAATGCTTTTATGTTATTATTAGTGTTAGGGTTGATACTAATCTGTAGTAATTAATAAAAATGAATTACAAATTTGTACAACCCTAATACTAACAAAAACATTCAATTTCATCTTATAATAATATTGTTTTGATAGTATCAAGTGGTGTAGAATAATTCTAGTAAATAGCGTGGGATCGAGTTACATTTATAATTTAGTAGAGTACTACTCCTCGTTATACTATCGTTCACCCAGTTGAAATCTACCTACCTCCACCTCATTAGCCCAATCCGTTAAAATTTCGACAGTTCATTAAATTTAATTTGCTCCGCCGCGGGCTGGCCCCCGCTCTCCCCGCGCTGTCTCCGCTCGCGCCGCGCTCGGCAGCGAGGCGGGGCGGCGCAGCGCGGCGGCGGCGTCGGCTCCGCGGGCCTCAATTAAAACCACCACAAAGGCACCACTATTGTGCGGATGTCGGGAAATTATCTCGCCGGTTTGCTGAAAATGATCAAGTTTTAAAGATGTGCTTAAATTGGAATGTAAGATTGACAGAAACGATGAGATAATTGAAAGAATACATAGACTTATAAAGCAACTTTTAAAGTCTGTGTGTAATAAGCGTAATGTATTGAAAGACTCACTCGGGGATTGCACATTATTTAACAAGTATCAAAACATTAGAATGATAAACGGATTGAACCCGTGTAGGTATTTTGTTTTATTGGCTGACGTTTCGAAATGCTTATGCCATATTCGTAGCACAACTGAGATGACAATAGTCTAACGCTAAAGTTATTTATACATTAATATGCCCATATCATCACTTTAGTGTTAGATGATCTTATTACTGGGATCCAGTTTAGATCACTCTGATCTAATAATTTACTTAATTAACGAATTATTTAAGGTTAAGTAATATTCTCTAAAAATCGCTTCCCAACTTTTTATCATTCCTATTTTTCTAACATGAACTCCTCGCCGTCTTTGAACCCGTAACTCCCGGCTTCCTAAGACTACCACACGACGCACTGTGCTCGAGTGCAGTGGATTTTAGCTGAGATAAGCTCTGGTTTCACCTTTGTAATTACAGCGCAATCTCAATACACGGGCTCACAAAGTGAATCCCAATCTACTTTGAATTGAACCTTTGAACAATTTCCCTTGTTTCTAGTTCTAATGAAGTAATGAATAACGAACTTTCAATATGAACGTCTGACAAAAGAGAATTTCAATTTCACAAATTTCTAATAAAATGTCTCCGTTTGTCGCAGGTGCGGACACTAACATTTTATGTAAGTAGTAATTTCTAGTTTATTACAATATTTATGTGCTTTGATTGCTCCCTATTTTATCTATTTTTAAAGTTTAAAATACCTTTAAAAAACAGGTAAAAATATAACGTAATTTTGGAATGAAACTACCATAGCTGACAATGTCAGCTCAGTCGTGCTACGATTATGAAAACTGTAAATAATCCGAAACGTCAACAAACAAAATAATATAAAAATACGCGAGTTAAATCCGTAGTTGTTTCATTCGAATGTGTAATAACCGCGAAGGCATCAGAAATGATTATATTATAATGTAATTATGAAAACATTGGGTCTCTATTCAAGTTTGCCTAAACCATATTACTATAATTTTGCTTCCCTGTAAATAATTAAGTACCTACGCAAAGTATTAACAGCAAAAGAATTACAAGCACACACTTCTCTAATTATTCATGAACTAAAAGCGATATCCATGCTGTTTCACCATATTGAATACAATACTGAAGACGATCGTATCTTATTAAGCCGTACCTCCTGAATAACGCGCTAAACTCTCCGAAGTGATCGTAGTTGCTTGTAGTAACTCTGAGAGATGTCTGTATGAAGCGTGCTTGGTTAAAGCATTATCCAGTTTGCTATTAAGCAGATACTGCAGTTAAGAGGGTGACGGAAGGATGTGAGGCGGGATCACAGGCAGTTTGGGACTCAATGTTCACTAGGTTATGCAACTTTCATCCTTATATTAATGGCAAGAGTGTGTAAAGGAAATTAAATTATATTCAATACTTTCTGATGCCTTCGCGGTTATTACAAATTGGAATTAAACAATATCAAAATTTAAACAGAGAATGTCTTAGACTATCATCAGCTCAGTCGGCTACGATTACGGGAGGTAAAGTTTTTGAATCGTAAGCAAATAAAATAAAATACGCAAGATAAATCCGGTATAATTGTTTCATTCTAATGAGATCCTGTTTATTCCGTTGATATATTAAAAAATATTGGACGCGTATTTATTCTTCTCGCAATCAAACAAAAAGCGTTTGAAAAGTTTGTTTGGGCTTGTGACGTCACGTCTGAATGTCAAAGCGAAATTTTCTTCAGACTTAATTAATACCGTCTTTAATTAAAGCAAAATAGAAAAAAGTCTTTATGAAACATCTATTCATTTACTGTTACATAAATCAAAGGAATCACGTAAAATGAAACCATAATCTTTTGCAATACGTCTCATTGCCTTACCTACTTACGGCATAAAAACGTCGCGCCGCCGCCATCTTGCGCGCGCGGTCATTCGCCCCGCAGCTGTCAACTAACGCGCACGTGTTTTGTAATTTCTTCATTAGAGTTCAGTTTGCGATAACGCTACAGTGGATTCCCGGCGAACCGGGAAACACCACTACTCTATGTGCAATTGTATAAATAGCCTCAGTAATTAAGTTATGTTCGGAATAATCACTGCAAACATGGATTACGGGATTTATTTCAAACGTCAGGTATGTTTTTATTATTAAAAATAAAGGTAAATTTGTTTAAAGGTAGTTCATTTAAACTAACCTTGATGATGTCTTGGATATGTATTGAACTGGTAAAATAATCGATATTTAAACCAATGGAAGCAAAAAACGTATTCTCAATTGAAACAGAAAACCACAATAATTGAATGGTTATTTTTATTCACTGTACGTACTGTTTCATTAATAACACTTAAGAATAAAGATTGTTGTAAGTACATAAACGACACCGGATCCGCTTATTATTCTTTACATTATTATGAAACGTAAGTACCTACATGTGTACTATAATATCGCACAATTTATACCGCACGGGATCGTCTCGTTTCGGCACAAGAATCGAAGCCAAGCAATGACAATCCTGCGCAGAGTTGATATGTGTGCACAATGTACTAACATTTGAATAATTTAAACATGAAAGCAATTATTATTTCCAGATAATCGAAGAAGTTTAAGTGATAAACCATTTACAAACAGCTGTATATTTGATGGTCACTTAACGGAATCATCATGGATGTTGCGAAAAAGGAGTTAAGCCCTGCGAAGCGCTACCTGTACCGGGTAGCCTCCTCATTGTTCTACGGCGCGGTGTCCTTCGCGCTGGCATTGTTGACCAAACCAGTATTATCGGAAACAAAATTCGGTTTCCCATTCCTATTACTGTACATCTGTCAGATGACCATCGCTATTGTGTCTCTGTTCTCGCTGAAGATGTTGAAATACATTCAGTTCCCTGATTTTTCTTGGTCTACTTTGAAGATAACGTTCCCTGTGCCGGTGATCAACGCGGGGGACATCGCGCTGGGCCTGGGCGCCACGCGGGACCTCAGCGTGCCCATGTTCACGGTGCTGAGGAAGGGCGCCATCGTGTTCACCATCCTGGCTGAGCTGTGGCTGCTGAAGGTCAGGCCCAGCCTCTCCATCATCCTCAGCGTCGCCGTGATGATCGCCGGCGCCATCATCGCCGCTGTCAATGACTTGTCGTTCAGTTTACTCGGATACATCTTCGTCATCGCTAACGACGTGTCGTCGGCCTTCTGCGGTATTTTCATCAAAAAGAAATTAGACACCTCTTACATAGGAATATATGGATTGTTGTTTTATAATTCTCTGTTAATGATAGTACCCATGCTCGTTATCTCGTGGGCTGTCGGCGAATTCTCTATCGTTGCTGAATTCAAGCACTGGAACAATCCTACGTTTTTGAGTTTATTTGTAATATCTGCTTTTGGCGGCGTTATTCTAGACTTTAGTATGTTTAAGTGTATCGAATATAATTCTGTTTTGACCATGTCGATGGTAGAAACTTTAAAGAATATTTTAGTCACTTATATAGGTATGTTTACCGATGATACTTACAAATATGACTTATTGAATGTGATAGGATTAACGATATCTTCGGTAGCGGCTATTGTTTATGCTTATTTTGAGTTTAAAAATAGTAAAGAAGACGGCCAAGTTGGGGATGGTGATCAAAATTTACCAAAACTACAGACGGAATCTGACGATACTCCAGACTCTATACTTCTGTCAGATCGGCCTCAACCGTGATGTTTGTATTGTGTTGCTGCATTTATTAGGCTATGCTAATATGAATGAAATTGTTAGTATTTTGAATACACGTATTTTTAATGTGCTGTGTACAGATTATTGTTATTGATAAAAATTGTACTTATAATATAAATACTTCATGTAATTATGTAAATACAATATTATAAAGGAGAATCATGTATTTCCTGGTTTCATTTATAGATACTGTTCCTTTGATAAATATTAGACAAATTTCCCCTAGTAAGTACTTTTTTTATTATTTTCATGACATTAATTTAATATTACCTATACTAAATAGTTAGATATTATGTTTCCTCATTAAAATAAAACTCTTAATTATTCTGTGATTAAAATAAACAGTACTTACATCTAGAATTATACCCAACATATTTTTATTAAATAGCGTATTTTTTAAACATTAGAGTACGTTTTAAAAATAATAATTGTACTGCAATTTTGAATTAGTTGGTAGTACCTATAGTGGCACTATTATAATTATTTCTAAAACATGTCCCTTGTACCTTGTAAAATAAAGTTGCTATTCCAATATATTATCAATCTTACAGAATTTGTCACCATAGCATAAAGTATCGATTTCTGTAACCCATTGTAGTCTAAAAACGGCGTAACTCGTCTAGAGCTGATGCAACAAGTGGCAGTGTGTGTGTGAGCATGACGCAACACAGGTACACTGTGTACGTACAGTGAATATCATTTCATTGTGTGACTCACACACATACACATTTTCCTTATACAGTCGGCGCTGATGTAATGTTCTGAAATTGAATCGTGTTGACAGTTACGTGGCATTGAGTTTCATGCTGACATTTAGTAGTTTACAGTGGTCACGGTCACGGCTGATATAATGATGAATAGGTAGTTAATACGGTTTGTAGGGTTCCGTATCTAAAGGGCAAAACGGGTCTCTATTAGGTACCTACTGTATCTCATTAACCATGATAGTCAGCCAGATGAAATTTTCACAGATATTGTTGTCGCTGTAACGAAAAATACTAAAAATCATAATAAAATAAATATTTAAGGCGGCTCCTATACAATAAACATGATAGAAAATTGTACGGAACATTTCTTGCGCGAGACAGACTCGCACTTGGCTTTTTTTTTTATTTTGTGAGGTACCTATTGTAATATATATCTTGTATGAATTTCGTATAACAAAGAACAATGGTAAAGCTATGTGCATAACTCGTCAAAAGCAAATATTTGCATGACGAGCACATTTATGTACTTTGACTTTTTTTGATTTTATATGTGCTGTATTAAATCTATTATTATATTAATGCCACATGTGCTGTCTGTCCGTGTGTCTCGATACTATCTCCGGCACCCGGATATGACCCGGTTACTTCATACCCGGGTAATATAATATTCCATCGATAAATTACACTAATACATTAGTGTAATAGCTTTACATACGTGTAACTCGACAACCGGCATTAGACAAGCGCGTTGAAAAAGGCATCCTTTGAAGAATTCTGAAAAGCCTGAAGGTCCATGCCAAACAAGGAGACGACGCCACTTTGTTAACAAGTCGACATCAAACGTCTGAGACAATAGTGGACGTGTCTAAGTGGCGTAGTATTGACTTTTGTCATTGACCCCCCGTGCCCAGCAGCGGGACAATTATTATCTATACTAATATTATACAGAGGAAAGGTTTGTTTGTTTGTTTGCATTGATTAGGCTCCAAAACGACTGGCATAGGCTAAAGAAAATTGAAAAAAATAAATAGGGATCCGTGCGAAGCCGGGGCGGACAGCTAGTTTCAAATAATTTGAAATTTGTCATTTACAAAATTACAATATTATTACGAGCCCGCTGACGTCGCTGTCGCGTGCAATAACAGAATAACGCTGCATTTTGTGCATCGCTTGCAATCACTAGTATAATCAGTACAAGTAGGTTACTCCCTTAAATATGTTCCTGTAGGTATATTATTTCATCGTCCGTAATATTTCTTTCCGTAACTTCCGTATTAAAGTGATTCTTATACAAGGAAACTAAACTTTCTGTCTTGAATTTCCCGAAGATAAAGACAGGAGTCATTCAGGGTAACTCAACATAATTATTGTTAAAACAGGAATGCAATAAAGTAACTCTTACTAAAGGATATACCTACTTATTATTCTTAGGTATTTTATTGAATCGATTTTAGTTTACTAAAGCTCGATACTTCTGTCAGACCTTCTATCTCTCCTTACCTTACAATTACTAAATTAAGTAGAATTTAATTTCTTTTGTTCGTGAAAAATTCAAACCAAAAAAAAAAATGTTAGTATCGCAACTAGGGCAAATGAACTATGTCTTTTCTTATGTGTATAAAAAATAAAATATTCAAACTAATAGGTAATAATTTATATAGCTAACTCGTTCATTTTAATTTATTTGCTCACGTTTCGAAAACTTAATTTATTAGTGAAATATATCTTAAAGAAGTACTTACTTTTCACGTCAGATGAGGTTCGGAAATACTATTATAGCTGAGAAGAAACACAAAAAAAAATTGAATGTAAAAAAATATCACATACATAGGTGAGTAGGTACCTTACCTATGTATGTAGGTAATATGTATAGCTACATATTTTCCTGAGTATAAGAGCTGACTAAGTTTATATATGGTTTAAAGAAGGTATCTTATCTTGAGGCTAACGTTAGATTACCACCACTCATTGTGTTGCGGCGATGTGCCATACAATTACAAGTTCAAATTATTTGACACCGCGCGGTGCGGGCGCGGCGCGGTGGCGGGCTCGCGTCGGCAAATATTTTGCTTAGATTGGACAACAGTGACGATGGAATATTACCGAGCTCATTTATTTATAGAACATCCTTGACATTATGTTTGCAGTATGTCATTTAAATATTTAAAAAAATAGGAACTAGTAATTAAATATTATTAGTACATAATTGGAATGAAATAACTATAAGAGATTTAGTAGCGTATTTTATTTAATATTATGCTGTTTAAGTTTCGAAAACTGTACAGGTTCCATAAATTCCTTAAAACACTTGCGGAAGGTATGTTCATGTTGAACAGTTCATTTATGCGTAGAATTAACATAATATTTAACATTTTACAACAAGGGCTAGTTAGTTAAGTACGTAGGTAGTTTAAATTTTTTCATTTCTAAAATAGGGTAGTTTACATAATGTAAAACCGTCACTCGACTCATGAGCCAAGTATGCTACTAATATGGGAGCTGTAAAGCTGTCTACGCGTCAAAATAAAATGAATACATGCAGAGTTAATGTTATATTTCAATGTGCAATAACCGCGAAAGCATCAGAAATTAACCATCATACTTACATCTTAAAGCAAATAAAGTGCATTAAAACTGCATCCTACAATACCGAATTCCACGTGAACGGTTTGGATGCAGTTCACAATCATACTACAATAACTCCGATGGAGCGAGGGTGCACGAGTGCATTTCGGAATAATGCGACACACGTATATTGCATGTGCATGTGCAGTGTGCAGGCGCCATGCACACAATGACATCAATGCGGATTGGCATATCGTGCATATCTTAATAACATTATTATATTATCAGATGTTAGAGTAACTACTTCAGGTAACAATTAAGTTATTTGACATAATCAAATTGTTGAACTGACAAATCAAAGAGAGGGGCTATTGTCAGCTCAATCGTGCTACGATTATGGAAACTGTAAAGAATCCGAAACGTCAGCAAATAAAATAAAATAAAAAAACGGCAGTTAAATTTTAATCAATAGTTGATAGTTAATAGTTGTTTCATTCCAATGTGTAATAACCGCGAAGGCATCAGAAATTATTATGACAAATCAAATTTTATCTAACTTAGTTATTATTGTTTTTTATAAAATATGCATGTAAATGCCACGTTACAATTTAATACTGAAAAAGACATTTTTGATTCTACTTTCCTGGTTATTATCTTAAATAGCGGCGAAGCTTAAATTAATTAATTCTGTAAGGCTTCGTTCTGAATTTCGTCCGAGTGACATTTAATTGTTTGTTAAGGACCTAGGAATTAGAACAGGTATTTTGTATTGTTCTTCTAAGCTCAAGTGCCAGTTTTGTAGCTCTTCAAGTTGTTCTGTAACAATCCATTGTTTCCACTAAATAGGTGTTTAATTACGGAACTGTTTAAAACTCCCAAGTGAATTAAATTAAAACTGACAATATTAAGTACAAATTAAGTAAGAATTATATCTGTAATTAACCCGTTTAAAAAAGGGAGCAGTCAGACATCAATTGCTTTCATCTTTAAATAATTATTTAATAAAGTAACTTCAGAACTTTTACACCACGTGATCTACTCCTAAATAATAATATGACTCGGGCTAAAGAAGGATCTCTTGCGCAAGTCCAATCTTAAACCTCGCTTAGCTCGTTCTTTTATCGGTTCCGTTTGCATCCCGAACATTATAATTCACGTCACAGAGAAAATGTTATTATCATGTAAATTAGTTTCTGAATATTGGTAAATTGCATTTCGCTGCATTATGCAGTGCAGCGGGACATCCTGGAGTATTGCCTATGCAAGCGATTGTGACAGTCTTTGACACATTTACTGATAATTGACACTTTGTCTTTGAAGTCACTGGGACCGTCGCGTGTCTTTAATCCACGTTTGTAGAATGAGGTCCAGCTCTCATGTTCCACCAATCACAAGCCAGTAACTTGTCTCTCATTGGTGGAATGATTTCCAGGATAAAAACTATTTCATTATTTTCGAGATCTGTACTGTTTCCAGAACAAATTTCATTTAAATCATTTCAAGGGATTTTGATTTCCCATACGTCGCGCTTCCACCCTAAGGGATGATTTCCGGGGTAAAACTATCCTATGTCATTTCCCGGGACTTAAAGTATCTCTTTACCAAATTAAGCGGTTTAAGCTTAAAGAGGCTTTTGCATAATAATATTCTCAATTCAATCGCCTACCGCGAGACACAATTTACTTGAATTCAATATTAACTACGATCTATCAATCGATAATTCGATTGATATTTTTGGTTTAATACCATTAGTTTTTAATTATAATGATATTTTTGTACAAAGAGAAGAGTAGAAAAAATTTAGACCCCCAGTGGGATGCGAACCCACGCCTATGCCTCGAAAAATATAATAAAATGGGATTCGATGTTCGAATCCCACTGGGGGTTTAAAATTTTTCTACTCTTGTCTTTGTACAAAAATATCATTATAATTGAATTCAATAATTAAGTAGTTCATAATAACAAGATGAAATCACATCCTTTAACTATGTAAATTGTATATAAATCACATTGCACTCTTCTCTTTCAGCTGAGCCGGTGCAACACACAGTAGATGCAGTCGGCGCGTTAATTACATGCATGTTGCAACAAATGAAAGGCGTTCTCACGTCGCCTTGCTCCGGCTGCAATTGTTCTACCAAATATAATGGGAAAATGTTAATATTATTCCTGAATTTAGTATTTGGTTTGTCATGTTCAACGATTACGGCAAGCTGAAATAAAGGTGATTTTAACATGAAAGTGGAGCGGCGTTAACGTAGAACACAGCGACAGGCGCTCCGTGCTGTATGCATATACTTTGCATGCATCGCTCCATGTTCTATAGAACGTTTGGTGGTGCAAGGGACAGCTGAGGGCGAATGACCTTGTGCCCATCGCTTAAAACGATGGATAAACTTGTTGAGTCCTTCTTGAGGCGATGGATCACAAGAGCTGCCGTGACGCGTGAGTAGACGGTGACATAATCCTGACCACTCTTTAAGTGTGCACGACTGAGAACAGACTTCTGTTCAACATGATACTGCGTCTTAACTCTTCCTTAAAGTGGTGTTCAGAGACCTTCGCCGGATCAGCTTTAACTAGGCTTACTAGGCAGCGTCCGTACAAATACGGCTATTTGGATAGCTACATCAAAAATAAAATATGCATAAATACTTAGATTATTTAACATAAATATTGAATTCTATTAACTTCAACAGTAACCAGTTACTGAGCTGTCGGTTACAGGCGGCCATAACAAATAACTATTCCGTCAATTCTTATTCAATCAGGTAATATCTAATATAATAATAATATATGCAATGTGCAATGCATTTATTTTATAAATAAACTAATTTATGCTCGCGACTTCGTCCGCGTGGAATAGTTACTGCTCTGCTTCTATTGGTTTTAGCGTGATATAATATAGCCTATAGCCTTGCTCGATAAAACTCTGAAATATTTTTTCAAGTCGGTAGTTCCTGAGATAAGCGCACTCAAGCAAACAAACAAACTCTTTAGCTTGAATCGTATTAGAATATATTCATACCTTCATACCTTAATTTTACGAGCAATAACTTAGTAGAGAGACGGACGATCATAAAATCTATGGCGATATAAACTATTGTAGTCAGATATTGTAGCTGGAACTGCTCGTAAATTATTGAAACTTATCGGCAAGGGAGGTGACTGCCCGAGCAGCGCTCCAGTTCTAAATAAGCTGTACTAAAGCTGTATAAGAAAGACCCTTATATTAGAGCCTTTATAAACATTATTAGGAACGTGTGCTGCTAGAAATTGCGGGTTCGAATCCTGCTGAGGGACTTTGTGTGAGCAAGAACATCTGAGTCTTTGGTATTAGAATAAAACATCAGTTGGGAATTAAGTCTCGCTTATTGATATGCTTGACGTTTTGATAATGTTACATTTCCCATATTCGCAGCAGATCAAGATCTAATATCGGCTGAAAAAACTTAATCATCAGAAATTATGAATGTAAAATGTATAAGTATTTACTGTTCATATTGTTATTGGTGGACAAAGCCATTCGCCGTTCTGTAAGTTGTATTCCGTTCATCAAACTGCAAACACAGACTTTCTATTACACTTCCAGCTGTTGAAGAAACACTTTTTAAAAATAATAAATTACACTTTGAACAGGATTGTTTCCAAAGGAAATGCACTCCGAAGCAATTCGAGATTTCTCTTGAATTCTAAATAACTTTACACTTAGCTTGACTCAGCACTACGCGAGGAAACATTATTTTTATTAAAAAAGCAAACGACAAATGGATGGAAAGAAAATGTATGACTTTGAATTACTATAGCGAAATAGGGAAGTGCCATAGGGAGAGTATTTGTAGCAGTTAATAAGCCATGTAGCCGTCGGCATTCAGGCGTAGGGTTGTAACAAGACACTGCGCCGGAAATATGTGCTTTAGAATAATAATTTCTGATGCCTTCACGGTCATTACAGATTGGAATGAAACAACTATTACCGGATTTAACTCGCGTATTTTTATTTTATTTGAAGACGTTTCGGATTCTTTACAGTGTCCATAATCGTAACACGACTGAGCTGACAATAGTCTAACGAAAAAGTAGCAAATAAAATAAAATAAAAATACGCGAGTTAAATCTGTTAATAGTACATTACGCACCCAGGCCAGTAAAATAAAAAATGTCTCAGATCATAATAATATGTAATTGTCGTCCGGGGCGAAGCCGAGGTTGACAAAAATGTGATCTGAGGCTTTTTTATTTTACTGGCCGAGGTCAGTATACTATTTTTTTGTTCGACGAAGCCAGAAAGCGGGAATTTCATTTAGCGAAGCGGCCACAAAGTTGGTTCTTTCTGGCCGGAGGACGGAAATAGTTGTTTCATTCCAATATGTGCTTTAGAACTTGAAGCTGCTGCAAGCTTATCCCGCGGCTTCATCTGCGTAGAGTTGTTATTGCATTGCTATTATGGTGGGTCGGATTCTGTTTCCGACTGTACAAAAAGAAGTAAAAAAAGGAAATACCTACACTAATAATGAAACAACTATGTATAACGGATTTAATTAGTGTATTTTATTTTATTTTCTGACGTGTCGAAAACTATACAGTTCCTATATTCTTAGCCGACAGCCAGTCCAGGGAAAGACTAACTTAACCGCGAAAGCGAAATTTTTCGAAAATGTATTGTTTATATTAATTCGTAGAGAGTAGGTGGTTATTTCTATATGAAACATGTGAGTTTTATAAATAAAACAACAATGGCCCATTCCCGGCACGTGCCGCGGGCGTCGCGAATATAAACGAACAATATGTTGCCTTTATTTTGTTATATTTTCATTATTATTTTCATAAACGATTTTATGGTATGGCTCTTTTAATGTTACCATAAAACGGGGAATTAAAATGTCATGTTCTTTGTATTTATTAGCCGTTTTTTAATAAAATATGAGCGTGAAATATGATCAAATAATTTAGAGGTAGGATTAGACATATTGCTTTATCAGCAAAGCACGTCATTACTTATAATAAAAAACGTAAATTAGAACTTAAACACGTTTTTTATTATCAGTGCCCATTAAATATAAAACCAACTTTTACTCTAAGATATCTAGGTTATCAGGCAGGTACCTGATATAATAATATTTTCTCTTTAGGTATATAATGTAGGTAAGTATATCTTAAACAATATCATGCTTAAATCATGTATCTTAATCTAGGTACATATATAAAATTATAATATTTAAAAGAAATAATATTATAATTAAATCTAAAAAAATCAAAAACAGTAAATGAGACTTAGGGCGGAATACCAACTGAGTATGGATAACTGAGTTTCGTAAATTCATTTTTCAATTTTAGCTCAAATCCTCGTCGGCAACTTGTGTCAGCCATTTTGTATGTCAGAGAAACAGCTAGTTTACCGGCTTATTAACAAAAACACCGATCGAACCTGCTAGTGTTGGGCACTCGCAACATCGCGCCTGAATTACGAACTTACTAGTTACAAGTTAGCGACAGCTTACATTTCATCCAGACAAGACATACCGGACACAAAAAATCATGTTGATTGAATAGGAGCCCCCAAAATATATATTTAATAATGTTTTTCAAGACTTGTGTTAATAGTATCAACTGAAAAATATCATCTGTGAAAGTATCGAGTATAACCTCCATTAGTTTCGTCAGAATAAAACAGTCCTTTATTCAATCAACTTGTATTTATCTCAATTCACAGCCATTTACATCACATAATATATTTATCGATATTCCACAATACAATATCGATGATTTTTATTAACAGTAAGTATTCTATGTGTCAAACTCCAAAAAGTGACAGTTGCCACAGACTATCAAATAAGTAATAGGTCGAAATTATAAGACGCTGTTACACGAGCTTCATGAGACCTGGATGAGACATGGAGCCTGGGAACAAAAAGACGGATGGACAGTGGAGTCTCATTAATAAATTCCCGGTTTACCCTAAAAAAACCGATCGTTTACTTCACGACCGCTCAATCTGTTGTTCTCTGCACAACACTTGCAAACTACTGCTAAGTCCGAACACAAGTCGTGCATCGGACACGTTGAATCAATCTCGTCACCCGACCGCCCTTATCACAACGGAATAAGGCTCAATATTGAACGGCACGCTGAACAAAGATATTGTTTAGTAGTTTGGCTCAGGTCTTAAGAGTCGCCCGGAGGTTCGAGGTGTTGTACAAAACATAGTTTCGCTTTGAAGACCTGGACCGCTATTCGGGAGTAAACAGTCGTATAAGATCCATATGACTGTTTGGTCCCGAATAGTCTAGTGACAGAAGCTGAGCCTCGGAATACGAAGCTGGAGGTTGCGTTTTTGGATTCTGGTTGTGTTTCCAAGGGCAGTAGATTTTAATGAGATGAATATGAATAAGAGCATTTGTACCTGGGGATTGTGAATCTTAATTACTTATGCATTTTGTAGCTTAATTTGGAACCGTGAAATGTAATTTTATTGAATAATTATTCTATTCCTTTTTTATTAGTACAATCATTACTTCTTAACTAAATCAAATTGCTTTTTTTTTATCTATTTAATTCATTTATTTTCAATTAAAACTAAATTGAACCTTTATTACTTAAGTGTAACGTAATATTATAGTTACTAAATATTTTTTTAATTGTCTATATATTATAAACTCAGTGTGTTTTGTATGTCGGCCTGTCCCTCCGTGCGGCTCTCGAGGAACTTGTAGTTATTGTGTGTGAAGTACCTAGTTTCGGGCTTCACTCTATAAAACTACCCTCCAGTGTACAACTTGTGAAGGATTGTTTTTACCCGACTGCGATACACGGGGTATGTTGTGATACCCGCGTGGGTGGAAGCAGGCGCGGGCAGTGTTAACATAGACAGGTTAGGGTAGGCAGAGGATTTGATAATGTACTTACCTATATGCATAGCACGCTTATATGCAGAGTAGCTTTAAGTAATTAGGTACATAAGTTAGTACCCGAACTTCTTGGGTAAGACAGGATATTTACAATTATAAAACATTAATAATTTAGGATAGAATCATGCCACTGCTGGGCACAAGCATCTCCAGAAATACCTAGGGGTTAGGACTAATCCTCCACGCCGATCCAAAACGGGTTGGCGAGTAACGTGCAATTTTCAAAAATTCACATTCCACTAGAACTCAAAAAAATAACACAACTGTTAAAATAACATTCGTAAGACATCTATTACAATCAAACATAACATAACATATTTTACGATAGCAAAGGGTTTTCTTACAAACCCCACCTCTATATCCAGTCCCTATACAAACACTCGCGTCCATATTCCAATGCTAACATTTCCCTTATCTGCCTCGTAAAATAGGCATTTATTTATGACATTGTCCATATCAACCTCCATTGTGGATATTACTAGCGCTCGTAAGAACCACGCCGGAGGTTACAGTAGACAGCCTTTATACGGAGATAGTAGGAAATATAGTAATTTGGACCGCTTTCAATATTCTGATAGAAGCTTATCAATGCCGCTGTGAATATAATTTGGCTCAAGGTTGCGCATAAAATAGCATTACACAAGGACATACTAATATATTTACTTTTGTAACTAGTTTTTTTTGGGAATCTTTGACTTTTGTACAAGTCTAAGGTTTCCGACTGTGTGGAATCATCTTTTTTCTCTTAATTTTTCTGCCTTCTCAGATGACACTATAAAACCCATATTTTACTTAAACTTAAAGTTTAGCAGTTTAGTGAACTGCGAGAAAATATATAAACAGACAATTGATTTAAATAACGATTTAATAATTTCTGATGCCTTCGCGGTTATTATACATTGGAATGAAACAACTTCAACGGATTCAAATAACTTCAAAAAAGAGGATATTTTAAGTTAGTGACTATTTACTTACTAAACAAAATAGATAGGTACTTAACCCCTACAAAACAAAATGCCAGAATAGCATGTAAACAATACAGCCAAACAACCTACTTTAAAAACATGCCTCCAGCCAAAAACAATCAAACTTACAAACTTGTCGCATTACACACAAAACGCATACATTCAAAGTTATCCAAAGTTTACTTTCCATCATATACGTCACGATACTCCAAGTTGGATCCCTTGGGATCAAAGAACGCTTTATCTTGCCCCACCCGCCTTACCCCGCTGCCCACTTTGCCCCTACTTCCCCCTCACTTGCAAGTTAGCAGCCTGTAAAAACAAGATAAATTAAAGTATTAGTAAAAAGTACTAAGAATATGACGACCTGTTTAGTTCGGTGCAGGAGCTAGGCTGTGAGGTAGCAGGTTAGAGTCTCTTACATTTTTTTACAAACATTTGATTCCTTTTTTTATTTTGTATTTATATAGCGGCTCGCCCCGGCTTCGTTCGGATCCCTTTTAATAGCTTTTATCACACGGGAATAGTGTAGCTTTACAACAGTGAAAGAATTTTTCAAATCGGTCCAGTTGTTTAGGAGCCCAATCCAAAGAAACAAACAAACTTTTCCTCTTTATTATATTAGTATAGATAATATTTGGTGCATAGTGAGGCAGCTGGTTATGACTTTCGATACAAGGTGAAAGTTATTCCACCTGCCTGATCCCGTGACGGATGCGTCGGGAGCGCCGTGACGTCACGGGAACACCGCCCCGCCCCGCCCCGCGCTACCCCGCGCTACCCAGCGCTACCCCGCACCGCCTGCCGACAGTCATTTGTACACCGAATAGAGACCAATGGCGAACCGTCAGTAAAGTTTTATAACCACTTTGTTAAAAGAAGGTTATTTTTTTTATTTAGGGCCATAGTTTTAGGTTATGCATCTAGTATTTTTTTTTACAGGCCTGTATGTTGGTACTTTTATTAGTTAGTTTTGTGTTTACAGGCGATTCGGAAAGGATCTGGGACAAAGCAACGACGAAAGTCAACTCGCCATTTAAAGGCATTTGTTCAAAGTTATATATATTATTATATATACTTACTTACTTAACTACAAAGTATTTTTATAAGTGTAAGTATTTAATTAAAATTAAAATATATTTACAAGAACAGGTGAGTTTGAAATTTTACTCATGTTAAAATTATGCGTTAGGTTTAATGCAACAGCGTCGTTCTGTTTGATTATATAACTACAGAGTTTAATTTCTCTCAAAACTCAATATTGTAAGTGTTCTTAGGATGTCAATTTCTCTCCAAGCACGAAATTATGAACGGCAATATTTAATTCATCCCAAAATTCATCCCAACATGAAAACGCTTAAACCCGTCTGAGCCGCGCTCAAATATTCAAATTTATTTCATTAATAAACCGTTTTAAGTCAAAAGTTCAAAAATGTAGGGTACATTTCTGAAAGACATGAAATTCTTGGCTCCAAATTAAGAGGCTGAATGGAGGCTTCGCGGGTGAATGGAGGCTTCGCAGGAGAATGACGGTTAGCGAGCGGCGGGATGAATACACGCGAGGAATTAAACATAGTCGCAGTATATACAGATATAACTCAAAAAGATATAGGTACTCAGGACTTTTAAACTTGTCTATAAACTCTCGCAATCGGGTTCATAAGTCTTTATTGAACAGACTTTATAACGTCCTGTGCTTTCTTATTTGTCAAAATCTGTTGAATCGTTGAATCTGATTAAAGTGTATATGTGACTATTTTCGTAGTGTTGCTTATTATATCACCAGGGATACTAGTTTTGATATATAAAAGGTTTTTTCAAAGTTGCTGGCTGATACTTATTTGTTGTTAAAACTCGTGTCACTGTATCCGTGTAGCTAGTTAGTTTTTACTTTTTAAAACGGCCATTACACTTTAAATAGGAGAAATAAGAATTTCACGCGTATTTATGCGTAGATGAAACAAATATATATTTCACATTTTAAAACAGGGTACTAGTTACATTTTATTATTAAGAAAAATATGGTAGTTTTCATAATGTCAGTCATTTAAGCGTTAGACTATCGTCAACTCAGTCGTGCTACGAACTGTTTTCGAAACGTCAGTCATTAAAATAAAATAGATACGCGAGTTTAGTCCGTTTACAGTTGTGTCATTCCTAGTTTACATATTTTGTATGTACGCTATATATATTTTAGTCCCTACTATAGCTAGCTGTCATACAGGTGCGTCGCTCGCCGACCCCCGCCGTGCCGCGCCGCCGCGCCGCCGCCGCGCCGTCGGCGACACGTGGTCGATGATTAAAAAAACATCTCTCAACTGTAACAAATTGTTTTTTAAAAGCTCGGACACATTTTGTTGGCGCGAAAATGATTTAATATTAAAGTCGGAAGTTGCGGGAAAACTCAGTTGTGTTTTGAAAGTGAAAACTGATCTGATTTTTAAGCAAACAATATTTTCGGTCCCTCATTGACAATAGTGGTTATAAAGCAAAAAATAAATGAAAATGTTTTGTAGTTCAGAATTTATAATGCCATAGATAGATATCTATGGCATACAATGTGATCTAGATAGGTAGATACCTATCTAGATCACATTGTTTCACATTGCATCTAAGGACTGTTTTGGATACACTTATTTAAATTACTTAAGCATAATTGGTTAAGTCAACATTTTAACACACTATTAAAATACTATGACGTTTTAAATATTTCTAATTAATATCGTATAATAAGTAACTACAGACTGCCAACAGAGAATTTATAATGCATACAATTTACAACAACAAATGGTATAATTAGGTAACAAAAGCTTCAAACAAAACGTTTTAAGGCAGCCGTCAAAATTTAACGATTCGTTACAGTAGACAAAGTGACGTTTAAAACAGCTTTATACAGCCTTGTTTACGATTAGAACCCGGTTGAGGGCGCATTAAATGGCTATCTATCGCATGTTGAAATAATAAAACAAAAGATGGCGGGTCAACTAAATAGATAGTTTTAACACAGTTATAGAGTTACATGCAGTCGCCAAACAGGTCTCGACATGTTATGGAATAATCAAAATAATATGTATACATACCGCTTTCGACCCTCTACGGTATTCGCCCATCCAGCAACGTAGTCCTATAAAAAAATATAAGTCTGGAATTACTAATAACGTTCTTATAAGGGTATTGTGGTAAACTCCTTCCACAAGTACGTTATAAGGCTTATTATCATGTCATAAGTTAGATAGGTATTATAAGAATAAATGCCGCTATAATTGCACCGAAATCTTTATTTCAAAAGGAAAATAAAAATTCTCGAGATTGCTTTTAGTACTGTTTTTGATTTTTAAGGGTACAACCTACGTAGTACTTTACAATAACAGTAGAGATGATTACGATTTTTTTTTAAATAATATCCACATGACAAATACCAAGTATTATCCCGAAATGCTAACATTTTTCTTTATACAGTTCGGGCTGTTACCTCCCACGGCCACGTGTCATCCTTCAGGACCTGTACAATACCTAGTCTTTTCAATACGCCGTCCTTTGGCGACGAAAAGCTCGGCTGAGATATAACGTTATCAACTACAGAACACTTGTCTAGTGGACAGGAAATCTTTGATTTACGAGAAAAGAGGTCAGAAGTAGGAGAGACATTATCATTGACACCGTCTGTATCCGCAATGTGTCAGATGTAAGACAAGCGACGAGCGCCAGACAGTGTTGTTACACGCTGCTCAGATAAACCACCTAACACTATATCTATACTAATATTATAAAGAGGAAAGGTTTGTTTGTTTGTTTGGATTGAATAGGCTCCAAAACGACTGGACCGATTTTAAAAATTCTTTTACTGTTGGGAAGCTACTCTATTCCCAAGTGATATAGGCTATAAAAAAGGGATCGGTGCGAAGCCGGGGCGGATAGCTAGTAATAATAATATATCTCAATCTATATATAAGCGAAAGTTGACTGACTGATCTATCAACGCAGCGCCTGAACTACCTATAGACTACCTATAGGTTAGAAACTTGAAACGAAAGGTTCCTTTTATAGCGTAGAGGAGCACTAAGGTACAACTAATGAAGGATTTTAATAAACTTACCCCCTACCGAGATAAACCGGGGGTGATTAGTGACTAGTATACTGAATAAAAATATTTACCCATCCCTTTAATTTCGAGTGTGGGTTCGAATCCTGTGAGGGGCTTATGTTACTTGTTAGTAAATATAACAAGAATTTTTAACAAAGTCATACATTTTGTGTTTATAAAATTTAAATAAGGTATAATAGTAGGTCAGGTAGGTTGCAGCAGCTGCTATAAACCTTCCTTTTGAATCACTATCTATTAAAAAAAAACACTTCAAAATCCGTTGCGGAGTTTTAAAGATTAAAGCATATAATTAACTAGCTTCTGCCCGCGACTTCGTCCGCATGGAACTCCTCCTTTTTTGCAGTCGGTTAAAAAGTAGCCTATGTCCTTTCTCAGGGTCCAGACTTTCTTTGTACCAAATTTCATTTAAATCGGTCCAGTAGTTTTAGCGTGAAAGCGTAACAGACAGACAGACAGAGTTACTTTCGCATTTATAATATTAGTAGGGATTAGAGGGTCGGACAGACAGCTACCTCATACTATGTAGTGATCTGGAATAAAAACCTCAACAAAAAAACCGCAAAGTTATAATAAATTAACAATAAATTTATAATTAAAAATGATAGCCCGTTCTTGCAGCGCTCGTGGTAATAATGTACCTGGTAGAATGCAAGCGGAATGCCGGAATTTTATATTAAAATTTAACACGATTCCCACAAAACTATATTAAACCTAGTTAAGGCATGTGTCCAATGTATCATTACACATTTAATTAATATTAATATTCAAACAATGCAACTTTATGTGTTTCAATACAGTTAAACTGTTAATTATTTACTCTATTTAAAATACAACGTGTACTTATTGTTTTTTTTTTTCGAAGAACTTTAAACGAATGAATGCATAATTATAAATACGACCTAATGAATTCATAATTCTTTATACACTAGAAAGTTGCCAACAAGAATTTCAACAAAATATTACCTTTAAAATAATATAAATAAACAGGTCTGTTGGATTCCAGGCTTCAGAGCCAAATCTTTTAAGTCATAATAAAGTAAGAGCGGCTCACGAAAAAATTAACTTATTACGAGAAGTTAATTTAAAATATTTCCACTTGAGATCCGGCTTGTCGCGGGAGGCTACCTTTATCACACAGAGCGGTGGACACGCCTCTCGAGATATTAAAATTAATGAATTTATTTTTGAAGCAGTTTATGAAATGAGAATAAGGTGGTTAGGTATTAAGAATTTTAATCATGGTTTCTAAAGTGTGGGGGTCGAAAGAGGTCGAGGCAGCTAGTAATATTTGTTAAAGTTTAAAAATATCGATTTATCAAATAAAAATTTAAAGTACTTCCATCGACTGCTTACAAGACAATATACATGTAAAAAAAAATAGGTACCTACGTAAAAATGACAATAACAATAGTTTCTTTGTAAAACCCAAATACCTTGATGCAATGTAAACTTAATCATAGATGCACAATAATGTGCATTCCCTATTTCGCCCGGTGGCATTTGATTTAAATAATAACAATTATAATTCTACAAAGAAGATAAAATAATTTTTCCGTCCTCCGGCCAGAAAGCGCCAACTTTGTAGCCGCTTCGCTAAATGAAATTTCAGCTTTCTGGCTTCGTCGAGCAGAAAAATAGTATACTGACAACGGCCAGTAAAATAAAAAAGCCTCAGATCACATTTTTGTCAACCTCGGCTTCGACTCGGACGACAATTACATGTGATCTGAGACATTTTTTATTTTACTGGCCTTGGTGCGTAATGTACTATTACGCTTTAGTGTCATTACAATCTAAGAATTGAATTGTAATTGCATGTGACTTAGAGCAGTTCATCTGTGGGTTGATATCAGTCAGTCAATCAGTCAGTCAGTCAGTCAGTCAATCAGTCAGTCAATCAGTCAGTCAGTCAGTCAATCAGTCAGTCAGTATAGACAGATGTGGTGAATAAACGAAATCAATAAAAACTTAATCCAAACGAGCGTTATCAGTAATTGCAGCGCTGCACTCCGCTGCACCCCGCTGCACCAGTGCATTATCCCACTGATAAATAACACGCGGTTATTGGCCGCCGACCGCGATTAAATAAACTTATTTGTATAACAAATAATATATTTTAATTTCGCGAATCGGCACCAAAACTATACATTTTCAGATCAAAAATTATTTCATTAATATGGCATATTTCCATTTTGTTTTGGGAGCTATGTGATTAACATTTTGTTCGTTGCAGTTTTAGTATTTATATTATTTGTATCACATAGTATATTACTATATCATCATTCATTGACAAATGGGTCTACTAGTGACCTCACTGCGAAACCGGAGGTTGCAGGTTCAAATCCCGCTAGGAGCAGATGTCAGTACGATGAGCACATCTGTACCTAAGTCTTGGATGTTTTATAATATGTATGTGATGTTTTATATTTGTTCGTTGTCTAGTACCCAATACGTATACTTAGTTTATAAAAGTCTTTAATAAGATCCTTTTTTTTATAGCCTACGTCACACGGGAATAGTGTAGCTTCCCAACAGTGAAAGAACTTTTCAAATCGTCCAGTCGTTTACGAGCCTATTCAATCCAAACAAACAAACAAAAAACCTTTCTTTTTTATCATATTAGTATAGATATAGATACTAGGTACTTACTATGTCCATCCCTTTTATAATGGAAAAAAATATCTTACCTGGAAAAGTGAAATGAATACTCTGAACTCCTGGAAATAAAATTCCCAGGTTTACAACCAAATAGAACATAACCGTTTTATGTGTTGCATGTATGTCTGTATGTATGTAGGAGGACGTGAGCGAAATATTCGCCTTGCGATAGATTTATACCGAACAGTATCCATCGCTGTGTACCGAGCAACAGGGACGCTATTCAGGACAGGAAAAGCAATAAAAAAAAGTAACAACCACATAACATAAGCCAAACAGGTAAAAGTTATAGTACTGCTTAGCACCTGGCATAGGTACCTAGAGATTTTCTTTAAGTTTTATAGTTGGAAATAGATTTAGATACATTATAGTACCTATGGGGCCCTTCTTATATATATTCTACGATTGCTTTTATTTCTGTTTTTAGTAATTGGTTCCACATACACAGTTTTTTAAATATGACTCCAAGGTTGTACGGTTGCCTTTATTTTTGTTTTTAATAATTGGTTGCACATACATAGGTATTTTTTATTTCAGACTCTAAGGTTGACTGGTAGAGAATGTGTTGCCATTAAGTTCGCCAACTGTTAAGTTTTGTATAAAAATAAAGAAATAAACTATTTATGGTTGTCACAAAAAATCAATAATTACCTAAGCTACAAAAAGTAATCCACTCACAGGCTTAGTCAAGAATGTAGATCGAGACAATATTAAATTAGCAACAAGCTTTGTCAAAATAAATATACCTTTACTAAATACCTACATCAAACATATAAACTACTAGCTTCTGCCCGCGACTCCTCCTTTTTTGCAGTCAGTTAAGGAGTAGCCTATGTCCTTTCTCAGGCTCCAGACTTTCTTTGTACCAGATTTCATTTAAATCGAGAATCCAGTAGTTTTAGCGTGAAAGCGTAGCAGACAGACAGAGTTACTTTCGCATTTATAATATAAGTAGGGATTTATGACTATTTTATTGGTTTCCTGAATCCAGTCCGCGCCGCGTTCACGTAGTTACATTGTTTATATTTTGCTCTTTGTTTTGTCTTGATTCGTCTGCTACGTGATCGTCTACGAACAGTCTGCGCGGCTACGACCTGCTACGGACTGCTACGAGCTGCTACAGACTGCTACGAAAATCAGGGGAATCATTTTTGATACCCTTCTAAGATATTTAGTGTCCAAAATATTTTGGTTCACTGTATAACAGATATTAATAATATAATCAGTAATTTCCTCTTCTCTTCTCGTGTGTATTTCAATTTTACCGTCTTTAATTAGATAAAAAGTTTCATACATAGGTACCTACTTCCACCCCTTATTTCAACCTCCCCCCCCCCCATTCACTAAAATAGATAATAATATGACATTATTTCCTTTAAGTATAAAAAAAATTGTAATATATCATTGAATCACAAAAAAAAATGTTGTCAGTTTTTGGGATAAGTCTATATAAAGAATACCTACCTAAGTAAATAAATAAATTGCTTTAAAATTGTCCAAAGCTATTTTCCCACCAATCGCGTTTCAAATTAAGCAAAGCTTGTACCTATGCCTTAACGAATAAACATACATAAATATATATAAGATACCCAAGACTCAGGTATATATGCTCGTGTTCATCACACTGAAATCTGGCCTAGCAGGATTCGAACCCTCATTACCTTAAAAACTATTTTATTACGCTAATAAACTAGAATAAGTATCCTATATAATTAGTGCGTCGCTGTCCATTTTCATCTGTCACAGAGTATTATCTAGTCTCGTACAGCAAAGCCTTAATTAATTACAATCAACTAACTGCTAAGTCATACTAATCCTAACTAATATTATAAATGCGAAAGTAGCTCTGTCTGTCTGTCTGTCTGTCTGTCTGTCCCGCTTTCACACTTAAACTACTGAAATTAAATTAAATTTGGTAGATAGTCTAGAGCCTGAAAGACATAGGATATTTTAATTGCGAAGAAAGGGTTGTAACTTGTAAGGGGTTATAATAGGGGATGAAATTACTAATTCCATGCGGACGGAGTCGCGGACAAAAGCTAGTTCGAAATAATAGTTTTAATTTGGTACATTAATGGTCTAGAGTCTGAGAGACATAGGCTATTTTTAATTGCGAAAAAAAGGTTATAAGGGGTTATAATAGGGGATGAAATTACTAATTCCATGCGGACGGAGTCGCAGGCAAAAGCTAGTTTAAAATAACGCTGTCGCCTCCCACGCGAGTTGATTAAAACACACTGTACTGCCTCTCTTGATAACACAGTTATTTAATACACTTGGAAAAACTTTCTCTCATATACAAGTCAAAGAGTATTAAGAAAATCTTAATTTAATTTTAATCCCTCTCAACCTGCAATGTGAGGTAAATTACTTGTGAAAATAATTATAACTTCTGATGCCTTCGCGGTTATTACACATTGGAATGAAATGATTATAACGGATTTAACTCGCGTGTTTAATTTAATTTGATGACTATAAAGTTTTCATATTCGTTACCGACTGAGACGACGATAACATTAAAGTCAAATAATAGTACATTACGCACCGAGACCAGTAAAATGAAAAATGTCTCAGATCACATGTAATTGTCGTCCGAGGCGAAGCCGAGGTTGACAAAAATGTGATCTGAGGCTTTTTTATTTTACTGGCCGAGGTCAGTATACTATTTTTCTGTTCGACGAAGCCAGAAAGCGGCAATTTCATTTAGCGCAGCGGCCTGAAAGTTGGCGCTTTTTGGCCGGAGGACAGAAAAATAATTTTCTTTATTCCGAAATAATAATTATCAATATAAATCGAAATATACCATAATATAAAAGGCTGAGTGACTGACAGACGGATAGAGCAGCTGAAACCGTTGAAAAAGTTAGACATTTTTCATTTATATAACGTAATAAATCAGCAATATGACGGGATTTTGGAAATTTATCCCAAATGGGGTGAAAAACTGTAAGTTTTTCTTTGCATTTCTTAATTCTATACGAAGACTGTATGCTGAAAAATTACAAAAACTCATTTATTAATATTAAACTAAATACACAATACGAATACTGTAAAAAAATAAGTATTTAGGTATGTGTGTGATCTTGTTTGAAAATTAACTTAACGGATTAAAAAGGGGTTAAAACCGACCAGAAGCTATTAAGCCATATTGTTTACATTTAAAGCTTGGAAAAAAAACCTTAATCTTTACAAAACATCTTATATTAGACACGGAACAAGTTAAGACTTTACAACGCTTGCAATGACCAACTTAACGCACACGCCCGAGAAACAACACCACCACCTTACCTTTTAATATTTAAAGTCGATAATTGAATAGCTTCCACCTGAAGCTTAACATGTTTATTATGGTAAAGTGAAAAAGTATAATTTGAAACGGGAGTGTGAACGTCGTTTCCTTGAATAATACATTATTATTACGCATTTCTGCATGAATATTGTAGAGTTTCGAGGAAGTTTCGCTGTTGTACGGGAACTTTGAAGGTTCTAAGGGTTGAAACATACCTACTTATGTAGGTACATTTTCTTTTACTAATAAGTTATTGAAGTCTCTGACCTGGGCCCCTAGACGAGGTGCCAACGTTCAACGTTAACGTTAAACGAAACGACCAAAATGTATGGGATTTAACCTCATTTTAGTGCCAACGTTCAGCGTTAACACTGAACGTTGGCAGTTAAAAATTTTTTTTTTTTTTTTACTTTTTCATAGTTAACAGGTTGCTTGCTGTTTGTGTTTGTGTGCCAGTGTGTGTGGTTTATGTAAGTGTGAAATGTGCTTGTCTGTTTGTTGTGTGTGAGTTGTGCCTGTGTGTGCATTGGTGTAATTATTGTGTAGATATTTTACAATACTTCTCAACACAGCACAAGATCGGCATCGCCTCGACTTACTTTAATAACTCGTACCATAGCTCGTACCTACCAAGACGAGCCGATTACGACACGACGACGATATTTAATGCTGACGTTTCTAAAACTTTAGGTTCTACATATATGTAATACTAGCGGCCCGTCCCGGCTTCGCACGGGGGGACTTAAGATTTTTTTAAGGCCTCAGAAACGATACTTTTCCCCCGTTTTTGAAACATTTTCGGTTACTGCTCCGCAACTATAAGACCTAGCGTGATATTATATAGCCTATGTTACTCGGGGATAATGTAGCTTTCCAAAGGTGAAAGAATTTTTGAAATCGGTCCAGTAGTTTCGGAGCCTATTCATTACAAACATACAAAAATAC
Organism: Polylopha cassiicola; assembly: GCA_038024825.1. Classification (NCBI taxonomy): domain Eukaryota; kingdom Metazoa; phylum Arthropoda; class Insecta; order Lepidoptera; family Tortricidae; genus Polylopha; species Polylopha cassiicola. Next base: position 247,937 of record CP149050.1, read on the forward strand.
AAAAATACAAAAATACAAATGTTTCCTCTTTATAATATTAGTATAGATGTAAATTACTTTAAATCTTAATGAGGGCCACCGCGTGTCAGAAATCCGCTTGATGCTCTAGTGTAGAATGAGGTCCAGCTGTCATGTACCACCAATCACAGGCCAGTAGCTTGCCTCTCATTGGTGGTACATGACAGCTTGACCTCATTCTACACTAGCGCATCTAGCGGATTTCTGACACGCGGTGGCCCTCATTGCTATTAACGTAATAGGCACTATATGTTTTCAATTACGCTCTCAGTTTCTACATCAAAATCAAAGGAAATCATTACAATGAAAATACATGGAAATATTAATTTGTTACTAAATTCAACAATTAATATAATTAACGGAGTTAATCAACAACACTTGTAGCAAAACGAACACCAGACTAGAAGCAGCCTATTATACACTAATTATACTGTAAGAGGTAATTTAGTGAAACAATTATATCTAGCTTGAGGAGATATAGTGCCGCGTTCAATATATCACGAGGAAGGGGGGTGCAGGAGGGGAGGGGGGGAGAGGTAAAGGTAACGATTCATTAATTGAACTGAGCGGTGCAATAAGGCTGCGACGGCGAAGCTAAAGGTTATAAGTTCAAACCCTGCTACGGGCAGATGTTAAAGTGGCGAGTAGAACATACCTATGCTGCATGTGGGTAGGCACTTAAATGTATATTATGTATAACATATTAAACAAAAACCTTCTTTAGTTTGGGACTCAATCAATTGATGTTAAATAGAATTATTGTTTTTAAAAATGGTTGGTAAATTACAAAGGTAGTCTAAAAGAAATATAGTAATTTCCGATGCTTTCGCAGTTATTACATATTGGGAATAAATAAGGAAAATCATTCCAAAAAAAGTACTTACTAATATAAATATAGTAGGTACTTAAAGTAACACTGAAAAATAACATACTATATACCTATAGGTACCTGATATATATAAAAGAAGAAGCTTACTTAATGACTGACATAATAATATCAACGCTGCAACGCAGGGCCTATAAGGATTAGAAACTTGAAAGAATTTTTGAAAAGTATAAAACTAAAAAGGTAAAAAGAGACTGCTTATCGTGCGCAGACAAAGTCGCGGGCAGAATGTGGTTTTAGGTAGGTATAGGTAATTAAAGTTCATCTCTTTCATAAAATACCAAACATAAGATACTAATGTCAATGGCAAATCAGATACGAATTCCGCTGCATTCCATCACAGAATAGAGCCTTAATGGGGGGGGGGGAGTGAGTTATACAGTCCACGTGATCCGGGACAAATGTATTGTATGGTATTCCCATTCGACGCGAGTCTCGGCGCCGCTGCTTTATGTATTTCCGCTTTTTTCTGAAACACGGATGTTAATGTTATTTGCCGTATAATGCGCCTTTTGTTAGTTAAATGGATCGAAAACATGTTTAATATATAGGTCTGGGATTTGTAAAATATGATCAAGTTTGCTATTGAAATGAAAAATCTATAACGGATTTAACTTGATTTTATTTAATACGGGTGATTATACAAAAATTGGGCAACTCGTTGTCACCAGATAATTAAACGATGTATAGCTATATTTTTCATATGTTTTTTATTTTATTCCAAAACAACTAAATGCCTTTTATTCGGTCACTCACTTTCAGCTTTTCATTTTAATTACAAGTTTGTAATTTTCTACAATATAGTCCCAAAACATCAGTACTTTGGCATGTCACCATCCCAAAAACTCGGAATAAAGTGGCTGTGTATTGAATACTACCATTAATTTAAACAAACTTACTGTTTCACTATTATCTATGAAGTAGTTTACAATGTATATTTCAACTTTTGTAATATAATATTGTTACTGTTGCTGATGTTTCGAATTTAATGTTAAATTTAAGGTCAGTCGGCTACACAGGTGGGAACTGTATTTTATTCCAAACGACGTGAGATGAGAAAATGAAATAGGTCTCGATAAACAAAAGCATATTTTAAATGTACAGAACTTGGAGTCACCCGGTAGGCTTAAGGAAGCTTATAGAATGAAATACCCGAGTTAAATCCGTTATAGTTCTTTCATTCCAATGCGATGCCCGCGAAAGCATCAGAATTTATTATAAACAAAGCATATTATATAACCAAAACAGCTATCTAGAATTTTGATTAAGTTTAACTAACAATTAAAAAGGGGTTAAAGTTTGTTTGAAACTTTTTAATCCTTTAATCTTATGCCGTTCAAGAAATAATACGTAATTTCAGCGGAACTCCCAATTTCAGTCTATTTTTAGAGTTCCCTACTGTTAGCACACTCCAATAGACACCACATCCAGATCGACAACTGCAGCTTGGTGGCACAATCTCGGCCCTTCAGCTGGACCGCTGCATCTACTGCACCCTCACAGCATAGATTTATTGCACGAACACTTTCCTTGCACCAACTCACTAATCTCATCTGTAACTAACTTAACATATTTTAATAAACCCTGCCTAAACTAATAATATTATCTAAAACCGCCTTTTAAAGACAACCACATCGGCGGGAAAAATATATTAATCATCCCATCTGACATTTCTCAAACGTCAACGTTCAGAAACCTTTCCAAGTACCTAATCGTTCAAAAACATTCTCAAAATTCAATATTTTTATATTAATTGTAAAATATCATCAGTTTTATTTAATATAATTATACAATATAGTGCATATCTATCATTCGGCCAATTCTGACAATAGACGCGTCCTCGCGTAAATTAGTTACTTATTGTCTTATCTTTGTAACAATAATATCTCTTTTCTTTTATTTTAATAACATGGAGTATATTTAGGTCTTTCGCTTATTGCACACTTAAATTAACATACCCTTACTATACCTGTACTGTCATATTCATGTCTGCTGACTCACTTCATCATAATTATGCCATGCTCACTTTTACAACTTATGCCCGCAGACATCTCCATGTCTACCGGCTCACTTTACAACTTATGCCCGCAGACATCTCCATGTCTACCGGCTCACTTTACAACTTATGCCCGCAGACATCTTCATGTCTACCGGCTCAATTTACAACTTATGCCCGCAGACATCTTCATGTCTACCGGCTCACTTTTACAACTTATGCCCGCAGACATCTTCATGTCTACCGGCTCAATTTACAACTTATGCCCGCAGACATCTTCATGTCTACCAGCTCACTTTTACAACTTATGCCCGCAGACATCTCCATGTCTACCGGCTCACTTTACAACTTATGCCCGCAGACATCTTCATGTCTACCGGCTCACTTTACACAACTATGCTTCACCACCAAATCACCTAAGTACATTAATACAAAACAAAAATGAGATCATAAGTATCTTTACTAATATTAAATTTTGTCAATTGAATTTTCAATACAATAGGTACCTTAAGAAAACGTTTGTTTTTTTTATTTTATTTTATAAAAAGAAGGTTAGCAATTATTGATGAATAATAACTGTGATCATTATTTTTGCTGTCCTGTGTTCCTAATAATTTTATTAATCATTACTGACCTCGAACTCAGAGTCACCTTAAATTTCATTAGAAGGAGAATCTGCTCCTTCATGTAGTCAGGACAAAGCAGTCTTGCAGCACGTGGATTTCATACAAACATCCCGCTTCTGATATGTTAGCACACTCCAATAGACACCACATCCAGATCGACAACTGCAGCTTGGTGGCACAATCTCGGCCCTTCAGCTGGACCGCTGCATCTACTGCACCCTCACAGCATAGATTTATTGCACGAACACTTTCCTTGCACCAACTCACTAATCTCATCTGTAACTAACTTAACATATTTTAATAAACCCTGCCTAAACTAATAATATTATCTAAAACCGCCTTTTAAAGACAACCACATCGGCGGGAAAAATATATTAATCATCCCATCTGACATTTCTCAAACGTCAACGTTCAGAAACCTTTCCAAGTACCTAATCGTTCAAAAACATTCTCAAAATTCAATATTTTTATATTAATTGTAAAATATCATCAGTTTTATTTAATATAATTATACAATATAGTGCATATCTATCACTACCCAACAGGTAAAACGGGGCCCAATCACTGAGACTTCACTACCTCAAGTCTAAGTCCGTAACGTCCATCCGTTTATCACCAGGCTGCATCTCATGAACCGTGATAATTATCCAGTAAAAAAAAAATACAGATCATGTATTTCTATTTCCGCTATAAGAACAAATACAAAAAAACAGATTAAATAAATATTAAAGGTCCCCTTTGACGTTTTTTGTAGTTACCTTATTGTATGAAACTCTCCGTGCTCGAGTTCGACTCGCACGTCCGTCGTTCTGGGCGCGGGGTAATGAAGGCAAAGTTTTAATTTGTTTGTTTTATCTCGGACGTTAATGTTGAATGTCAGTTTGCATAATGGATTGCAGAGTAAGCGGCACATGGTATGGCATTCACTTAGGTACCTATAATTATGTGTTATGAAGATAAAAAATAATATTTTTTACTTTTTTAATAATACGATTCTAATAATTTCTGATGCCTTCGCGGTTATTACACATTGGAATGAAACAACTAATTAACGGATTTAACTCGCGTATTTTTTTTATTTTATTTTATTTGTTGACGTTTCGGATTCTTTACAGTTTCCGTAATCGTAGCACGACTGAGCTGACAATATGGTCTAACGCTAAAGCGTCAGCAAATAAAATAAATTAAAAATACGCCAGTTAAATCCGTTAATAGTTTTTTCATTCCAATACGATTCTAATTGTTATCAAATTGATCCTGTACCGCTGTTCGGGAGCAAACAGTCATAATATAAATTATTATACATCTAGGACTCTTGTACGACCTAGAGTCTCAAATTAGCAGGAGACTGTTTATTTCACAGGTCCTTAGAAAGCATAAACATACACGCCAAGTCGCGTGTGGAGAGTTATTGTAGAAACGAAATTTCTCATTTCCTATATACTTGTACAAACCGAACTGTAATAATACCTAAGAGTTATTTTTAAAAAGACAAGTTTTCACGCACGCACACATACCTACATACACACAAGCACACACTCACTCACACACACACACACACACACACACACACACACACACACACACACACACACACACACACAAACACACAGACATGAGACGCGGGCACACAACACAAGCTTGTAAAATAATTGATATGTATTTTGCTTAGTAAACTGCAATAACTTAATTTATTAGTGACTAGGAAACCAGCCTATTTCTGGAAGAGCGAGTCTGAGTTCTGATACAGCGTAACACTCACTATGTATAATCAAATAAACTAATTCCTCAACATCGGCAAATAAAAAAAATTAAAACACGCGAGTTAAATCCGTTGATAGTTGTTTCATTCCAATCTGTAATAACCGCGAAGGCATCAGAAATTATTATAATTATGTCATCTACTGGAGAAGGTGGTGAAATTGAAACAGGTTCCTAGTTATATTTTAGCAGTCATCCAGAGATAGAGAGAGACAGACCCAGCACGGTAGTCGGAGATCAGCGACGGTTCATTAAGCGAGATCTGAGATGCAGTTAGCCTCAGATCGGATGCTGTCTTAAGAAATGGTACATGGCATAAGATGGAGCGATATTAGGTACTTACCTGTAACAATTAAAATCAGAAATGCAAGCAAGTGAATATGTAAATGTTTTAGCACACTGTTTATTTACGCATCCTACAGGAATATTAATCATCATCATATCAATCAAAAGTCCACTATTGGACATAGGTTCCCCCTCTAACGACCACACATTCATAAGTTCCTGAAAAAAAACTTTCCCTCTCCAAAAGATTTTGAGACAATTAGGTAACTCGAGGAAAATATGTTTTAATCTAACAGAACGAAGTTTTATATCTTGACAATATATAAAATTAAACGATGAGCCGATTTATTATAAAATATACGGGAATAAACCTTCCCGTGTAGGTATACTAGTGCGAGTCACTAGTTAAATATTAAGATAATTCATTCTTAATTAACCTGCAAAAACAAATATATTATAGGTATTATTTACATGATGAATAAAATTACAGTTCTTAATTACATACAATGTGCAAATATAATATTGTATGTAACATTGGAATGAAACAACTATTAACGGATTTAAATCGAGTATTTTTATTTGGAAACATTTCGGATGCTTTACAGTTTCCATAATCGTAGCACGATTGAGCTGACAATAGTCTAACGCTAAAGTGATAATAGTTGTTTCATTCCAATGTGTCCCGCGAAGGCATCAGAAATGATTATTGTATGTAACAGTTAACTTGTATGATATAATAATATCCGTCTATGTCTTAAGATGCATGTGCATCGACTAGCAATATGCACTCAGCGCTCCCCGGGCGGCGCGCGGCGACTGCAATACCGGCGCTAGATTAGGGAAATTTGTGCAGCGCCGGAACCGAACAGGTGTTCAACTCGATCACACGCATATTTGGATAATTCTCCTCGACGAGCACACCCACACGAAACATACTTAGTAAAGTTAAATTACATCAAAGTTCTAAGGAAATGAAAGATTTACTTAACGTTTATTTCGGGGGAAATTAGTTGTGACAACAAAGTGGAACTAATTAATAATTTCTGATTCCTTCGCGGTTATTACACTTTGGAATGGATCAAATATTGTAACGGATTTAACTTGCGTAGGTATTTTATTTTATTTGATGACGTTTGGGAAACTTTATAGTTCCTATATTCGTATCTGACTTAGTTGTCACTAATTAGTCAAATACGTAGGTAATACTTACCTATTTAGATATTAAAAAGTACTTATAGTAATAAAGAAATTACCTTAATTAGGTAATTTTCTAAGCACTTGATATTACAAAAACAATCATTAAAATTACCGGTAATTTCATGTAACATGCAAACACCCTCTAACTTTGAAATTCAATTTTAAAAATCCAGCTTGCTAAAAATAGGTCTTAAAAGGCTGTTTCACATTGTTCAAGTAGGCTACTATATAATTAATTAGCAGATAAAGACATCGTCATTCTATTCACAATTGGCAAAATATTTCAAATGCCAATTATCCGATGAATCATTCATTTATGCGATTAACATTTTAAGCTTAAACTATACAATGACAATCTGCCAGAATATGCAAATAACATGTTTGAAACTGAAACAAAATTAACTCTGTTATGCTTCATTCATTTCAGCAATTCAAATTGGCTTTATAAAATTATACACACGATGCACTGAGTATTGCAGCGGCATGCACACTGCACACACCTCGCGTGCATTCCTGCAATACATTGCATTCCTAGAAACGGCGCGGCCGCCGCAGATGCAATCAATGCACATTGCACTACTAAATAAATCACTTCATATGAAACACTACTGCATGTGAATGTTGTAGACAGACTAACATAAATTACTTGACACTATTAATGTCTTAGTTGCCACATATATATCGCACCCCTAGATCTAAAGGGAGCTAACTCAAAAAAAGTAACTTTTTCGGTAGAGGCGAAATTGTTGTAAGGAATCGGATCCTTTTTTTTTGCGTGTGTTTAATTTAAATCTTAAATTTTTTGAGTTAGCTCCCTTTTGATCTAAGTGTGCGATATATATACCTACGAAGAAATAAAAAAGGCATCTTTTTGCATTGGGGGTTTATATTCAAAACAGTTTGCTTTTTTCTGTAAATGGTGTGTTAGAGGCAGCTTCTACAGACAATCATTTCATTTCCGTGTCCAACGAGTAAAATGGGACACAATTACCGAGACTCCACTGTCAGTCCGTCTGTCACCAGGCGTCCCATGAAGTATGATAGATAGCCAGTAGGAATTTTTACTGATGATATATTTATGTTTGCGCTATAACAACAAATACTTGAAAGTAGAATAAAGTAATTAAATATAATATTATTATAAGAGGGTTCATGTGTCCCTAACAAACGTGAGTCGGACTCACGACTCGCACTTGGCTGGTTTTTTTGAAAAGGTAACATTCGTTTTTCATTCACACACAAAGAAACAATCATCAAAAAGAAATTCAAGACATTTTAGCAAAACCTGTTGGCGAAAATTCTAAATATTCGGAAAGGGGAAAATACCCAAAATTCCGTTCAAAATGTTTGCACAATTTTAGTAAAACAATAAAACAGAAATATCCCAACCCTTACAGAAATGTATGGAAGGTTCGCCTAAATTGTAGCTCGAGTAGTGGCAATAAAGTTTTTACTGGTCGTAAATCGGCCTCGCAATTAGCGACTCTGCAGGCAAACATAACGAAAACATAATTTATATTAAGACATGTTATTACGCCTGTGACCATGTTTACTATTAATGACTAACGTTTTGTACCTACCTCATTCTATTGTATATTATTATATTATAAGAAAAAACTTCACTCGTGGTTATTAGGTATTCATTGACGTAAATCAATTGGTATTTGAAGTGAATCAAGTACCTATTACCTCTGTAATTCATTAATTTTAATGACGATATTTTTAGAAGAAAATAGTATAAAGGTAAGAAATAAAACTACTATGATTTGTTCTATACCTACTTGCCAATAAATAGTTTGAAATGCGACACAATATCTACTAATTGGTTTCCTCGTACACATGGTATTGAATTTAATATTATGTGAAAAAGTAGTAAGTAAGTACGGTGTCTTTATTTTGTTAAGTTTGTGAGCATGAGACCGAAAATATAAATATGTTTTGTTATTCCCCGCTCCAATAACTCTTATACAGACAAAAGTATTATTTAACGCTCATTAAATCTGTTATATATCTCTTTTATAGGCTTTTTGCTCGCACGAGTCTCTTTCACCTGTCTAACGAGCGCGTAATGTTTAATAAAAGACTATTTATCGTGTCTGGATTTGCATGAAAATACTGTGAGGTTACACATATATTTTTTAGACATATTATATTATAACCTACTTTTTGCATTGGAATGAAACAACTATTAACGGATTTAACTCGCGTATTTTTATTTTATTTTGTTTAGTCGCTTTAGCGTTAGACTATTGTCAGCTCAGTCGTGCTATGATTATGGAAATTGTAAAGAATCCGAAACGTCAGCAAATAAAATACGCCACTTAAATCCGTTAATAGTTGTTTCGTAAAGGCATCAGAAATTATTATGTAGCCTAATTAATTTGTGACCTAGTCCAGGGCAGGGCCAAGGACATGCTCGATCGTCGTCTGGAACTCGTTGTTTGAGACAACAGTATAAACATTACTTTTTACTGGCAGCACTTGCCATATCTGTAGCGAAATCTCGAGCAAGGACTGTCAACTAACAATTAAATTCATAGTAATAAATTCAATAGTTATACAAAAAGACAGTTATTATTACACTTACTACAGACTCGCACTCTTTAAAGAATGCATCTATATCGTCCTGCCAACCCATAATTAATGAAAACAAGGTAAAAAAAAAATCTGATGCCTTCGCGGTTATTACAATTTTAATGAACTACGAATTCGTAGCCGATTGAGCTATCAACAGTCTAACTTTTTAGTGAATATGGGAAGTGTAGTTTTCGAAACGTCAGTAAATAAAATAAAACTGACTAAAATCTGTTATAATTATTTCATTCCAATTATAAGATAGTCCACATTCCTTCGTATTTGAGCGGTATCATTTGCGTCAACAATAAAAACGTTATTACACTTTATTTTCCTTCTCTTAAATATAATAAGACTAGGATAGCTATGTATACTATAAAGAAATAGTCAAGACGTTATAATTAAGTGTAAATACCAACCTCAAACAAGGTAAAGTGCAATGTCTTATGCACAATGCACGCGAATAATTCCCCAACAAATGCAATTAATGCACATAATGCGGTTACAAACTGGTTGCACTTTCCTCTTTTATTTACGTGATTGTATGCCATTTAAACCCTTATAATACAATTATTTTTAAGTGTCCCTTTTAAAACTCATTTCCTTGGTTACTCCGCGGCAGGAAAGGTAATTCACGAGGCACTGTATTTAATTTTTAAAACGTATTAAAGTAGGTTAAAGGTGTTTTTTCATATTTGAAAGTCCTCGTTTGTTATTTTAACAATGGGTTTCTTTATAATAATAAATCATTTAAAACAAAGGTACTTCACGTGGAATATTAATTCAATGTACTTTATTTGTTCGTCTGCTTTTTTTGTTAACCCCCGACGCAAAAACGAAGAGGTGTTATAAGTTTGAAGTGTCTGTCTGTCTGTATGTGCGTGTGACTGTCTGTGGCAATATAGACGCGTGAACCGATTTTGATTCTGTTTTGTTAGTGAAAAAAAATCACATATTCTTTCCCTTTTGTATGACCGTTTGAAATGTGCAACCGATTTGTTCACCATCGATACAGCAATTTATTCACCTCATTGTGTAAATAAAAAACAATGAACTTAGGTACTACTGTTAAACAATATTGGAGCACTTGGTTAGAAAATCAATTCAAGATAAATCAATGCAAGAAAATATTTACAATAATTATAAGGTCTTGATTTATTTTACTCTAGTCTCGGTATATAAATAACATTAAACTAATGCACTAAACCATAGATTTATTATGTTATTACTAATGAGTTTAATAAATAGTATAGGTACCTACACAGTCGCTGACTGATTAGTCAACGATTATTGATAGAACCGAAAATAAAAATAGCTTACAATTTACAGTTACACCAAAACGGCCATGCAATTCTAAACCGTTTTCCAAAAAGGTTTGTTTTTAACCTAAATCGCGTGAGTCTGCCACGTCCCGCCGCCAGTAAACCGAGGTGATTCTGCAATTCGTAGGCCGGGACGAGCTCATCACGGCAGCGAGAGCGCCGCTCAGACAGGTGAATGACAAGTTGAATCATTCATACCAATTGTGTTGTTGTGTCATTAGTTTGTTATCTTGACCAGGGGGGCTAGACAAGTGCCCAACGTTCAACGTTAACGTTAAACGTTAGCACCAAAATGTATGGAATTTGACATTTGTGACGTACGTGACAGTCGTTCGCGGATGTCAAATCCCATACATTTTGGTCCTAAAGTTTAACGTTAACGTTGAACGTTGGGCACTTGTCTAGGGCCCCAGGTTGTTGTAAATTTATCGTTTTTGACGTGTGATGTGTTTTGACGAAAAAAACGGAGGTCTCGGTCGAGAATGAAGTCAACTCTTCACCAAGGTGCTCAAGTTTGTTTGAGGCTAGTACCGACTACAAATATAACTTGTTTGAGATTGTAAATATATCAAATTTATATATTTTTTCTTTTCAGTGCGCTATTGTTTTTTAGTTTGTTTTTGCCTTTTTTTAGACTGTTATTTTTTATTTATAAATTGCACCCATTCTGACGCTTGTCTAAAAGGGTCCTTTTGGACTATTGTCAGCTCAGTCCGTTACAAAATTGGAAGCTGTAAAGTTTTCAAACGTCAGTAAATAAAGGTTTAGTTGTTTAATTATATTGTGTGGGTAATACCCGCGAAGGCAACATTATTTCCCAAACAAAGACTAAAGTTCATCAACAAAACTTTATTGACAGTGATTTAGCTGTACATTTTGGTTGTTTGAAAGCTTTCAGATCCCTTCAAGGATGTCCCAAACGACGTACGATTTATGCCAATCGCTGACTGAATAACAAGTACTGTACCACCATTTCAATTAAAGCCTTATCACTGAAGCATAAGAACTAGAATTGACTGACACCACAGACGTGGCTACTTTTTTTTTCAGCTTGAAGCTGATGACAAGGTTGTAGCGATGATTATGCAGCCTTAGGAGTCGTAAAAATCATTCTTTATTGAGAATCAACTTGAACTTCCCTTGTCTTGTTTTATGCCATTGTGAATTATTTTATGGGAGGTTTTGCATAGACAATATTGGCTATGGAAAGGTAAATGTTGGATTGAGGTTTATTAACCGACTTCAAAAAGAGAGGAGGTTCTAAATTTGTGGGATTCTTTTTTGGTTTTAGATAGCATACGAAGTACCTGCCCAAGATACCTTTGACTATTTATCTTTGAATTGAAAAAAAAAAGACAATTTGATCTCATCTTTGCCTTGTTTGTGTACAGGGATGTGTGTATACACCGATTAGAAATAGTAAATAAGTAATTTAGTAGAAATATTATTCATCCCTACTAATATTATAAATGCGAAAGTAACTCTGTCTGTCTGTCTGTCTGTCTGTTACGCTTTCACGCTAAAACTACTGGACCGATTTAAATGAAATTTGGTACAAAGAAAGTCTGGAGCCTGAGAAAGGACATGCAAAAAAGGAGGAGTTCCATGCGGACGAAGTCGCGGGCAGAAGCTAGTTATGTATAATACTAAAATCCTATTCAGTATCAGCTGCTTTTAGGTACCTACACAATATCTTTATAAGGACGTGTTATTCTGAATTACGAGTTATTGTAAAAGTTCATTAATGTCCATTTAATAATTTTTCCATGAAAAATAACAAACGCCCATATAAGCACATGCATCCATACAAGTTTTTGCATTTATGATAATATTATTAGTAGGATGAAGAGAAATTAATTTTTCATAACATCATTTATAACAAAAACCCGTAACAAAGTTGCAATGATTTTAATTCTGTTTCAAGCTTTTATAGTATAATTGAAAATAGACGCAATGTTTATAATAGCCTGCGATAATTAATTTACAACGAACTCCCACATATTACCCGGATATACTTAAATTAATGTCGATGGAAGAAAATGGGCGTATGTATGTGAAAATACTGTTTGAAATTCAACATTGGTGTTTAAGATATAAAGAACAATTTCGAATGGCGTCTTATTTTACTTCAGACTTAACGTCTTTTACGTAGTTTATTGAAAAATCATAATGATACAAAATATAATAATTTTTGATTTTGCGGTTACTACATATAGGAAATATTGGAATAAAATCCATACACTTATATTGATTTTATACTGACGTCATTCTGAACGAAGTATCTTGTAATATGGTGCCAATTAATAATTGAAGAATCTTATTTATTTTATTAATTTAAAATAACTTTTTAAATGCAAATGTGAGTTGTTAGTCGCGCATAAACGGGTTACGTACCATTAACTACAAAATTGCCAAAAAAAATCCACTTAAGTACATTTTTATTTCATTCTGTTACCCAAAGAAACAGTTACCATCGCAGTAATCACTTCAGAATACTTTAAGGGTTATAATAAAAAAACAATTTTATTTTATTCGTTGACAATTCGAAAAGTTTACAGTTCCCATATTCGTAGCACGAGTGAGTTGACGATAGTCTAAAGCTAAAGCTAGTTTTACTCATATTATAACAGTACATAACTCACTGTCATTTGCATAAACATAAAATTTACTGTTACTGATTAGGTTCCATAAGGCTCTAGTGACCCACTGCAAGGCCTGCCAGTCATTAGCTAAGTAACCACACTGCTCCCGCCTCTGCTGTACCACTTGTAAAAGGGACTGATACGGTTTTAGAGACTATAAACCAAAACCATCAGATTAGATTAAGACCAAGTTTGAGTACTATCATATACATATAGTAGTATAATTATATATACTAGTACTATATTATAATGAGGCTTCAATGTAAACAGTGCTTTGTAACACTTAATGTAATAATTTCTGATGCCTTCGCGGTTATTACACACTAGCGGCCCCGGCAGACGTCGTCCTGCCCGTCCGATTGTTTCGTCAAAGATCTGTCAAAGTCTTCTAACTGTCACTTCTTCAGGCTTCATATTTTCCCCGTTTTTTTACACATTTTGCACTGTTTCTTCGCTCGCAGCGTGATGTTATATAGCCTAAAGCCTTCCTCGATAAATGGTCTATCCAACAAAAAAAGAATTTTTGAATTCGAACCAGTAGTTCCTGAGATTAGCGAGTTCAAACAAACTCTTCAGCTTTATAATATTAGTATAGATATAGATTGGGAAAACTATACCTAACGGTACAAAAAAATCTTAAAAATGAATCGTTTGTATATAAGAAAATTATAGATTTGATCAGTATTGTCTTTTACAATCTAATACAAAAAGTGAAACGAAATATACGAAACAATACGATATTATGGGAACTGTAATGTTTTCGAAACATCAGCAAATATTTAAAAACAAACTACTATATTATCTACAAACTAATTTACCGCACGGAGACAAATTCATAATATTTACAATGATTAAGTAAATAATAGAGCTGTATTCATACCGTCAAACGCACCGACAACCGTAACCGTCTCTTAACCGTCTCTTAACCGTCTCTTAACCGACTCGTTAAGTTCGGTTTAAGATGTTACCGTGTCAATGCACAATCCACGCTTCTCAATACAGCAGGAGCGTCATGGAAACCTCAAGCTTATAATATTTCAGATAATTTTGAGGCTACTACAAGCTTTATTTAAAATGCTTATTAATATAAAACATAAGTCTCTATCTGTCAGGGTTGCCGTATGTACTATCGGATGCTTTCGGGGTACGCCATTTTAGAAAAAAATTGCTTGCACTTGTTGCTTCACACACAGCCGCCAGGTACCAGGGTCGTTCAAGCGATTATTGCCTTAAAGGTGTAACATCGCCAGCACAGTTGATAGTACATTTGATTTGTTTCGCCATAAAGAGTGAATGCAAAGAAAAATACGCTCTTGGCGCAAAACCACAGCAAAACCTACAGGACATTCGTTTATTATTGACCAAGGTCATCAAATATGGAAAAGAATCTTTTAACGTTACCTTTTTAAGTGCCAAATATCATATCATGGATTTTCATTTAGATAAATAGGTGTATGAGGTTTTGGAAGAAGCCATTTTTTACCGTGAAAGCATAACAAAGCAACAAACACGATAAAAATGATCTCCATCTGAACAAAATATTTATTATTTTTCCGACAATCGACCTACTGTGTCCGGACCCCCAAATACGCTCCCGGAATTACCCCCATAATAAAACTTTAATGACGCCGCTTAAAACATGTTCCGGGTGACGGCCGTTATGGTTTATCGCTCGATAAGCCGCCGATTTGCGGCTCGAACCGGGTATAACCGGTTATAACCGGTTATGTTTCGGCCGAATATCCGGTTATATGTCCGGATGGCCGGCGATTGGTCGTTCTGTCCGAGTGTCCTTTGAGAGTTATTGGCGTAATTAATGGACGAAGCCGTGATAAAACGAATCCGCGCTAATAGCCCATGGACGTGTGAAGTGTTACGTAATAGATGTATTAGCAAAGGGTTAATCTTGTATGAGCTTAACACCTGTCACGCTTACCGATATCATTTGAGTTTATCGTAAATAATCAATTTTGATTGTTAATAATCGCTTTGTGAAATGAAAATGTTGTAGGTAATAATTGATATTACATTGAATGGGTAAACAGTATGTTAACTACTTGTGTAAACTATGAATTTAGGTAAGTATATGTTATTGGAATGGCATAATGATATTTAAATAGCAATATAAACTTGATAAATCCTTTTATATGAATACTACCTACGTGGCCAATTAGCCTGAAACAATTTTCGTAATTTCGAAAACTTTACAGTTCTCATAATCGTAGCCGACTGAGCCGACGATCGACTAACACAGTGTGTAGACTATTTGTATTTTATTCTATGAAAAGGCAACAGCTGTCGAGTTTCTTGCGGCGTTTCTTCTCGTTCCATTATTTCGTTGAAGCGCCAGTAAATATTGACGTGTAAAAGTATCCCTTGGGGTCCTGTTTACTTAATAAATATTTTCTTTTGATAAACTGTCTGAGAAACCTAAGAGTTTGAAGCCTGTAACCAGTAGGTAATATATCTTGGATAATTTCTGATGCCTTTGCGGTTATTACACATTGGAATGAAACAACTATTAACGGTTTTAACTCGCGTATTTATATTTTATTTTATTTGCTGACGTTTCGGATTCTTTACAGTTTCCATAATCGTAGCACGACTGAGCTGACAATAGTCTAACGCTAAAGTAGTATATCTTGGAGTTTAGCCGGCTGTCGCGGATGAAGGCTCAATTACATTTGAATTATTACTAATCGATGCGGAATATTCAGCAAGCCTGATTGGCTAATTACATTCTGAGTCAATGACTATTGCCTAGTGTCAATTACTATTAAGCCAATTAATGTTACGCGATTAGGCATTACCAATATGTTGTATCTATACAAGATATTAACTAAGACATGTTATTGCCAAGTTCACAATATATATTATTACCTATGATCCTATTTGACTATAAAAAAACCGGTCAAATGTGCGTGTCATATTTTTATTTTATTTTGTTGTTTAGTATTTGTTGTTATAGCGGCACCAAAAATACAGCATCTGTGATGACAACTGGCTAACTATCACGGTTCATAAGATACGGCCTTGTGACAGACGGATGATGATTTTAAATATATTTTTATTGAAATTACCCTGAGCATCTCTTGCCAGCAATGCAGGTTCTGCAGGAGTGACTAGATCCAAAGTTTAAGGTTAATTACCGTAATTTATCCATCTATTTATAAAAAAAGTGTTAATTTGTCAACTAAAGCCCTCAGCTTAGTTTAGTTTAGTTATATTTTTCCTTTATATCGCAATCATACTACACTTTTAACTATAAGTGTTGTGCTAACCTGTAAGTTGAATGTATATAAGCAATAGGTTTACAATTAGTATATAAGAGAAATGATTATGTATACATTTAGTTGGTTTGTCTAATAAATAAAAAAAAAATGTAGTTTATAACTCAATTAGAGTAGACACATTGACCTTACCGGCGAGAACGCACTAAGAATCAAGATTGTTGTAAAAGTAGGTAAGTACTTTTATTTTTTAACATTAAAACTTACGTTTACCTAACAACATGTAAACAAATATTGTGGATTGCAATAAACGATTTGAATTCAATTAATCGGTTAGTAACCCATTTATGTTGTTATTGTTATTCGTTAAAACAACTTAGTGTCGGTTCAATCTGAATCATTACGGTGATTCAAAGGGTTTCCTTTAAGCGACTAATTTAATTAAGCACCCACAAATTTGGGATCGCTCCAATATAATCTTTGCGAAAGAAATCACTAATTGGGTATTTTAATTGGCCCGCTCACTCGGAAAGCGGAGTGCTGTCTTTTTATTTGTCATTTGTTACAGTTCTCTGTATTTTTTACCTGCTTTAAATTTATATTAACTGAATCATTTCTGATGCCTTCGCGGTTATTACACATTGGAATGAAACAACTATTAACGGATTTAACTCCCTATTAGGTTATAATTGTAATGTATAATAGTAAAAATTTTTGCGTAAAATGTAACATTAGTATTTTATAATTCAGAATAGGGTAGTTTTTTCAAAATTTGTAATTTAAATATAAGGTAGTTTGCATAACTGCATAAATCACTTTAGCGTTAGACTATTGTCAGCTCAGTCGTGCTACGATTATGGAAACTGTAAAGAATCCGAAACGTCAGCTAATAAAATAAATAAAAATAAGTACGCGATTTAAGTCCGTTAATAGTTGTTTCATACTAATTATATTAACTGTATAAAATTATATGAATTGAATACCGGATATTGCTTGTTCTTAGAAGAAATGTATAAAAGTGTATGAGCTTTGATCTTACGATGCGACATAAACTACATGCCACGTCACATAAATGACATGTTTCGTCTTCAAGAGAGAGAAATAAATATTATATTATAACAGGCTAATAATAATATCATACAGATATTTAACAATAATTTACTTTTGAGCCGAAAGGATTCTAGAAGTATCGTATGTCATAACTAGTCTTGTTTTATAATAATTTCTGATACCGTCGCGGTTATTATACATTGGAATGAAACAAATTTAAACGGATTTAACTCGCATACCTAAATAGGTACGCGAGTTAAATCCGTAATATATCTGTAATTAGTTTACGAATTGGAATAATTATAAAAGCGTTTTTATAAATGTTAATTCAATTAAAATATGACAAAATTATTTTAGAATGAAACAACTTTAAACGGATTTAAATGTATTTTAATAAAATACTAATAAAATAAAATAATTTAAAATAAAATTATTTTATTAGTATTTTATTAAAATACACGATTTAAATCCGTTTAAAATACTAATAAAATAAAATAATTTAAAATAAAATTATTTTATTAGTTATAATTATTCTAATTCGTAAACTAATTACAAATATACCTATCCTTAGTTTATTAACAAACACGCAGTTTGCCGCCCTTAACTACTTAAAGCTTAAGGTAGCGGGTTCCAATCCTTCGCGAGTTACGTATTTGTGTCACGATTATTAATACTCATAGCACAGTTTAGTTTGTGTTTCATAGCATATTGTTTAGTTTGTGGCCATGTCAATCGATCGATGTGAAGTATTCTAAGTGCATAACAAGCCGGAACATTGGACACAGGGAATCGAATGAGGCGCATATGACGATACAGGCAAATCGTTAGTCCCGTGGATAATGCGATTGCAGACAGACTCGCAGATTTCGCTAGTGACGACTGCAGATTGAAGGAAACCTTGTTCATTGTGCATTTTATTACATTGCAGAGAAAACGTATCGTTTGCTTAATTACTTGTTTGATAGCTAATTCAAATTCAAAGCATTAATAATAAATAAATCTGTACTTTTATGAATCATTTGTAATTGTTGAGATAGGAGCCATCCCGAAGCAAGCTGACTGAATAGTTTAATTATTTTCAGACTTTGTCGGGAAGCGGCAGTTGAAAAGAAATGAGGAAACCAAAATATAGCCAAAAGGGATTTATTATAATATATACAAGGTTAATAAAAGTATTTACAATTAAATTATAATTTACAATGAAGCTGTTAGTGTATAAGTGTGTGTAGTAAGTAGATGAATGTATGAGTGAATGAGAGGGATGAGCGTTGAAGAGGTGACTCGGCGTAGTCAGCAGGAGGCAGGGCTCGGGTCGTCGGCGTTCCAGGCCCGCCGCCTCGGCAATTAGGTTAGCCGGGCGGACTGGAAGGGCCCGGGTCGAGCTCCGCTGCAGCCGCAGGTAGATGAAGCGCTGTGCAGCAGGTAGGTGCAGCAGGTAGGTGCAGCCCCTCAGGTAGTGACGGTTGAAGGTTGACGATAGTGAAGATGAAGATGTGCGCGGTGACTTTGAAGACTTTAGTTTTTAGATTAAGGTTTTAGATTTAGTTTCTTCTTGTAGGTCTTCAGAGATAGGTCACACGCGAGGTCTAAACGTTGTCAACTTTGACTTTGGACCTGTAGAGTCCGGGGCGAGCTGGCCGTCAAAATGAATGAAGTTAATGAATGAGGTGAACGGTGATGGTGAATGGAGATGTAGTCGGGCTCTCGAAGTTAGCCCGCTACAACTTAAACAGTCCTTTAACCTTGACTTTGATTAAGAAAAATCACTTGTGCTCCGCAAATGTAGTGAAACTTAATCTTCAATAACAATTTGAACAAAATGAAGTTTGCATTAGTTCTAAATATTAATTTCCAGCAACTCCAAATCAGCCGTCATTTCTGAAATGGACCAATCAAAAACAATTAAGTTAAGACCGTACTGAAAGTCGCGCCCGAGGCGACACTGACAGCTGACAACTGGCTCCGAGTGATGCGACTCTACTAAAAAGCCAATAGTAATCTATCTTATCTTATCTTATCTTCTATCTTTATAAAAGAAAGTCGTGTTAGTTACTCCATTTATAACTCAAGCACAGCTGAACTGATTTAGCTAAAATTGGCAGGGAGGTAGCTTAGAGCCAGGAAAAGGACATAGGATACTTTTTATCACATTCCAGTAAAAAATAAAAATATAATGACAGCTGTCAAATCGATTCTTTGCCGGGCGGGACGAAGTCTGCCGGGACCGCTAGTTTATGATAAATCCAGAAATCTCCTGACAGCCCGAGTTGAGGTGCTACCCCCACTCTGGGGGGCCCACGGGCAGGCCAAGGCTATAAACCTTAATTTACAGGCTTAGATGCATCCCACCTGGAAGCTTGCCTATAGTCCGGTTTTGCAGAAAATACCCGCAGCGGGCCAACTGCGCTTCAGTATACAAATCGACAAAAAGATCTAGAAAGTGACGACACTTCCCTATAAGGAGTCCGCCGACCTGGTGAAGGTCGCTGTGTACATACTAGACTAGCGACCCGCCCCGGCTTCACAAGGGTGCTATAAACCTTTCTCTTGAATCACTCTATCTATTAAAAAAGTAGGTTTAAAGATTTAAGCGTACATAGGGATATAGGGACAGAAAAAGCGACTTTGTTTTATACTATGTAGTGATGATAGTAGTACAGGATCGTAGTTATGCAGGACCTCGAGGCAGATCTATGTCTAAATTAGCGGTGAACGTATTTAACATACGTGACGTCACGCGGGTAATGGACTATACTTTATATTTTTTTGTTTATTTATTTGGCTCACAAAATAAGTCACAATCGTTTTCTTATATCATCATCATCATCATCAGCCTATCGCAGTCAACTGCTGGACATAGACCTCTCCAATTGCACGCCACTGTGCTCGATCTTCGGCTGCTCGCAGCCGCTGCTGTTATCTTATAATATATAATAGTGGCTAATACAAATTTGAGCTGGATTGTGACTCTTAACTATGTGTGCACATTATGAACTATGTTTGACAATTGGAAGCAAGTGGCCGTTAATTTTTCATAATATAACTGACTGTGTTATTTATTCAGTAGGTACACAAACCTTATGGTTAACAGGATTTCAGTTTCAATATCTTTGTTAGCGATATAATGGGTTCTGTGTAATGGTGAACTATGAAAACACGTAATATAATAAAATCAAAGGAATTTAATGCTATCTTTGCCAACGTATTACAACAACTAACTAACAAAACAATACACATCGAATATGTCAACGTTTAAATTTATTTAAAAATAGAACACTAAAAAGTAATACAGAAAACATAACAAAAAAGGCCGTCTAGCAGCCAGTCGCCAACAATCTTCATTGATTTTCGTACCGTTACCTGTAGCTATGGCTAATAAGTGAAGAGGGTATGTGCGGCAATATCGAGCACATAATTTGGTAAGTAGGTAGTTCGCTGCGAGCGTGTTCTATCGACGATCGAGCGCTCCAGGACGCACATCAAATATTTTGCTCAACTCTACCCAGGACTGGCGGGAGTATTCTGGAACATCACCTTGTTTATATATTACTAGCGGGCCGCCCCGGCTTCGCCCAGATCCCTTTTTTTAATAGCCTATGTCATTTAGGAATAGTGTAGCTTCCCAACAGTGAAAGAATTTTTCAAATCGGTCCATCCGTTCTGGACGCCATTCAATTCAAACAAACAAACCTTTGCTCTTTTTAATATTAGTTTAGATAATAATAGATATATACATAATATCCTGGAAATGAAGTATTTTTAGGTAATCACTGGTAATAAGATTAGGTACAGTTTTACAGCAATATCGTCTGTATAGGAAGGTACTTAATTGAAGCGATTGTGGGAAATTCATAGATATTAAATTGTATCTACAAGTTATTTTTTCAGTATTGCCTAATCTCGTTTTGTAAGTAAAAATGTACCTATATGATATGACAAAAATGTCAAGAATAACGTAATTTGTTCACTGTTACAATTCCATAGATCATTAATGAATACAATTAAATATTTAACTAAAGCTTGGTCTATTCGTATACTTTACTTAAGTTACCCGAAGTAGGTACTAATCCTTGTCGCGGGTAGAAGTATCGTTATGAAGAGTTCGGAATAGGCGCCCGCTGGCATAGGACCAGGGTTTTCATCAGAAGCAGGGCGAGGCTCACAATTTTAGAGAGATTCAACGAAACTGCGCCGCCCGCCCTCGCCGCACCAGCCGCCCGCCCTGCACCCGCACCCCGCCCTGTGAAACTTTAAATCCAACACAGACGACGAGACCAGCAGTAATGTAAGATATCCAAATATGAATATAATATAGAAATAGTTTATTTGATACCACATTCAAAGGTACAAACAAAACCTTTAAATCTGGTATGTTTTAAGCTTCATCTTAATGCATATTTTTCATGTAGGTACTTAAGAATTATGTTGGACGAAGCCGGATTAATTTTGTATATCTCATACTAATTCTCATTATAAATTACAATTACTTAATTAAATTGATTATTAGGAACGTATACTAAAACACGAGGTAGTTAGTTAAGAATGATTCATATGACTGAAAACTCTAATTGTACAACAAAACATTTAAATTCAAGAAGGTAAATAATGAATACTGCATATTATTTCACTATTGATTTACCTTCCTCCTTTTATAAACATATTCTAGCAATAAATGATTATTACTTAGGTATGAATAAATAACCCAGAAACAGAAGTGCCATTAAAGGAAAATTATTAACGCAACATACGAGTACAACGATTGAATACTTAACAATATTTCTAAATATTGTCCCAAAAACAGGAGCTAGAAAAATTGTAACCCAATTTCTGTCTGTGTGTGGTGTTGAGCGCCACTGTGTTCGCTAAGCCACGGCCGCGGCCGGGAGCGAAATCCTGCGAAACAAAACCAGAGCGCAGTTTGCGAATGAATGGCTGCTTTAAAACTATGGAAATTCATACCAAGGACGACCCACTGCGACATACTCTTTGTCCACATCATTAAAATATAATATTTATGTGTTATCTTCTTTTACTTTCCAGATGATTGAACCACTAAATGTGTCACGACCCGTTGTTTTATGCATATTTTAAAAACTATTTTTATTATGTAATAATTTCTGATGTCTTTGCGGTTATACTATACATTGAAACGAAACAATCAATGCAGCATGTTACTAAAAATGTACCTAAACATTAAGTCATGAGGTCAAACAAATAATAAGCTGGTAACATAAATTACTCTATGCATAAGTAAACCTTCTTGCAATACCGATACTTTGCTACTTCGATATATATTTATACTGGTAACATCAAATATAATTGAGTCGTTCTGACACCCCAGTAAGTGGCAACACAGCCGCCATTGTGATTTCGCTCAGGTCGCCGCATAATTTTCATCATCATTCGAGACCGCCTCCGCCGTTAAGGCAAAATGATGTAACGACAAGCCTGAATATTTTTTCGATGAGCGACCTGGGATTTGATTCAAGGCCAAGATTTATGCTTTTAACCTCAGGGGTCCGACGTGATGAATGGTCGCGGAAGTTGATAAAAAATATGGTTTTATTTTAGACTTGAATTTAGAAATGAGATTGAAAAAAGATTTATTTGCGATGCTTCAAATATAAATTTGAAATCGGCATCAATCATTGAGTTAGGACGAAAACAAATATAAAAATAAATTAAATGAAGTGATTAACGGTCAAAATATTTGCAAACGTTTTTGGGAACGTGTTGAATGTAGAGATGTTGCCAAAAATAGTACTTAGTCTTACTGGACTTTTTATATTTTAATAAGGCATCCGACGAAGAACTGTATTTTTTGTGAATTTTCTCGAAAACACTTTAATTTCATCGAGAGCGACTCGTCCTTCAAATTATCCAGCAGGTGTTCAACTTTCTTTAACTTTCCTGGAACTTCCCGGGAAGTTATAAGTCAGTTTCAAAAGAATAACTTTAACTGCTTAGATCCCGGTCACCTCCAGGGATAAATAAATACGATATCATCTTGGAGTTTCAATATACTTTAAAACGAGTCTCTCGAGAAATTGTTATTGGGTAATAACATTTGCTCAATTCGCCGTGGACTTATTAACTACTACAATCGGACGTTGTCGCTATAAGCAGACGTTGAGGCTTCTAGAGTAGTCTACTATTTTTAGACTACTCTAGAACCTACACGTTAACTTTTAAGTATTCACAATCAGAAAGCTCGAAAGCTGAAAAAAGCTTCACCACCTTAACCGTCGCTGTTTTGACTCAATTTATGAATATTGAGAGCACTTAGCACTCGTTCCGTCCGCTCCGCCGTGTACTCTGTTCCACCGTGTACTCTGTTCCATCGTGTCGGCTGTTCCGTCCGTGTCGTCTGTTCCGTGGCGCCGTTCATTTCATTTTGGCGCGGCTTTTCGTTTCGAGTGCATGATTTTTAGGGATCCGTGACCTAAACCAACAGAGCCGTATTACTAATTGGTCTTTCTTACAATATATGTCACAAAGCTGTGTGTTTTAATCAGTAAGTAGGCACCACTGATGTTTTTACAGAGTATATTTTGAGTAGATATAATACCCATAAATAAATGTAGCATATTTTATTTAATATGCGGACGTTTTTAAAACTTTATGTTTCCATATTCATAGCAAACGGTATGTAAACTAAAGTTTTAAAAACGACGGCGTATAAAATAAAATACGGAAGGTAAATCCATTGATTATAGTTGTTTTATTTCAATAAGTACCTAGTAACCGTAAAGCATTAAGTAGAAAATATGAATTCCTTTCAGTGTTAGACTATACTCGACTTAGTCTGTTTTGAATATAGGAACTACAATATATATAAAAAATAAATCTGAATATTGCATATTGTGCGCAACCCGGTGCATTCGTTGCACTTGCACTTGGTCGGTTTCTTGTTTTTTCCGACGCTTTTAGTTTTGAAATCCGCACGTAATTAATTTTAAAACCAGCTTCCGTTTTACCTTTCAAACGGCAAAGGTTGAGTTAATAGGTTTGGTTGCCAAAGTGTCTTTTTGCAATGTTATTTGCGAACGAAAATGCTACGTGAAATAAACCGGTCTCTATATAAAGAGATAGCAAAATTTAATAACTTCTGACGCATTACAAAGTATTTAACTCGCGTATTTTATTTCAGTTAGACTATCGTCAGCTCAGTCGCTACGAATATGGGAACTGTAAAGTTTTCGAAGCGTCAGCAAATAATATAAAAGACGCGAGTTAAATCGATTGTAATTGTTTAATTTCAATATAATACTAAAATGTAATTGAAATGTTTTTATCGCATACTAATAAATAACACAGTTAATTTATTATTTATTTATATATTTGTAATTATTATGGCTAATGTTATCCGCCAGGTAAACAAATCATTCAAGCTAAATTGGATCGCGCTCGGATAAACTTTATTCAAAAGATAAATAATATTTATTGCTAAAATTTACAGTTGTATGCCAAATTGATCTCACTGTATGTAATTAAACAAATATAATATTCAATATGCTCTAATTTAGTCTAAAATAATTACTTACCCACGATATTCGCATGAATATACGGGAAAAGATTTTCCCGGAAGGAATACTGTAAATTGACATTTAATTATATTTAATTAAAGCCGTTTATAAACTTACTTGTTTTTTGATTTCACATAAACGGCTCTAATAATTTATATGATTTGTCCTGAATAACTGACTGATGGATATATTATATACATTATATACATTATACATACAGCCTAAACCGCTAATCGTAGAACCCTGTAACACGGAGGTTGTGTTCTATGTAAGACATAAGTATTTTCCGAAATTCTAACTCTGATGGGGTGAAAAAGCGTGGTGGTGTATGGGACAGCGTGATTTCTTTGTTCCATTTAGTCATATTTTTTATAAACAGGACTAATGGAAGACATTTATCATACTTTATCTAAATTAATATAGGGTAATATTACGAGCTTTTTAGTTTATTTTAGGTTATTATTTTATATAAACATTTTTTTTTTTTCTTTCCTATATTTATTATAATTATAATATATATATATATATATATTTTACGATGAACAATGATGATTCTTTCCATTCTGCGTGCGACCTATCTGCTTCCTTTCTCTCGTGCGATGCGTCTAGCGTCGAGCTTGAAACTCTTAGTAGTATTTTAAAGAATGAATTCCAGAGCTTCCCGAAGTTTTTCAATGTATGTCACATTAACGCACAGAGTGTTCCAAGTCATTTCTCTGATCTTTTAGAAACTTTTTCTGCTTGTAATGTGCATGCTGTCCTTGTTTCAGAGACTTGGCTGAAACCCTCTTTGTCTTCGACCACTTTTAGTCTCCCTGGCTTTGTTCTCATACGCAATGATCGTGTTGGTAGGCGTGGAGGTGGTGTTGCCATCTACCTTAGAGCCGATATTCCCTACAAAATACTCCATGCCTCGCCTTCTGAATACACGGGATCGATGGAATATCTGGTCATTGAAGCTAATGTTAAAGGAGTCAAGTCTGTGATCGGAGTCATCTATTGCCCCCCCCTCCATTGATTACTTCTCTGACCTCGAATCTCTCTTTCTTTCTTTATGTTCTGATTACACACATCACATAGTTATGGGTGACTTTAATACTGACCTGCTTGGAGATAATGCGCGTTCGAAAAAGCTTAAGTCTATTATTACTTCTGCTGCACTCTCTCTGCTACCACTTGAGCCTACGCACCATAATATTGACACCGCTGATTCTTGGCTTGATCTTATGATGACATCATCCACAGAGCACGCCATAAGTTTTGGTCAACATCCTGCACCGGGTTTCTCGCATCATGACTTGATTTTTTTGACCTATAAAATTAAACCTCTCAAGAAACCTGCTGTTATGATTGAATTACGCAATTTTGCTAGGATAAACCCTGACAAGCTGTTGTCTGACGTAGCTGCTTTAAATTGGGAACCTGTGTGGACTGCTACGACAGTGGAAGAGAAAGTTTCCTTTTTAAATTCAACCATTTTAGGGCTATACGATGTTCACGCGCCGGTTAAGCATATTAAGCTGAGACGCCCTCCCGCGCCGTGGATAACAAGTGGTGTGCGTATGGCCATGACCAGACGCGACAAGGCTTTTCGGAAGTACAAGCGGGATCGGTGTGATGAGAATTGGTCAGCTTTTAAGATTGCCAGGAATCGTTGCAATCAGATGGTGAGAGCAGCTAAGCGTCGTTACATTTTTGACAATGTCCTCAATTCTTCTCAGTCCGAAACGTGGAAATTTCTTAACACTCTTGGGGTTGGTAAAACAAAACTTTCTTATGTTCCATCTCAATTCACACTTAATGAGCTTAACTCCCATTTTTCGAGCAGTTATGCTCTTAATCCTATCATAAAGTTCAAAACAGTCTCTTTATTAGCGTCCCTTCCTTCCCTTAACATTAATGAATTTTCTTTCACTCCTGTGTCTGAGGACGATATCCGTAAAATTATAATCGCCATTAAGTCTAACGCCGTTGGTCATGATGAGGTTAGTCGTAATATGATAGTCCTTATAATGGAGTGCATTCTCCCTGTTATTACTCACGTCGTTAATTTTTCCTTATTTACTGGTGATTTTCCAAATGTATGGCGTACCGCTTACGTTATTCCACTTCCTAAAATAGCCAACCCAGTGGCACTAAATAATTTTCGTCCTATTTCCATTCTCCCTTTTCTTTCAAAAGTTTTAGAAGCTTCTGTTCATAAGCAACTTTCCCAGTTTATTTTTAGCAACGGGCTACTATCTAATTATCAATCTGGTTTCCGCCCTGGTCACAGCACTACTACTGCCCTGCTTAAGGTCACTGAGGATATTAGACAAGGCATGGAATCCTCACAGGTAACTGTTTTAGTGCTGATTGACTTTTCTAATGCTTTTAATGCAGTGGACCACGATCTTCTAGTTGCTACTCTTTCTAGATTACGGATGTCGGCCACAGTAATACAGTGGTTTTCGTCATATCTCCGCGACCGCCGTCAGGCTATCCGTATGGATAAATCTATGTCCGAGTGGTGTGATTTATCCTCTGGTGTGCCTCAGGGCGGTATTCTCTCCCCTTTATTATTCTCCATTTTTATTAATTTAGTTACTACCAACCTCCAAGGCTCTTACCATCTGTATGCAGATGATTTGCAACTGTATGCTCAAGCTCCAGTTAAGGACATAAATCGTGCTGTCTGTCTCATAAATGATGACCTGAACCATATTTCCGACTGGTCTGCCAAATTCGGCATTACTGTTAATCCTACTAAGTGTCAGGCCATCATTGTAGGCAGTTCACGACAACTATCTAATTTAGACCACACTCTCGTCACACCGATTTTGTTTAATGACGACGTTATTCCTCTGTCGGCTCAGGTCAAGAATCTCGGGTTGATAATTGACAACTTTTTATCTTGGGATGCTCAAGTGGCGGAGGTTAGTCGCAAAGTGACCAACACTCTGCGCACGTTATATCGTTTTAAGAATTTTCTTCCTGTTTGCACTAAAACGCTGCTGATCCAGGCACTCGTGTTACCTATCATTGACTATGCTGATGTGTGTTATTCTAACATTTCTCAAGTATCCCTTAACAAACTGGACAAGCTACTTAATAATTGTATTCGGTTTATTTACAGTCTTCGTAAATATGACCATGTCTCATTCTACCGGCGTCAGCTTGAGTGGCTTTCCATCCGTGATCGTAGAAATATCCACATCCTCTCTTTACTATTTTCTATTCTTTATGATAATTCCTCTCCTGATTATTTAAAGTCCCCTTTCTCTTTTCACACTGCACGGCCGGGCTGTGAACTCCGTTCTTCTCGATCCCTCACTCTTAGTATTCCTCTTCACCATACTAATTTCATTTCCAACTCTTTCGCCCTTCAGGCAATCCGTCTCTGGAATTCTCTCCCTCTATCTATCAGGCAAGCACCGAGTAAGTTAGCATTCAAGCGTTTGTTACGTAAGCACTTTTTAAACCTTTAGTTTTCATCATCTATCATTGTAGTTATTTATGTATTTTTGTATATATATATATTTTAGTATATTTATGTATTGTATTTATGTAATGTATTCCTGTTATATATTGTATCTATTATATTATAATTATGTATTATTCCTTTTGCGCCTACACATGCTCTCTGTTTGCTTTAAGGTTGTCTGGTAGAGAATGCCGTATGGCATTAAGTCCGCCTTTTGTACATTTGTTTTTTATTGTGCAATAAAGTGTAAATAAATAAATAAATAAATAAATTCATCCCCTAACGGGGTGGAAAGGGGTAGAAAGTTATTTTATTATCCTTATAAAAGCTTTGGAATGAAACAACTATTAACGGATTTAACTCGCGTATTTTTATTTTATTTTATTTGCTGACGTTTCGGATTCTTTACAGTTTCCATAATCGTAGCATGACTGAGCTGACAAAAGTCTAACGCTAAAGTTAATAAAAATACGCGAGTTAAATCCGTTAATAGTTGTTTCATTCCAATGTGTAATAACCGCGAAGGCATCAGAAATTCTTATAAAAGCTTTTTTAAAATTCACATAGCTTGAAATCCTTTTTAGAATTATTTTGCGACTACGTTCGTATAGAAATCTAAACTTATTCTCGGATTTCAGCCACATTGGCAGATTATACGTGCAATAACTTCACTTAACTTCTTTTATCCCACCATAGTATAAAACCAATAGGTACAGTCAACCGTTTGATCGGCATGCTGTTAGAAGCACCGCTAACTCAGTTACTGTAACCAGTTACCGGCGAGCGGCGAGCGGCGAGCGGCGAACCCGCGCCTACACGGACTCCGCAATGTCAACTCACAGCGTAACTAAGTTTTTCAATTTATCGCCATCGTGTTTTGGGCCGACTTTTTGATAAAAAATACCGTAGCAAAACGACTTTTTCTGTATCACCTAGCGACGCGCCCCGGCTTCCCACGTTTAAGATTTACATTTAGTGTGAATTATCCAATTATCCGAAGTCTTTAAATTGCCATTAGACCTTGTACCTACCCGTTCCTTGCAGGCGGTTCCTGCGGCACGCACAGCTCAGTTATCCGCAGCTTCGTGTCCTGACGCTAAAACACGCTGTTGGCATCAACACCAGAATGCGACCTGTCTGCGTGGCGAGTGACAGCAGTGTCGGGAGTGTTTGAAATCTTGTGAAATGAAGGATGACAGGTTCTAGTGTTTCTTTATAAATATTAAATAACACTTAGATAATGTTAGTTTACCAGTCTATTTCAAAGTAAGTCTGTAATGTAGGTAAATATAAATACCTACATAAAATTATTATTATATGCACCGACGGAAATCTCACAGGGAACTTTTTTATAAGTATATAAGAGAAAATTAAAATACATTTGACAGTAAAAATTGGCATATCGAGTGACAAGTAACCGTTCATTACGTACTATGCAAATCAAAGCATTATCGCAAGCACGATTGGGGAGGTTTATTTTAAAACATACTCGCACTTAACTACATACAATACATACATACATTGCATTCATACCAACTTCCCGAGTAATCTATGTAAACCTGTCAAAATTATTTCTGCAGGTAAAGAATAAGCTAATTAAACAGACAAACGGAATAGCGACTTTATTTCAAAGGATAATTACGGAATATTTTAATGAGGATTCCGACCTTTATAATATACCAAAATTGTTATCAACTCCGAAAGAGAATCCTAAATCAATTGGAGGCTTCGCAATATTTCATATACTTTGTAAATTATTGGACATAAACCGATAAACTTAATTAATATAACGGGTGGGACATAACTTATCTTTTTGTTCGGAACAGCGGTACACCCTTGTGAAACCGATTAAATTCCCGATCAAAAGTTTCAGGACAATCTCGTAAAAACCGACTTTCCCATTTTACCATGAACACAGTGCCCACTGTGACGTCAGTAAGTCACGTCCAGTAGGTACCTACATAGTTATTACTTCAGAAGACTAAGTATAGTTACATCTCAGAATCAATATTAAGGTTAATAGATAATAATAATTAGGTATTATTTATTAAACGCAAAAAAATAAGACTTTGCACGTCCGTATCATTAGTAAAATTGTTAGCATTTCACGAATTCAAAAAAGCTAGTAGGTAGCTTAATAAACTGTGTGTGGTAAGGCGAGTAAATTAATAACAGAATAACTAGTGAGATTATTGTTTCCGTTTCCCGCTATAGTCTCAATTTTTCAAATAGTCGTGATAATTTTCTCACTCTGATCAGACAAAATTAATAAGAAGAAGAATACGTTTTACATGAGGAAAATAAAACAAAAACACAAGAACGAGGCCAAAAACAAACTTATACCATACCTACTAACTCGTTTTAACTAACTTTTAAATTACAGACAATCTAATGATACAATATAATGTAATACTTGATCTTAAACATCAATAATGCATACTGTTATAAATCTCCCCGCCGCGTCCAAACAGACGATTCCTCTGATAATGAGTTCCACTTTTAATTATGCCTAAACTCTTTCACGGAATTAAATTCCAAAGGGGCGGCAGGTATCTCTGCCATTGTGACTAGAAAAAAGATGAATTTATGATTAATGTGCCGCAGTAAAGCCGTATTGTAATTCCCGCCTTCTTTCCAACCAAAACGGATTTAATTTAAATTGGGAGGAAATTGTTCTGTTATTGTCTTTTGTGAGGTTTTAACTTGGCGGCTGGATTTTTAATTTAATCCAGGCTTTTAATAAATGCTCTGCGAATATCGGATTCAGTTTAATATTATAAATGCGAAAGTAACTCTGTCTGTCTGTTACGCTTTTACTCTAAAACTACTGAACCGATTTAAATGAAATTTAGTACAAAGAAAGTCTGGAGCCTGAGAAAGGACATAGGCTACTTTTTAACCGACTACAAAAAAGGAGGAGTTCCACGCGGACGAAGTCGAGGGCGGCCGCTAGTATGAATATAAAGCATGGATGGTTAATCGTGAAGCAGAGCTCTTAACTTCTCTGTGGTCAATTTGTTGATTTGTCCTTAAAAAAAAATCTACCCTTTGAACACATATAACATACTAGCTTCTGCCCGCGACTTCGTCCGCGTGGAACTCCTCTTTCTTGCAGTCGGTTAAAAAGTAGCCTATGTCCTTTCTCAGGCTCCAGACTATCTTTGTACCAAATTCCATTTAAATCGGTCCAGTAGTTAAGGCGTGAAAGCGTAACAGACAGACAGACAGACAGACAGAGTTACTTTCTCATTTATAATATTAGTAGGGATGACACTCAGGAATAGTGTACTAGCTTTCCAACAGTGAAATAAAATTTTCAAATCGGTCCAGTTGTTTAGGAGCCTATTGAATCCAAACAAACAAGTATTTCCTCTTTAGTATAGATTTCAATATGAGTTTTTATCTCCAGCTATTTATTCACAAACTGATAAACATGAACTGATTTCGAACATAAGTTGTTGCTTTAGCAATTATAGAAATTTTCCAATTTCGCTGTCCTAAACCACAAATATTCCCACAATCTGCGTTTACCCGGCACCCGTAGACAGTTCCTTAATTAAGGCTGGAACGTGTTTGGAATACAACCAGCCGTTCGCGGCATTCCGACTTACTATGCATTAGTTATCATTTGAGAGGCAAATCTGTCGAATTGAGATCTTCGGTTAATGTGACGTTATCGCGTACCGTGCGTCTGTAATACAAACCATACTCGCACCTCATATTACTCATGTGTTGTTGTGAATGGGATGAATACGGATACCAAATCGGAGCTACAATTAGTATCTACTACATTCAAAAAGCCATATAAGTATGTCTTAGTATGTAAAGGTCAGAATGAAATAATTATAACGGACTAGTTTCTGCCCGCGACTTCGTCCGCGTGGAACTCCTCCTTTTTTGCAGTCGGTTAAAAAGTAGCCTATGTTCTTCCTCAGGCTCCAGACTTTCTTTGTACCAAATTTCATTTAAATTGGTCCAGTAGTTTTAGCGTGAAAGCGTAACAGACAGACAGACAGACAGACAGAGTTACTTTCGCATTTATAATATTAGTTAGGATTAGGATTTAACTCACGTACGTGTTTAATAAAATTCGTTACAATTGTTACATTCCAATATAATTTAAGGTTTTTATAAAATGTTGAAACTGACGTACTCTCCGTAACAATTAGTACTCAAACCGACAAACTTACTCAAAATACAATGTAATTGTAATTGCAGAGGCATTAAAAATAATGTACCATTTTATTAATATGCAGTTCAATCGAATTGCGCCTTTAGCCATCTGAATATATATATATATAATTATATGTTTATCTCTATTTACTGATTCAACACTTTTCTCCCATCCTTTTCTAATGCTAATTTAACCGCAACATTACCCGGCTGTTCCTCTCGTCAGCGGCGTTATCGTTCCTCGCCCGTTCCACCGCGTCTTATCACCCGTTCCACCGCGTGTTATCGCCCGTGACGTTCCGCGGAACAAGCGGATTGTGATAGCGTGGCTGATCAAAAGTGGAAAACTTTTAGAATTTTCCACAAATCATAAGTTAATAAGTATGTAACTTTTCACCTTAAAATAGGTGGGGTAGAAAGAGTCTTGAGAGTTAGTTTGAAATATAGTTAATGTTTTAAAATTGTTAGTAATGATTGACGGTTCTAAAATCATTTTCATAAACTCCTGACTGTTGATCAAATAGTACAATTGGTCGTTCACTTTTACCCTAAAGTGGTAGATATTTTGTTTTTGATTAAAATAAAGCCTAATAGTGTTTTTTTTATTTCGATTTCAAGTCTGTTTGCTGACGTAGGAATGACTGCTGGATAAAGAAAACGATATTCTATTAGTCCGTCAGTTTGATTATAAAAAATATTGGACACAAATTACCATTCCTGTAAAAAGCCAAACATTTAAACCACGTATTATAAATACTGAGCCAAATACCGCCAAGGAAGACTTCGCCTCAGTTACCCTAAATTTATTCCTCACTAAAATAAGACCTCTTAACCGCAAAGATGTAAATACTCCTTAAGCAGTCCGGACGTCCCGGCGTCGTCCCGGCGTCGTCCCGGCGTCGTCCCGGAGTCGTCCCGATACAGCCACGTTAATTAGATCACGTCCCAGTTGTTACTTAGACTCCACTGGATACGTCGCAGTGTTAATTCTCTAATGCCTTACGATTGACGTCCTTTAAATACTGATTGTCTTGGGACTAGGAATTACGATTTTTGAAGATTAGAGTAAGTCTGGTACGGATTTATAGGGTACGGTAATTATAATTGGTCTGGTACGGATTTATAGGTTACGGTAAGTATTGTTTATAATAAACTAGCTTCTGTTCGCGACTTCGTCCGCGTGGAACTCCTCCTTTTTTGCAGCCGGTTAAATAGTAGCCCTTTCTCAGGCTCCAGACTTTCTTTGTACCAAATTTCATTTAAATCAGTCCAGTAGTTTTAGCGTGAAAGCGTAACACACAGACAGACAGAGTTACTTTAATTTATAATAATATTAGTAGGGATAATGACAATGTCAATGTTTTTTGTATCCAGACTAGCGTGGATAATCGATATCTTAACGCAAGGCATCCCTTCCAGTTACACCATGGGCGTCGTTGAATCAGAGGATAAAATCTTTTATTACATTGTCTTTATACTTGTTTATAATCGAAATATCGCTTGGAAAATTCTCGAACTTATAACCACCAGCTTCTCTGAGCACTAGATCGAACAGGCCGTCGAAAAAAACAAATATTTCGTTATAAACTAGGATCGAATAAACGTAGTCAAGCTTTCATTGTTAATTCATAATAATGAGCATAATAATTAATGTAAAAGTAAATAATCTGTATTTATTTCGCAAAATTCTTTTTCTTTATTAAAATACGAGCGACCCGCCCCGGCTTCACACGGGTGCTATAAACCTTCCTCTTGAATCACTCTATCTATCTATTAAAAAAAATCGCATCAAAATCCGATGCGTAGTTTTAAGGATTTAAGCGTACATAGGATATAGGGACAGAAGAAGCGACTTTGTTTTATACTATGTAGTGAAGTACAAGCTCTTGAATAAACAGTATTAGTTTCTAATATATTGTGTCTTGTTCATGTCACCGACACATTACATAAAAACATACAGCTCGTGCAGTTTCCGAAGCAGGCAGCCGGTGTCGTGCAAAGGTAATTGAAGTAATACGGCGTCGACACGACCGTGTTTACCAACCAGTTCGACGACTAGTTGGAAACTGCCTTCATAATGAGAAAACTAACGATTTACTCTACAACCTGCCGTTAAATTTGTATTGTTTTGACACGAAAGCGATTGTAGCTGGCAACTCATTGTTCACTTGCATTTAAACAGAGTCAGTTGGCAAAAGTTTTTGTAATTAGAACTAAAACTAATAAAGCTAGGAACGGTATAAATGCTAATGTAGCTTTAGCGAAAACGAAACGAACCATTTATGTGGTTTTCAAAAAGGATATTTATGTAGGTACTACAGATAGGATCTTAAGGTTGACTGGTGGAGAATGTCGTATAGCATTAAGTCGCCGATTGTACATTTAAGGTTTCATTGTACTATAAAAAGTAAATAAAGAAATTACCTATATAAGTAAATGTTTCTTATTAATTTATTTCGACTATGTTTTTATATTAAATAAGAATTTCAATTACAAGGATCCTGTAGTGTATCCATTATTAAGTGAAAGTACTATTTTGAAATCCACTTTCATACAAATAATTTTTTATTTTAAAAACAATAAAACAAACCAGTTTATTTCGACTAATAAAGTATGATTGTCGAACAAACCGTCCATCGTTATAAAATCTCTCATAACCTGTCCCATTAAATTCATTTCCTCATTCACCTGCCACTTCCCACAGCCTCGGAAACGTATGAAATTACATTATACTGCACTTTTTACAATAATCTACAGGCATTTGTTTAAACGCGCAATCATCAAGTGTTTAAAAACAACAGAATGTATGCAGTTGCTGTAAACTCTACTAGAACGTGTTAAGGATCATAATTGCTAGCTGTTATGCTTGTTAAGTTTGTGTTTACAACCTTTGCAAATGAGGTGCCGGGCTCAAATTAAAATTTCCACCTCGTGTGGGGATTACTATGTCTGCTCACATTTCCTTTTATAAGGGCGTTATGATAATAGCCGTAACATAAAACAGAGATTATAAAAACATCCTTGTTTATATGAAATCCGGGGAAACACGCGTGTTTACTTTAGCTAGGGTGATTGTTTGTTTCCTTGTAATAATTTCTGATGTCTTGCCTTGTAATAAATTAATTTATAGGACATGGAATTACCTACACAAACATTTTTTGTATATTGCAGGTTCAACTATGCTATAGCATAGAACTGTATGTCGATAGTGAAAAAGCTGGCTGAATTTACCTTGTGCGGGAACTATTCAGAATTGGCTTCCAGTTTTCAAAACAAATGGTGAGTTTTCTCATTTTGCAGTTCGTCCCCAAATTGTTTCTAGTCTGCCAGTTGGACAACATTCCATAATAAACCTATGCATGTAGACCTTAATAAAAACAAAGTGTGAATTGGAATCGCGTGCAAAAGGTCAAAAGGTTCCGTGCCATTATAATTATCTATAATTATCTGTTTTTTTAGTATCTATTTGTTGTTATATCGGCAACAGATATACATCATCTGTGACTGGCTCACTATCACGGTTCATGAGATAGTCATCAATATTAAAAATCGGTTGTATGTAGGTACCTACTCATTATTAATATTAGCTAATATAAGTGCTCCAAAAATCTCTTTCGTTGAAAGCTAAAGAACTCGCTAGCACACTAGCGCTGAAGCAGCCAACTGTCAAAAACTAGAACACACAGCGTTGCTCATACTTTTCATTAAAACTTTAAAATTTTAAACTTACTTTTAGAATTTAAAGTTTCTTTTTGATTTGAAAGTCCCGTGGGAGAACACTTTTGGCTGAGATAAGCCATTTATACATATTTGAGGAGATTTTGGAAGATTCCCGTTTTATTTGAAGCCTCAAAGCTGGAAGATGGAGCTTGCAGCCGTTTTCGTGAAAAGGTTTATTCCGTTCACGAAACTAGTAATAGGAGAGGATTTGAGAGATGGTATTCTGGAAACGTAACCATTTGAGATAACTTTTTTTTACTTGCAATTAAAACATATTATTAAGATGTACAGTTAAGGCCCTAAATTACCCAGGCCAGGATT
This sequence comes from Polylopha cassiicola, assembly GCA_038024825.1. NCBI lineage: Eukaryota > Metazoa > Arthropoda > Insecta > Lepidoptera > Tortricidae > Polylopha > Polylopha cassiicola. The sequence goes on from CP149050.1 coordinate 284,727, forward strand.
CTTTGATCACCAAAAAGAGAAACTCAAAATAAGTACACTGATGCTCTCTGGTTTAGTTTGAAATGAAATTGTAACTTTCGGAAATATTTTCTCTTATCTTATCTTATCTTATCTAGAAATTTATAGTCAAGTTACATCGTAGTGATACATAAGTATTCATGTTCCGTTTTATGAGGATCATAAAAAAGACGAAATCCTGAAAATCTTTTCACTCACCTATTTCGATTCACTGAATTTTATAACTTATAGCCTTATAGCCGTAAATAGGTCGATAAAACGAAACAATATACCCTCATAAATCAACAACAAAAAAGTAAACTCTCTCTCACCTACGCGATCCATAGATCAATAAAAAGTAGTTTCTCCTGTCTAAATGTAACTGACAGATCATTAAAAAGTAAAATCTCATTCACCTGTGTGATCAAACGACCATTGTTTAACAAAATCACACTCAGCCGTAAAATAAAAAAAATATCTTATCTCGATGCAGTTTCCACATTCGTAATAGGTCTGTTGTTGACGCAGGCGAGTGCAGGAAGTGCAATGCGCCTGCACTCCGCCTGCTCCGTGCACCGGGGCTCGGCTCGGGGGACGTCTAATGGATCTTTGCTGCGTTTAATACTCTAATACTAAGGAATTCGGGTAATGCATGAATTAGCCTTGTGAGTGCATGTCTAATAAATAGGTTTTTACTTCATTACGGCCAAAAAAATATATACACATAATATTGTGCTGTAACTCTCCAATTTATAATTTTGATAACAGGAGAATGTTAATTTATTTACCTGAGCTCTCTGTAGGTAAATAAAATAATGTTGGTTAGTCACAAGTAGTTAGGTAAACTAATGTCATTTTCCTTATAATACAAAAAGGTATCTGAAGCTTAAGTTTATTTATGCTTTTTAAATCTCACTTAAACATTTTAAAATAGGTCTTATGATATTAATATAAAAATAGCTTCTATTTAAATAAGCGCCATAAAGTAGTTACAGTATTTGAATCTAGGTACTTGTTTGGAATCCTGGTCATTGAGCTCGTTTTCACATATTTAGTTAATAGTAATACTGAAAACCGCATAACACATTCACACAGCTCTTATTTCAAAGCAACAGACTTCAAATTGCTACTCATCGGATGTCAATTGTCATCTGACACAATGACGCTTTGATGGGACAATCACTCTAACAGCTTAGAGTATATTGCAACTATTATACTGTACATGACATTTGTCTCGCTCACACTCCTAGTGAATGCATCGCGTGAGTGAGACAGGAGAATGTTACTAAACTTCAGTTGCAATAGTACTCGATTCTGAAGCGATCTATTCAAAATACAATGTTGTTGTGTATAGAATAATATACATAATTGTAGGTATTCGTAATTAATACGAGGATCAAACCGTTTGTGATGAATTTGTACTGTGCATTCTATCTAACATAATATCATAGGGGAGGTTATAAGACTATTAGAATCGATGTGTACATGTGGGAATATTTGTGTATGTATGTATGTGTGTGTGTGCTTATTTAATTATCTATACTAATATTATAAAGAGGAAAGATTTGTACCTATTTTTGTATGTTTGTAATGAATAGGCTCAAAAACTACTGGTTTTAATAATTCTTTCACTGTTGGGCAGCTACGTTCACCCTGACTAACATAGGCTATAGAATATTTAGAAAAAAATAGGGATCCGTGCAAAGCCGGGGCGAACCGCTAGTAATATATATATAACGATTCAAATAATTTGAATTGAAAAATAAATAGACAAACAAATATAAATACACACCAAAAAATCGACTCATTTACCCAAAGGCTGATTTTTCATCCTAACTGAAGTTTTAAATTGGAATGAAACAACTAGTTCGTAGCCGATCGACAAATATTGGAACTGTTAAGTTTTCAGAACGTCAGGAAATAAAATAAAATACGCGATTAAAGCCGTTACAGTTGTTTCATTAGTATTTGTAACAACCACGAGAGCAAAAGAAATTACAATGAAATTTTTCATCTTAATTAACTTTTTTATGCTTTCCCGCAAAACCGGCAGAGTGTAATTCGGTACAATTTAAAAGGGTTTTATTTATAAAAGCTTACTCACTAGTATATTGACCATAGCAATATGTTTTTTCATCTCTTTAATTTTTTAAATCTCTGTTTCTTTTTTTTTTTGTTTTATGCATGAAATAAAAATACTTTTTATTTTTTTTTTTGATTTGCTTTTGTATAATTTTTTAATACCACAATATTTTTTCATTGTAAACATAGAAGTGTCCTAAAAAAGCGACTTCCTGCTGAGTTTCTTGCGGCGTTTCTTCTCAGTTGATGGTCTTTCCGAAGCGCTAGTAACGCCCCCTATTAGGTTTTAATTGTAATGTATAATAGTAAAATATTTTGCGTAAAATGTAACATTTAATATTAGTCATAGATTTAGAAAAAACTTGTTCGTCGAGAATTTGTAAACATTTAAATATAAGGTAGTTTGCATAACTGTATAAATCACTTTAGCGTTAGACTATTGTCAGCTCAGTCGTGCTACGATTATGGAAACTGTAAAGAATCCGAAACGTCAGCTAATAAAATAAAATAAAAATACGCGAGTTAAATCCGTTAATAGTTGTTTCATTCCAATGTGTAATAACCGCGAAGGCATCAGAAATTATTACTTTTTATTTATTATTTACTAATTTAAAAAAGTTTATTCGACTAGAAAAGTTACAAATACACAGGCGCGTGCAATGGAGAGAGCGCAGGTATGCCGCCAGGGTAGGCACTACATAGCATAGTATACATTAGTAAAACTGTGCCTATATGGAATGCACGCCCTTGCAAACACATACTAGAATAATATCATGCAATTGTTTAAAAATTCGTCAAGCAAATACAGACTTCATCCAAATATGTAAGTATTCAATACGCCGTATTATCTCCACTCGCGTCGGGAATGGGAGTACATACAAGAAATATGAAAAAGCGCGAAAGCCTCCCTACTGGGATGCGTAGGCAATTGTTCGTGAAGTCGTACGGGAATAAAATATTTATGACTTCGACTACGCTCCTCTATGATTACGACTACGATATCTCGATCGACTCCGACTCGACGACTTTTGTCATTATAGCTTAGGAGATGGTGGCTCACATTTACATTAATATTAAGTAATGAATACTTATGTATATTTTATTAATTGGTTTACAAAATAACCGATAAAGTACGGTTTAAGATATTTAATTCTCAAAATTACATATTCACTTAAGTATAGATAAAATAGAAGTATGTTTTAAGTTTTTAGTTAAACGCATTATTACATTAAAATTTAAAATTCAGCACTTTTAACAGGTAGTTACTTAGGTAAGTACTGGGTATTTTGTAAGTCTGTAAGAATTTACCTATGCTTAAATTAAATTTAATGTTAAACCTAAAATAAATTTAAATAACTTATTTGACAGTTTTGATAAAATTTAAGTAAATTAAAAGACTATACTTGAAGTGCGAGTGAGACTCGCAATAAAATCAGTTTCGTAGTATTAAAGTCTACTCTACTACTTATTTTATTTTTTTGGTAAGTATTTGTTGTTTTAAAGGTATCAGAAATACACCGGTTCATGAGATTCCTGGTAGGAGACGGTTCGTAACCCTAAAAGGATTATTATTTGCCGTATAAGTATGTATCTTTCTTTTTATAAAATGTTACCTGTTATCGTTATTTTAATTTAACTAGTAGACTTCCGTCTTATTAGGTATCCTTTTTATCAAATGTTTCTTTTTTTATTTATAAAAAAAGAAACATTTACTTTTAAATATTATTATCTAATGAGAATAATATATATGCAACAAACATACCTAATTCAGATAAAAATGAAATGTATTTATAATATACACTATACAGTTTAACTATTATTATTATGTTTATAATATTATAAACTTTTTTAATCATAGACCATTCATGTTGATTTCCAAGATACACTGACAGATATTTCTGCAATTAATAAACAATAGAGCAGAGAGCATAGGTACTGTAAACAATGCACATTGCATTTTCATGCAGTTGTAAAAGCGCGGTGCATCCGATGGAAACTCGATAAATCAACGGGACTCGGGTTTATAAAAAAAGTATCTCTAAAGCTCTGTTGGAGCTTCTCTTTTATTTCCTGCCTTGTTTAATACTAGGCTTAGGGGATTCTGTTTTTTTATGAATATACGCAAGCTTTGTTTAGATTTTTTGCAAATTCCAAGGCTGGATTAGAACGAATTCGAAAGCTTTATTCCAAAAGTAAATGACAGTTAGTATCAAAAGCTCATGAGCTTTTTGCATTTGTCCTGCCAGTCTAGCCTAGAGAGATTATTATTTTAACATTTTTGTGCTACCTTTAGTAAAATTGATATTTTACAATACTAACGTATTCATTCTTTTAAAGAGTTTTTCTCATCAAAAGTATAAAATAATTCTGATGTAATAATTTCTGATGCCTTCGCGGTTATTACTTGGTTGTGACTTTAGCGTTAGACTATTGTCAGCTCAGTCGTGCTACGATTATGGAAACTGTAAAGAATCCGAAACGTCAGCAAATAAAATAAAATAAAAATACGCGAGTTAAATCCGTTAATTGTTGTTTCATTCCAATTCTAATGTAGGTAGGTACATGTTGAATTACATACGAATTAAAAAAAATAACTTCTTAAAAGGTAAAAAAAAACAATAGCAAAAGGAAAACTGATAACAACAATCAAGTATAGACTTTATTGATGGATTTCCACTAAAATTTCCAACAAAAAGGTATGTTTATGTCACCAGCTCCTAAACTACAATATAAGAATGGTAACGAATAAAAACGTTCTTGGCCAAAGTTCCCTCCCCCCCTTACATTGAGGGAGTGGGGGGTAACCCCGCGCAGCTGCCGCGTTTCTTACACAGCTTTACAGTACTTTTATATTACTTGTTAACTCATGAATGTGCCCTATTTATGGTTTACTGCATGTTTACGAAGAATATTGAGATATGTACAGTCTGACACATTTGGGATGAAAGTACGTAATCTTCAAGAGAACGGCCATAGTGTTGAAGCACAATACTGCAGACTCCCGTATCTTGCTTCAGTTCCTGTTGACAAGTCTTTGTTAGATCTCAAGTCTATAGTTAAAGGGGAGACCACTTTTAATAGCAGTCTAGGAACCCTATATAATCACCAATCGATATAATAACCGAATAAAAGAAGTTAGGAAATGACACACGTTAACGAAATATGATCACGTGTCGTGTCGTTCGCGTATGTCGATTCTATATTATAAATTTGCATTCGTTTCGTTTGGTTGTTATTATCGATTGAGCCTTGTCTATGCCTAGATCGCGGTTTTGTAAAATAGAGTCCAAAATTTGACCATATCAGTTAATTTTTAATGTTTTTTATAATTAATATTTATTTTGCGTTACGTAAATGGCTCGTACATTTCAATAAAGCATCCTTTATTTAAATATAAATAGGTAATGAAATTCTTTCAGCGCATTATTATTTATCTTCAATAAGTACCTATTCTTTACTATAATTTATTAAATTTTAATATTAACTCGAAGCAAATTCTCCTTAACAAACTCAAGACAGCTGGTTGTCGGCGTTTGATACTGAACGTATTGTATCAGCTGTGTATTCAATTTAAATGTCAATTAAACTAACACTACCCGGCTTGTGAGGTGAACTGACATACAACACTATACTCCAGGTTCTGGGTAAGATACTTGCTACTTATCTACCAGGTGGAAATATAATTTAGGCTTTAAATAATTAAGTATTCGACCCACGATATAGGACAACGTCTTAACATCTATATATAATTGGAATGAAACAACTTTAACGGATTTAACTCGCGTATTTTATTTTTATTAGCCAATAAAAATAAAATACGCGAGTTAAATCCGTTAAAGTTGTTTCATTCCAATGTATAATAACCGCGAAGGCATCAGAAAATATTACCTACATATAAATTGTTCTTTAATGCTGAACTGTTTAGTATAATATTCTTATTTTTATTCTTCTCAAGTATTGTCTAATATCGCTTATCCTATAAATCATTTATTCAATTAATTAGGAAAGTATATAGAACTTCAGCAGTGTCTATTATGGCAATCAACTTACCTATACAACCTTAAATATGTATATGCCAATCCTAAGCTCTTCATCATACGAAAGAGCTTAGGATTAATAACTTATAATCATTAATAAATCCGACATCTTGAATCCGGTAACTATTTCTTCTTAAGATAAGATCTAATCATGAGCACATATTCCGACTAAGTAATCAAGTTATCAAAAATGTAATAAGATATGACTAGATCAGGCGCGTGCAGTGGGGGTAGCATATGTATAGTGTCAGGGTAGGCACTAAGTACATTAGTGACACTGTGCCTGTATAGAATGCACGCCATAAACTATAAATAAAATATTTATTCCATCTACAATTTCGAATGATTTCGGCTCGAATGTTAAGCGAAATACAGGTGCAGTGTTAAACCATCTTAGCTAGCAAGCATGAATAAGCTCGTGGAAGCTTCTAAGGATTACACAAGTTTTTACTTAAACCTGAATATTCCGGCGGTACACTGCACACATATAAGCCGATTCGCAAATAGCAGAGTTAATAAATGGCGGCGAAACTATTCCTCGGCTATAACTCACGAGCGCGGCCTCTCCCGGAATACGGTCTCGGACAATCCACCCGCTTGACTGTTTATTTAAGACAAAATATTGGCTTTTTCTACATATAGAAAACTAGCGACCCCGACAGACGTCGTCCTGCCCGTCCGATTGTTTCGTCAAAGATCTGTAAAGTCTTCTAACTGTCACTTAATGAATAGTAATTCTTCATAAGGCTTCATATTTTCCCCGTTTTTTACACATTTTTCACTGTTTCTTCGCTCCTATTGGTCGCAGCGTAATGTTATATAGCCTAAAGCCTTCCTAGATAAATGGTCTATCCAACAAAAAAAGAATTTTTGAATTCGAACCAGTAGTTCCTGACATATATTTTTCAGTTGCTCACCATTCCATATACATTTGCATTCGTTTCGTTCGATCTGTATAATCGATTGCCACTCTAGGTAAAATGGGTTAATAATTATTATGGGTAATTGTGGGTACCTAATTATCATTTTTTGACGCTAAAATTATACTATTTTATTGTCATCTTACTCGAGTATTATGGAAACGGTAAAGCTTCCGAAACGTAAGCCAATAAAATAAAATACGCGAGTTAAATCCGTTTATAGTTGTTACACTACATGTGCTTTGTCACTATTTTGTAAATGTTATTTTGTCGTTTTTACTTTCTTTCTTGATGATCAATGATTCAATGCTAATTATCAGTCTTTCTCTACTTCGTAAACATTTACTTCCTCTTGAATTACTCTATCTATTACAAAAAACGCAACAAATTCCGTCGCGTAGTTTTAAAGATCTAAGCCTACATAGAGACAGACAGCAGAAAGTGACTGTGTTTTATACTATGTATCTAATGATTTGAGATTCTGTTATATAAAGTAAAAGGCGTCTTGAATTCTTGATTAACCAATTACGTATTGAGACGGTATCGACTTGAGTGAAAGGAATCCTCTTAAAGAAAGCCTTATCTTAACTAAATATCTTAAGATTCGTTTGCAGGAAACGCAACCGGATGTGAATACGAAATGTAGGTGTTTATAAGCTGATAACGCCAATGTCAATGACCTTTTTTAGAATTCCTGGCTCCGTATACCTGGGTTGCTACACAGGAGCTTATAAACGTCATATATATACCTTACAGGCACAGTCTTGTTTGTGTATGCTCCCGAATAGCGGCCCTTGGATATTTTAAGTTACCGACGTGATCATATAATGGCTTGTTGCAATCGTAAAACAGTTAAACAAATCCGTTAAAGTTGTTTCATTCCATATAATAACCGCGAATCCCTACTAATATTATAAATGCGAAAGTAACTCTGTCTGTCTGTCTGTCTGTTACGCTTTCACGCTAAAACTACTGGACCGATTTAAATGAAATTTGGTACAAAGAAAGTCTGGATCCTGAGAAAGGACATAGGCTACTTTTTAACCGACTTCAAAAAAGGAGGAGTTCCACGCGGACAAAGTCGCGGGCAGAAGCTAGTAATATATATTTTTTATCAGTTAAACAAAGTTAGAAATCAATCAGTTACAGGATTAAAAGGGTTCTAACAAATGTTTAACCCTTACTTCCATCCATTTAAGGAAAAGGGATGAATTACTAAAAACACAAATGTCTTTTAAATACCTACGTCTTTTAGTAACGTTGCAGCGTTGTAAGAGTGAGGAAAGGTTTTCTTTCGAGAAAATAAAGACTGTTTTGTGTTCCGTTTATTATAATGAGTTAGTGAACAAGGTAAGACATCCTCGTCGGATTCTTTGGTGAATTCTTGGAGGAGGTACGTAATTACGCCCCATGCGACAGCGCGGCTGAAATTCAGGAACTTTGGCAAAAGTTTCGAATTAATTACTTTGCATATTCTATGTCAAGGAATAATTATGTTGACTGAGATGGTATTATAAAGTACGTTATTCATATACGTACGTAACTACGTTTCACTCACATACCAATTTGTTTTAATTAAAAATGATTTTCATATTACATTATTTTGAAACTTTGTAATGTTTCAGGGAACCGTTTTACCTTTGTATTTTTCGTATATCTAAATAATGCACATTTCTTGGTATTTATTAATATTCAAACCCCCCTTGTGTTTTGTTGAAACTGTCATTAGTTGAAGGATGGTAAGCATCACAAAACTTTCTTCGTACGTACATTTTTTTTTTATATTCATGAACATATTGATATCTTCAGGTAGCCGGTAAGAATTAAATAAGCAACAAGCATGAAAGTAGAAGAAAACAACATAAGTTTCTTTTACGTATTTCTTCGTCACTAGGTAAGTAATATTATAGATTCCAATATAATAGTACCTTGGAAGAAATAAAACAATTTAACTCGCTTACTTAAATGAACTATATTTAAACGTTTCGGAAACATTACAGGTCTGTAGACCAAGCTTATGAAAGTTTAACACAGTGTTTTTATATTATGCAAACTACCTGATTTCCTTATCGTGTCTTGTATGTTTTTTTATCAGTCCATATTGTATAGAATAGTCCGTATGTCGGTTAGCAATCAGCTCTGCAGGTTAGAATCGCCACGGTTGAAGACACCGGGTTATGAAGTTGGCACAGCACCGGCTGCGAGAGATGGAGGCAAAAGCTAAGCAATAAAAAACAGGTTGGGGTTTTACAAAATAATAATACGAAACAAGGGCGTGCATGCCATATAGGCACAATGGTATAACTGTATGGAGTGCCTACCCTGGCGTAGTACATGCGCGACCCTCACTGCACGCGCCTGATACGAATGGAGTCTTCTCGGTTTTAATGTTTAGTAATTATCCTCTGAAGCAATTTAAGTTTCAGACTGGCATACGCTGAAAGTATTGTAGTAGGTATTATGAGTTTAATCAAAAATATATTACTATTTATTTAATTTAGGCTTTTACAAGCTATTATGAAGGTTAGAAGATACGCTGTTTCCGAAAGCCTCACTTAAGGAGAAAAGGTTGGAACTGAATTAAGTATATTTCTTTCAAAATACATAATTACAAACTTACAAACTAAATAAATAAAAAACTGAAGATGTAGGTCTCAAGATGTCAAAGAACTAAATTAAGTACGTAAGTAGCTATATACAATTATAAATTTTGATAATAATGAAATAAATAATTACAATATACGAGTAACATAGCTTATAAAAATAAAGACACGGTGGGTGTCACTGTACCTCAAATGTTCATTCTAAACTAAGCTAAATCCGACTAATATCTACTTAATAGTCTGATTTTCTAATTAAACTCAGATTTAAATTACGAGCCTGTAGCGTTCTATCTTTTGAGGTTAAAAAAATGCAAATATCTATGTTTGCGTTTTAGAATTTTTCAATTTACAACGAATAAACGATTTCAAACAAGCCGTCCGTGGAGCAATGCAGCCTGCACCATCGTTGCGAATGCATTAGATCGCGCGCCGACTATGCAGCCGCGAAATAAAGGCGCGCACACACCATCCAATTTCACGATTTAAAGAAGCGGAAACCAGCAGATGGCATGAAACTGTGCTATTTTACAATTCCCTGTGTGCCTGGATATTGAGTTTTGTATTTTGAAACCTTCGATTTTCATAAAGGTTGCGAGTGCAGAGTTTTTTCTGACCTTTTGTAATTTGAATAAAGGTTTCTATAATAACATGAAATATAGGACTATCTTTTGGAATAGATTTTATAAACTGTCTCCAGTTAATATCACTTTTCTGTCCCTATATCCTTATGTACGCTACGCTAGATAGAGTGATTCAAGAGGAAGGTTTATAGCACCCGTGTGAAGTCGGGGCGTGTCGCTAGTATTATATAAATTGAAAAATATATATATTGAATATGTTATTTGCATTTTTATTTTTCACCTTTATATTAAGTAGATACCTATCAAAAAATACAGTAATGACATAAACGAGGTTCGTTACAAGGGATAAAGACTTATAATATATACCTAACACTATAAACTTTCTCTTTAAATGTAATATCCCTATTAAAAAAGAGAATTCAAGAAAATTGTAAATCCCGATCGAATTAAGCAAGCAACACTGTCTTGACTGCTCTTTAGCAAACGTTTGTACCCACAATGCGAGTGTCGACATAAACCTCGTACAAGCCGAAATCCGAGTCAAGTGCGAAAGTTCCAAATCAAAGCGAGGCGAACACCTGCGAGCGGTGAGCGGTGAGCGGTGAGCGGTGAGCGGCGAGCGGTGAGCGGTGAGTAGTGAGCGGCGAACGACGAGCGGCCGTCTCCGCAGGACTCATTTCACTTGCTGTTTGACTTTGTTCCAGCTTAGCCAAAACTACCCGTTTGGAATTAACTTTGAGAATAATTTATATGTTCCATTTTGTGTTAGTATAGGTACTTATTGCATTGTTTTTAATAAATCTCACCATGTGAACAGGATTTTTTTCGTTCTCCGTCGAACTTTTAAAGTATAAAACATTAATTAAATTAAAATCTAAAGTTTGGTTCTATTTTTCTTTCTATTTCTGCTTTAGCTGATAAATTAGGTACATTTCTACGAAACACATCCGCGTTTTGATTATTAAGAAAAAGAAGGAACACCAATAAACTTGTGATAATAACATAATGTTGTCTCCGGTATTGATAAAAATTTTACTAACAATAGAGTTCACTCTCTTTATCCCTACACTTTTTTTCTTTAGGTGTTATCACATTTGCAGGAAGGATTTAAGAGATAACCACATACTTTTGCTTTGGATAACCACATACTGGCTGGGGACATCATAGTGTCTTATGTTACATTCTTCATTTTATAACTTTTTTTTCTTATTTAATTACTATATTACGTATAAATTGTACCCATCTAAAATAATTGTCTTTGAAACGATTTTATACTGAGTGCTGTTACTTCTTCTCAACAATTATGATCCTTCAAAATGAGTTATATATAATCAATACTCAATACTTCATTGCTTCCACAATGTTTATACATAGGTGTTATTTATTACTTATTCATTAGGTTATTTACGAGTATACTAGGGACCGACGATAATCATCAAAAGCTAAATGATATTGAAATCGCGATAAAATTCATAGTAAAAGTTACCTCGTAAATAACTTTAAAATTAAATATGCCTTTGACATTCCAGTTTCTAAACAAAATGTCGTATTTTAGAATTCTGAGCAGATTTTCCCGCGATCATATTTCTTTGCGAAAATTCTTGACAGAGGCAAATTCTTACGAATTCCAATAGCGTATTCCGAAAGAACTGACTCTTCTAAAATTCTTGCGAGTTTCTGTTGATCCTAGTAACTTGTGGCAGGTGTCAAGAAGTTTGCGAGAGAGAATAAAACTACTAGCGGTTTCAAATTTGACGTTTCAAGAACTCTGCAGTTTTAGTATTAAATAAATTAGTAACTTTGGACATTTCATTCCAATTGATCTAATCAGTTCATGAATCTTCTTCTATTATATAAAAGAAAGTCGTGTTAGTTACTCCGTTTATAACTCGAGAACGGCTGAACCAATTTGGCTGAAAATTTCTGGGGATGTAGCTCAGAACCAGGAAAAGGACATGGGATACTTTTTATCACGTTCCAAATCGATTCTTTGCCGGGCGGGACGAAGTCTGCCGGGACCGCTATATATTATAAAGGTAACTCTACCTATCTGTTACGATTTACGCCTAAACCGCTGAACCGATTTTGAAGAAATTAATTAGATACTAGATAATGGTTAATCATAAGGCTCTTGTACGGGTATCTAGAATTTTGACATTATTATTTCGCAAACTAACTTGTAAAACCATAATCAATATGTAATTAAAACTACATAAAGGAAACTAAAATACTTTGCCAAATATTTTCGATACAATTCTCTATATATATGTTAGAATGTACGTCTGTCTGTATCTCGGATTTATTCAAACGCTGCGCTGTCTGCTTCGAAGTGGTAGTTGTTGAAAGCTCGTAAGTTCAAGAAGAGCTATTAAGTTTATTTAAGCTGAAGTTTTGAAGCGAAATGAATACTGTTTGAGATAAATGAATTCGTAGAAATTTGCTTCTACATTTTGGGTAAGTATAATATTTTACAAGTTAGGTAATAATTATGTTATTGAAGCATCACAATTTATCCTTCTAACAAGGAGAGGTAAATGAAGATTTGACTTCCGGAACAGATTTAATAAACGTCAAATCATTTGTATTTAATGAACTATAATAAGATTAGATTAATTTTATTTCTCATTATGTTATATACAATAATTATGATTAGTCTTACGTCATAGTGAGATCGTGAAATATAAAAAACAGCACAATATCTAATATTATTTTTTTATTTCAAGTTTACAAAATATCGTCATGTAATATTTTTCTCTAAGTCTTAAAGAAAAACTTTTTTTTTGTCTTTTATGACTTAGAGTATTTGACTTAGAGAAAAATAATTTGGGTCCATATTTACTTATTCATATTTATTAAAATTTATCCGTATAGACCTCAGATGAGATCATTGGTTACGGCTTAAAAAAAAATCTTTTATAATTATTATTGTCTCAATTAAGGTCAATAACCTCTGCTTCTCATTAGCACATTTTAAGAACAGCCCATTTGCAATACATTCGTCACATTTCGTAAACTTAAATAGAAAATGAAGACAAACAGACGGATGGGCTTAATTACGAATGTATAAAGAGCATTAATTAACGTCAAAGAAGTTTCACGCTTTTGTGCCGCTAATGGGGGTGCCAGGGATAAAAACGAGCGAGTGAAATACAGTTTTAATATAAACACGTCGTTCATTTACCTATTGCTTATTATAACAGATTTGTTGGGATTATTATTAATTATTTAAAAGGCTCTTCGTTTGTACCTACTACAGTGAGGCTATGATGAATTGTCGAGTCGACATCTCGTCATGTCGATATCGTCTTATTCTCGCGATGATCTGTCAAAAATCAACGTTGTCGACAACGAGAAATCTTGTCATGTCGATGTCGTCTCTTATTTCTACATGTCGATAACAAAATAATATCGTAACGACGAACATTTTGCTTGTCGACAGTTCATAATAGGCTCGCAGGAGAGATTTAAATTTTACTGATGTACTTAGACACTTTTTTTTATAAATAAACAAGCGTTTTTGTCTAAATATATCTCACCTCGTTAAAGTTTTATTAATGTGTGGCGGCGATAGATAGTTAAAATGACATACCTGATGTTTACTCTATACATTATGAAATAATACAATAAATTTTATTTAAATATTAGCTGACCCAGCGAACTTCGTACCGCGTTTACCGTTTTTCCCCCCCTTTTTTCCAATTTTTTTTCACCGTATAAACCTTCCCTGGAGTTCCACGAACACTTCAAGACTAAAATCAGCCAAATCGGTTCAGCCGTTCTCGAGACTAACGAACAGCAATTCATTTTTATATATATAGATGTACATACATAAAAGGAGAGCTCACTTATTGACTGGCATATAAACGCAGGGCTTAAACTAGAAAGGTTATATACTTGAAATTTTCTTTTATAACCGAAAAAGGATTTTTGAAATAATAATTTCTGATGCCTTCGCGGTTATTACACATTGGAATTAAACAACTATTAACGGATTTAACTCGCGTATTTTTATTTTATTTTATTTGCTGACGTTTCGGATTCTTTACAGTTTCCATAATCGTAGCACGACTGAGCTGACAATAGTCTAACGCTAAAGTGATTTATACAGTATAAAATAAAATAAAAATACGCGAGTTAAATCCGTTAATAGTTGTTTCATTCCAAAGGATTTTTGAAATTTCACACCCTCGCAATAAGGAGGTAAAGGGGGTAAAACAGGGTGCTTATCATGCGCAGAAAAAGTCACGGACATAATGCTAGAGATCTATAAATATTTGTAGCATATAGATCTACCACACAAATTTTATAATATTCTTAATCCCTACTAATATTATAAATGAAAGTAACTCTGTCTGTCTGTCTGTCTGTTACGCTTCCACGCTAAAACTACTGGACCGATTTAAATGAAATTTGGTACAAAGAAAGTCTGGAAGCCTAAGAAAGGACATAGGCTACTTTTTAACCGACTGCAAAAAAGGAGGAGTTCCACGCGGACGCAGTCGCGGGCAGAAGCTAGTACCATATATATTTACAAACAGATATTAACCACTCGTGGATAAGTTATTTATTGGTAAGAGCTTTCCTTTGGCATTTGAAACTCTTCTTTCAAACTCAGAAGTTAAACCTCCATAACAAATGGAGACAGACATACATAAGTGTCGAACAGTTCTCGACTAAGCAAATTAGGATGCGGTTCGACAGGAGTGTAGACGGAGCCATTCTTTCCACTCTTCGGTGTTTAATCAAAGTCGACTTACTAAGTATTAGGGTCTGAACACTGTGATACAAATTTAGCGAACGTAAATAAATGTTTTGGCAGTATAATAATTATATGATTATAATACTCAAAAACTTACCTTATTATATCCTACTACTATTATAAAGGCGAAAGTTTGTATGTATGGATGTTTGTTACTCTTTCACGTAAAAACTACGGAATGGATTTGAATGAAACTTTACCACAATATAGCTTATACATCAGAATAACATATAGGCTATATTTTATAACGATATTGTGTGAAGTACTCATCGTGCGCAGACGAAGTCGCGGGCAGAAGCTAGTACTTAATATTATGAAGAGGAAAGGTTTGTTTGTTTGAATTGAATAGGCTCCTAAAAGACTAAACCGATTTTAAAAATTCTTTCACTTATGGAAAGCTACCACTATTCCCGAGTGACATAGGCTATAGCATATGATGCGAGCGAAGCCGGGGCGGGCAGGTAGTATGACTTATAATACTCAAAAGCGTAACTAATTTTGCGGAGGTAATTTTGTATCATTTTTATAGACACCATTAGTCTATAAAAATGATACAAAATTACCTCCGATATTTCGGATGCAACGTTGCAACCGTGGTCGCGAGGAATGATGACTTAAGTCCCTTTTTGGGTTCCGTAGCCAAAGAGTAAAATGAGACCCTGTTACTATGACTCCGCTATCCGGCCGTCAGTCACCAGTCAGTCATCAGTCTATGCCCTGATTACGGCCAGTGACCCGGGCCATGTCCGTGGACAAACTTTGGAAGGACCTACATAACAACTATAACGGATTTAACTCGCGTACATTCTTATCAGCAATGATAGTCTTTCCGAACCGCTAGTAGACACACTAATTGATGTATTTGTACAACAGTTAATTTATACGCAAAATGAAACTTAAATGGGTCATATTGGAATGAAACAACTACTAACGGATTTAACTCGCGTATTTTTATTTTATTTTATTAGCTGACGTTTCGGATTCTTTACAGTTTCCATAATCGTAGCACGACTGAGCTCACAATTAATAGTCTAACGCTAAAGTTGTCAGCTAATAAAATAAAATACGCGAGTTAAATCCGTTAATAGTTGTTTCATTCCAATGTGTAATAACCGCGAAGGCATCAGAAATTATTAAATGGGTCATTTTCAAATTTTGCAATGATTTAAACTGTTATAAAAAGCATTATCGCTCGCACATGTTCTCTGTCCTCAGTACAAGGAACTGAGCTGAACAAACCTCCTTATCACCCACCATCCATCTCGTATCCTCGATAAGCTGGGAACCGCCTCAGCGGTCACCCGTGTTCTCTTCTAGATAAACTAGAAAATGTTTCAACAACCTATTTACCTCTGCAATTGAACCATGCTTGCTCAAGTCTTTCTAGAAAATATATTGTAGTCTAATTTGTAAGTAAGCTACCGCTCTGGAATACTTAATGTCACTTGTAAATCTGTTTGAGTTTCAAGCGGAAAGTCAAACATTGCTGTAAGAAACGCTGCAAGAAATAGCAGAATGTAATATTTTTCAAAGTATGAAACATAAATTATATTCAAACTAGTGACGAACTCATACTCTATATAATAATACTAGCTGTCCGCACCGGCTTCACACGGATCATCTTTTTTTAAATAGCCTATGTCACTCGGGAATTGTGTAGCTTCCCAACAGTGAAAGAATTTTTCAAATCTGTCCAGCCGTTTTGGAGCCTATTCAACCCAAACAAACAAACCTTTCCTCTTTATAATATTAGTATAGAAAACATTTTTATATCAATAACCTGACGAAAATCCTTCTACTGTACACCCTATCCTCTTTAATATTTGACCAAAAGCAAGCTGCAGCGGCCAAAATGCGTAAAATAAGTTCATAGGTGATTTATAAAATGTACCTACCTATCACAATACCTACAATACTGTCAAGGCACATTTCAACCAAAACAACCTCCATTTGGCGCACCATTTTCAAAACCCATTCCATTAACAAGTCTAGTGAATCGTTTGCCTAACCAGCGTCTAGTCGTATTTTTCCAAAGTCCACTCCGCCTTGTTCCGGAAGTGATCAATTTGCGTCGAGCTTCTTGCAAAGCTCGCAAGCCAAGCTTTTTGCTGACAACTGTTCTAGACAAATACAAGTTCTTGCGGAGCTTTCTTGCCGGTGAGGAGTTAATGATGAGACGGGTTAAGGACGATTCTGCTAAGTTTAGGATACAGTTTACTTAGGCATGACACATCTGGATGTGATATAATATATTAATTCAGTAAATAGGCGACAAGAAATACTTTTAGTGACATCGACATGACAACATTTCTCGCTGTCGACAACGTTGATTTTTGACAGATCATCGCGAGAATAAGACGATATCGACATAACGAGATGTCGACTCGACAATTCATCATACCCTCGCTGACGAACCTTGAAACAATAATAATTGAGGAATCCTTAGAATTGTTTTAAAAAAACCATCCCACTATAACAATAGCCATTATATTCTCTGAATATCAATAATATTAATAGTTAAGTGCCGAAATTGAATTTGCAGTGCACTCGATAACGCGCTGGATATCAATGCAAATAAGGCGCGTGTGCGGCGAGTGCAAACTGCAGCCGGCATTATGTGCATGCAGCGCTGCACTTGCCGGACAAACACCTCACACCAAGCAAATATACTGGAGATAATTGATTATGTATACATAAGCTGATTTAAATATTATTATACTATTGTAATAATCTCATACTTGGCTGGACAATTTAATAGACTTCTTACTAAAATTGAAAATGTAAAAGTGAATTATTTTATTGCGTTTTCATGATTGAATAGTTTTGATTTTGTTTTATTTGGTAAATAAGTAAATGTAGTTTGACTTAACGAAAGAACATTGGGTAAGTACATTATTAATTGAATACTATATTATGTTATTCTCTCTATGTTGGCTACATTATTAATTGAAACCGTGGGCACAGCTAGTTTTTATATATGAAACTAGCGGCCCCGGCAGACGTCGTCCTGCCCGTCCGATTGTTTGGTCAAAGATCTGTCAAAGTCTTCTGTCACTTAACGTCAATCACTTTGTATATGGTAGTATATAAAGATGTTGATTTTACACTTTTTCAAGATGTTTTTTAAATTTTCTCTACTTACAAACCTTCCCTGGACTTCCACGAATAATTCAAGACTGAAATTAGCCAAATCGGTTCTTGCGTTCTGAAGTTATATCGTCAGGAAGGAAAACTCGACTTTTTTTTATATAATAGAAGATGAATGTTTATCTCTATGTACGTGTTTATCTTTTAATCGACTGGACCAAATTAGATAGTTATTTTGTTGTTGTGATTGTTATGATTAAAAAAATATATAATATATGTCGGTAATTACGAAATTCGTTGGATTAGCTACTAAAAGGCAAAACTGATCAATACTTCTAGTCGTATATATTTTCACTGAGTAGGTACTTACCTAAGTAAGTTCACTCATTAAGACTTGAATTAGAAATTAGTTACTTACTAACATTCAGTAGCAAGCAAAAGCTAGCTCGTTAGCATCCTCCATCAAAATGTCTGCCGCTTGCATTATTTAAAGTGCACCAAAACACTCTTATATCATTGTCCACGACCGGACTGCATCCTGCACTCAAATATATCCCAAATTAAAACAGTACGTTTATTTATATGAAGGTACATATACTTTTTAGGATTCTGTATACTACATAATTACTGTAACATTTGTAATAATAAATGGAAATATAAACAAATTATAAAATAAAGGGAATCTCCATTAACACGTATAGATACTGGTGAAATTTGTACATTTCTTAATCCCGTCACAAGTCAACTTGCAATATTCTGTAGTTAGTAAGTTGTCTACCATTTTTCAAACTTACCGGGAGCGAATGTCAATGAAAATATTATTGTATAATGTTTATGGAATAAGTGTTTGAGACTTTATTATTTGACTGTAAATTAATGAGGTGGGATCTCATCACGTCATGTAGTTACTTTATATACTAGCTTGTTTAATATCTATACTAGGTAATATTATAAAGCTGAAGAGTTTGTTTGTTTGAACGCGCTGATCTCGGGAACTACTGGTTCGAATTCAAAAAATCGTTTTTGTCGGATAGACCATTTATCGAGGAAGGCTTTAGGCTATATAACATCACGCTGCGACCAATAGGAGCGAAGAAACAGTGGAAAATACGTAAAAAACGGGGAAAATATGAAGCCGAATTACTATTCATTAAGTGACAGTTAGAAGACTTTGAGAGATCTTTGACAAAACAATCGGACGGGCAGGACGACGTCTGCCGGGGCCGCTAGTTTTTAATAATAGGTCATCTATGTTGTCACTTTTGTTAATGTACCGAACACAGGACTATCCACTCAAGGTCCAAATCCGTTATTTATTTCCAAGTACCTAAGTAGGTACTACATACATAAGCAGAAAAAAAAGATACCCCATTAGAGACTCAAATGGAGCAATTGGTAGTATACAATACCTTATAGGCTGTAGATGTCGGATTAGTAGGTATCATTGAACCTTGTTATTTTTTTTTATAGTACCTTATAAAACTGTCCACTGTAGTGGAGGCTTTTTACACAAACTAGAAGGGTCCTGTTTTGTGTTGGTTTCAGGGTAGTTTAAGTCGGATAGTTAGGTAGTTTTAAGTCCAGCAGAGGACTGCGATAGGCTGATGATGATGATGATGATGAAGTCCTTGTATGCGACATCTGTCAACGTCAGTCTTGCAATACATGTGATCAAGTACACTCGTTGTTTTACTCGGTAGCATCCCGAATTAGACCACCTAGTTCCTGGAGCCTGGATAAGGAATAATAAGGATATAGCAAAGGTCCAGTGGCGAATTATTATACACCTTAAATACTTCTCTCTTATTCATGACTCCCATCGTCCATTATACACGGTGTCTGTTTTGGAATAATTTTCTCGTTTAAATGGAATTTTAAGCAGACAAACTTGTACGATTTTTGTTGGAATTTTGTAAAAAATTGTTACAAATTTAGGTACTTTTGTGAGCAAGATACTTCGCACTTCGACTAATGATTTATGAAATGGAATAACTTAATAACTTTTCAAAAGAAATGCATAATAAAAATTGTGTTGAAGAAATTCAAAGTTTTTTTTTTTATATTTTCTGTAATCTGCATTTTATACAATAAACAAAAAAAGAGTCAACTCCTGCCACAATAAACGTCACAAAATCGTATATTAAAGGCCAAAATACACTCACAACGCACGGCAACCATACGCGACAGAATTTACATTCTCCGAATTTTCACCGAATTTACGTCCAATATTTACGCGCGGCGAAAATGGATCCACCGAGTAATTTAAACCTGCACTGGAATGGGGGGGGGACATAAAGATTTTACGGAACCCGACGGACCTGCGATTGTGCGATGTAAATACAGCGCTTCTAGCCGAGAGGTGCAAAATGTATTTTGTTTTTGCTGCACGACTGAGAGTGAAAAACAGTGTTTGTTATAGGTATGTTTTGGGACGTTTTACAATTTTTTTAAATGGTGTGTAGGACTGAATTTAGTAGATCTAGGTTTAGGTTTAGTAGGTATCTTAGTACCAAAAGTCAATTTTGCTTGCCACTGATTGCAGTTGCAAGCACTTGTAAAATCAAATCAGTGCATTTAAAAAAAATCTTTTGTTTTTAAAACACCTGTCCGTTTCAAAATGTATACTAATACTAATATTATAAAGAGGAAATATTTGTATTTTTATATGTAACGAATAAACTCAAAAAGTACTGGGCGATTTTAATAATTCTTTCACTGT
The DNA here is from genome assembly GCA_038024825.1 of Polylopha cassiicola. Lineage (NCBI taxonomy): Eukaryota > Metazoa > Arthropoda > Insecta > Lepidoptera > Tortricidae > Polylopha > Polylopha cassiicola. The sequence continues at coordinate 305,512 of CP149050.1, forward strand.
GTAATAACCGCGAAGGCACCAGAAATTATTAATTGTTTTACTGATGGAAAGCTACACTATTCCCAAGTGACAAAGGCTATAAAAAAGGGATCCGGGCGAAGCCGGGGCAGACCGCTACTATTATATAGTTAATATTATATAAGATTAATGTTATTTACCTTCTTATTTTGTTATTTAATATGTGAAAAAGCCAAAAGGTAATCAAATTTCGTTAGTGTCTTTTGTAATTAAAAAATAAATTCTTTTAACTAAATAAAGATTAGACTTATAAAAGATCCATTTACATACCCACACAAAAATAACAAGAATGGTCCACGAGTATTTGGGTTGCGGTCGAGCCCACACTCGAGGTTTTCGACCAGTTTACTTTATTCTTCTTTTACAAATTGTGGCTTCTACTTGCACATTATTCCATTACGGATATTTGTGACCATTGCCAATATAAACTATTGCCAGTTAGATAATGTTTCCACCCCAAATCCCGCTAAAATGTCGTTCACACAAACAGAACAATAAATCGCGAAAAGAATTAGTATCCCCAATTCATTTGTTTCCTTTCAATTTAATAAAGAATTCTTTGGGCCCGTTTCACAATGACCAAGGAAGTCTCAAATAACCTACATTTGACATAGTTCATACTTCAACCAGTTAATTAAATTAATTGTTAAAATAAATGATAATAATAGATATGTTATCACTACATAGTATAAAACAAAGTCGCTGTCGCTGTCCGTCCCTATGTATGCTTAAATCTTTAAAACTACGCAACGGATTTCGATGCGGTTTTTTTAATGTATAGAGTGATACAAGAGGAAGGTTTAATGCACTCGTGTGAAGCCGGGGCGTTAGTTATCAATAAAGTATTTAAAGATTGAACCATGTATTCATTTGCTTAAAGTTTAAGTGTCAAATAACTTAATGGACACTTACTTGGTTATTATAAAACGGGCTGGAATAATAGAACAAAGCAAATGCTCGTACATCAGGGCGATTTCATAACGGGAATTCGGAAGCTCCCGTTCAAGAAGGGGAACATTGTGAACACACCTTGGGAGGAAATTTCATATGAGCGTAATATATAAAGGAGAGATTTGACAAGCGGCGCGCCGGCTCGCTTCTTTATACGGGGTGCAGGGTGCTACCTTTGTCATTTTGACTTTTCTTACGTAGCTCCTCTTTAGATGATTTTTCTAAGATATAGTTGTTACCTTAATATTTGGAGGAGTAAAATAGTTAAAAATGAAGCAATTATAACGGATTTATCTCACGTTTTTATGCCTTCGCAGCTATTACACATTGGAATGAAACAATTGTAACAAATTCAGCTCGCAAGCTTGGAAAACTTTACAGATCCCATATTCGTAGCACGACTGAGCTGACGATAGTCTAACATCTAGTTAAACTTGTTATAGTTGTTTCATTCCAATCTGTAATAACCGCGAATGCATCAGGAATTATTAAAATAGTTTAGTTAAAACATAATCGAGTTATATTGACAAACTAGCGCTCATGGGGTCACGGGTTCGAATCCTATCACTAACTATGAGGCTTTTATTGTATATTTGCCTTATTCGGCAGCATTTGGCGAACGAAATAACGTAAAGTAGTAAGATAAATTGAGTATATTTGTACCAAAAAACAGCTGAAATGAATCCTCTCTTATTTAGGCATTTCTAAACGACCTAATGAGAAAGGGCAACGGGCTGTTAGTTCGGGGGAGTCTGCAAATAAGTCAGTTTGTCCAGTGTATTTGTCCAGAGGGGGCAGGGGGGGATATGGAAGGGACTTACCTTCCCCGCCATAATATTTGTACACTATTACGGGGAGGCGAACAACAAAAGGTTTGTTATTCTTAAGAAAGCTCGCCATTTGTCTATTTGTTTGTGTGTTAAGTAGTGAACGATGAGTTGGAAAAATAGTATCATATTTCTACCTGCTTGTTTTTTATAGCATATACTTGCTTATACATGTATTTATCCTGTTAGGTACAAATAATGTTTAATTGTGTGCTTAGTTATTTTTTGTGAGTTTGATTAAGTAAATAAAAATTGCCTAGGTATATAATTTGACTTTTATGAAACGTTCTTTTGCTGAATTTGTTGTAAACATTGATAGTTTTTTTGAAATGCTGGTAGACTCAAATTTGACTTTTATAAGTATGTTTTTAAGGTTTACTTATAAGTAAATCAATTTGAATTGATTTCATACCATAGGAAAGAAACGATTATGTTGGACTAGCTGTGCCCGCGACTTCGTCCCCGTGGAATAGTAATTCTTCATAAGGTTTCATATTTTTCCCGTTTTTTACACATTTTCCACTGTTTCTTCGCTCCTATTGGTCTATCCAACAAAAAAAGATTTTTTGAATTCGAACCAGTTGTTCCTGAAATTAGCGCGTTCAAACAAACAAACAAACCCTTCAGCTTTATAATATTAGTATAGATTTAACTTGCGTACTTTATTTTCGAAATTTCAGCAAATAAAATACGTGAGTAAAATCCATTACAATAGTTTCATTCCAACTCAATCATATTTATCTAAGCAACTTATCTGAATGAATAAACTTTCAATATAAAATACCTACTTAATGTAACATTTCATTTTCTCCAATGAAACTTATTTCTCTAACCATCGCAGAAAATAGCTGAAAGTTTATTTATCTTTGTTCTGACTACGAAGTCGGCATTCGCTCTAAATCTCTATTACACTCGTAACTTTATTTCCCAATAGACTCCACTCGCTCTCGGACGAAAATATCATACAGAAAATATTATTCGATTTGCTCCTTTAACTTTTATATCGGACTAGCTTTCTGCCCGCGACGCGACTTGCTTACGTGGTACCCATCTCTGAAGACCAGGCATTTACACTCAAACTCATGCAATGTGTAGCATTTATTTGGCTTCAAATGAATAATATTAATGCAACCATTTAAAACAACAAAACGTATATTAAAAATAAAACTAAATTAGCTACTTTTACCTGTCAATATGCCAAAAGTTTGGTACATAGATAGCCTAGAGCCAGAGAAAGGGCAATGGTTACTTTTAATTGTGAAAAAGGGTTGTAAGGTGTTAAAAGAGGGAATGAAATGTTGTTTTTTTTTTTTTTTTTTCTGAGTGACTGTTTGCAGTTGGCCCTGGGGCCGTTACTGCTCCACCGGACGAATGGGGAGCGCTCCGAGGTGCGCTCACCCTAAAATGTTGTATGAAATTTCACGCGAATAGGCTTATTCTAAACTAGCCTCTGCCCGCGACTTCGTCTGCGTATGATTAGTATTTTACACTATATCGTTATAAAATATAGCCTATATGTTATTCTGATGCATTAGCTATATTGTGGTAAAGTTTCATTCAAATCCATTCAGTAGTTTTTACGTGAAAGAGTAACAAACATCCATACTTACAAACGCCTTTATAATAGTAGTAGGATAATAACAAAAGAAAGAACATATACATATAGGTACCTATAATATGTGTGTGTGTTGCAATTAGTCTTGTGATGAGACCTTCTCTACCTAAATCTTGCAATTATTCTTACCAACTCAATCTTGTCTTTAATCTAGTGTATGTAGTATAACTGCAGTAATCGCAGTCACCGGTCGCCGCTCGCACGAGCGACCGCACGACCGCTTCAATTAGCGCGTCTAACACGATTGCACGCATCCGATGCAGTTCGGGACCTATCAGCGCGCAATCCGGGCTGCTGGCTTAAAACATAGTAACGACGTTTTTATAAAATTTGGGGACTAAAAGTTTGGCTTTTGTGACAATAGTGAACATCTGTGATAATTTCTGGTTTGTTTTTTGAAATGATGCTTTTCTAAAGAGAAAATGTGAAGAATTCTTAAGTTGGATGAGAGGTTAAAATACTAACTCATCATAATATAATGGGCAAGTACTTGACACGTGTAATTAAGTAGGTACCTAATGATTATAAAACTTATTCTTGAATGTAAATATTCGTAAAACCTTAACAATTTCTTATATTTCGAAGGAAATTAAATTAGTTAATTTTGAGTGAAATTCGTTGAATACAAAACAAGGACAAGTTGGCAACGTCATAACACCATTATCAAACAGAACTCTCTGTTAAAAAGCTAATTTGTGGCGGGCGGTATGACGTCACAGAACTAGGTATATTATGATCGATGACGTAACTACATTATAAGTAAGGTATATTTAAAAGAAGAAGCCTACCTATTTTATTATTTTGGCAAAGTATCTAAATATAGAATAAGTACTAAAAGCTTCTAAAATAACTTTTTCGCGTTACAACATTTCACCCAACGAACGTTACCGCATTATCGTGTCAATGAAGCTCGTCCGATTACACCGAACAACGCGCGTAATCGCCCGAGCGCTCGTACGGCGGCGGCGGAGTCGTGCGAGTGCTCGCGCGATTGCCCGATGTAATTAGACCCGGCCGCAGACTTCGAGTATTCGGCTCCGGGAGGAATGGCATCCGCATGCGAGTTTCTACAGCGAAGTTTATTAATTGGAGAGAAGATGAGATTTACTGCAGATAGTTAGACTTATTAGGAGTATTATAATAGAAGATTTTCTTAACCTCTTACAGCCAGGTGACCTTACCGATAGGACCATAGGTCACCCAATTATGGCATTCTCAAGACTACATTTAATTCCCTTATTAACAAAGATTTGGGCGCAGTTGTAGAAGAATTTATTTCTATATATCTAACTTATAATCAACTTATAACATGTTAATAAGCCATTACGTAGGAAGGTACTTACCTACTTGAAGAAAGAGTTCACCCAATAATATATATTTTTATAATTATTTTTTATAATATTTTTATAATGAACGCTATAAATAATTACAGACTTGACTTAGGTAAGTAAGTAAATTGTTTTTCATAGGACTATTTGCTTTTTGGATTTGATGTTAAATATTCCAGTGCAATATCAATAGACCTACTTAACATGTGTTACATTAGTGTTAGGTACATAATAATAGAAAAATAATATTTCTATAATATACCCGCTGAGCACAACAAATTACGTATACCTACACACTGTATGTGAAAACAAATCAAAATGAACAGGAAATGATAATAATTGATTGTAGGCCTATAACAAATAATAATTCGTCATGTAAAAAGACATTTTCAAAATCTCACCTTGACCTTTATTTCCGGGCCGTAATTATAAAACGTCCGGCATCCGAGCAGCCTCCGCGATCATCGCGTTTCCGTAATTTATACGATCGTAAAAATTTTACGCCCGCCCCGGAAATTGCCCAAACAATTACTTATAGAAGACAGGCATTTGAAGCATTTTTATTATTTAGGCGTAATAATAATAAATCATTTATTAAACTTATTTTTTTTTTACAAAAATGCAAAACATTATTAATAATGGGTCCGGTAATTGGAATTAGTTGTCGCCATTTTGAAATTATTATTTAATGGGAGGAAAAACAGTAATATTCATGGATGATTAATTCCCGTGCAAATTTTTACGAATATAATTTAAAAAAAATAAGCAATAACATCCCTCCCTTTTTTCGTCGGAGGTTAAAAGAGCTATCAAGACCTCGAAACCAAAATTCGTTAAAAATAATTTGTTTGTAAATAAAATATGATTGTGTTGATATAAATTTTAAATATTATTCATAACACATAATATTAAAAAGCTTTAGTCGTAATAGTTTCTGCTACTACCTCGCAATAAAAGAATTATAACATAACTAGCTTCTGCCCGCGACTTCGTCCGCGCGGAACTCCTCCTTTTTTTGCAGACGGTTAAAAAGTAGCCTATGTCCTTTCTCAGGCTCCAGACTTTCTTTGTACCAAATTTCATTTAAATCGGTCCAGTAGTTTTAGCGTGAAAGCGTAACAGACAGACAGAGTTACTTTCGCATTTATAATATTAGTAGGACTAGTAGGATAATATTATTTAACTCGCATTTATTTATAAAATGTATTCAAAAGTTTTTTTCAGTCAATACCAACCGACAGGCTCCAATAACAGAACTCACCAAGTTATTAAATAACCTATTAGCAGTGAAAACAAAACCACGAAAACACAAAAATAATTGTAACATAATATTATTCCAATAACAAATTAAACTCAAAACTCTACACAGTACAGTGGTACAAGGCCATATCACGTGATTCAACGATAAATACCACGGGTCGTCCCGAACTGCTAACAAATCTTAATATGTAGGTAGTTCGGGATGTTGCGTACGCCGTCTCGTTTCTTCTCGTGGTTAGAGCATGTCACTTTAACAAGTTGTATTCAATGCAATGTGCACTAAAAGTACCGATTTTAGATACTGCCTGAAATGAATTTTCTTAAGTAAATCTATACTAATATTATAAAGCTGAAGAGTTTGTTTGTTTGTTTGTTTGTTTGTTTGAACACGCTAATCTCAGGAACTACTGGTTCGAATTCAAAAATTCTTTTTTTGTTGGATAGACCATTTATCGAGGAAGGCTTTAGGCTATATAACATCACGCTGCGACCAATAGGAGCGAAGAAACAGTGGAAAATGTGTAAAAAACGGGGAAAATATACTAATATTATAAAGCTGAAGAGTTTGTTTGTTTGTTTGTTTGTTTGTTTGAACACGCTAATCTCAGGAACTACTGGTTCGAATTCAAAAAATATTTTTTTGTTGGATAGACCATTTATCGAGGAAGGCTTTAGGCTATATAACATCACGCTGCGACCAATAGGAGCGAAGAAACAGTGGAAAATGTGTAAAAAACGGGTAAAATATGAAGCCTTATGAAGAAGTGACAGAAGACTTTGACAGATCTTTGACGAAACAATCGGACGGGCAGGACGACGTCTGCCGGGGCCGCTAGTCATTGATATAATAATTTCTGATGTCTTCGCGGTTATTACACATTGGAATGAAATCTTTAGCATTAGACTATTTACAGCTAAGTCGTGTTACGCCTATGGAAACTATTTCCCTCTTTAAAAAAATCATAAAGGTATACTAAGTTTCCATAGAGCTTGAAGCTTGGATTGTAACTAACTTCCCGGCAAAGACCTTACCCATCGACTATGAAGATAGGCATAAATTTAGTATCAATTCTAGTCCAGATAGAAATCTAATGAGGGCAATCCTATCGAGCCTTAATTCGCTTTGTAGCGCCACTGCATTAGTAGAGACGACTTTTACACCTCACGACTTGGAATCGTGTCATGAGTATTAAATACCCGTCCTACAGACCTGGGGGCCTAGACAAGGTCTAACGCACAACGTTAACGTTAAACGAAACTACCAAAATGTATGGGATTTGACATCCGCGAACGACTGTCAAGTACGTCACAAACGTTCGCGGATGTCAAATCCCGTACTTTTTGGTCGTTTCGTTTAACGTCACCGTTGAACGTTGGCATCTTGTCTACGCCCCATGGCCTAGTAATCATTTATCACAAGTACTTTATGTAGCACTAGCTTCTGCCCGCGACTTCGCCCGCGTGGAACTCCTCCTTTTTTGCAGTCGGTTACAAAGTAGCCTATGTTCTTTCTCAGGCTCCAGACTTTCTTTGTACAAAATTTCATTTAAATCGGTCCAGTAGTTTTAGCGTGAAAGCGTAACAGACAGACAGACAGAGTTACTTTCGCATTTATAATATTAGTTAGGATAATATGTACCTAATGGAGCTTTTTTATTAGGGTTCTGTACTCAAGAGTAAAACAGGACCTTATTACTAAGACTTCTAGTCCGTCCGTCTATCACCAGGTTACTTGATAGATAAAAATTTGAACAGATACTGTGTTTCTTTTGCAATTATAACAACAAAGATTAAAAAATAGGATAAATATTCAAGGGACATAATTTATAGGTCGTACATACATTCTCTACTTAAACGATAGTCACGAAACCAATTTTACTAATTTACATCACGACCGGTCGACGACACGTCGTCAGGTGTGAGAGGGACCCGGTCCGTAAACGTTCATTGCTAAGCCTTGTAGAGATTCTCACATCCTCGCCGGCTGAGGATGCAGCTGGAATGAAGATCTGGCTGAGAATGAGGATGGCGTTGTCCGGTCTAAAGTAACTTCGGCGAGTTAGCTTTTAAGCCAGATTAATGCTATATTGTATTGTCTGTCAAGACAACTATACCTTTATTTAAAGGAGAAGCTGACATATCAACGCATGGCTTAAACTATAAGGATTAGAAACTAGAAAAATTTCAGAGCAGATTTCCTTTTATAATAAACGGGAGTACTGAGACTGAAATTTTGAAAATTCATCCCCTAAGGGAATAAAAAAAGTAGCTTATCGTGCGCAGACGAAGTCGCGGGCAGAATTAGGTATATTATAAACAATCAGTTCATCAGTTTGTTCTATAGCCTATGTTACTTAGGATGAACGTACTTAGCTTCCCAGCAGTGAAATAATTTTTAAATCAAAAAAACAAACCTTTCCTCTTTATTACTTACTAGCTGTGCCCGCGACTTCGTCCCCGTGGATAATTCTTCATAAGGCTTCATATTTTCCCCGTTTTTTACACGTTTTCCACTGTTTCTTCGCTCCTATTGGTCGCAGCGTGATGTTATATAGCCTAGCCTTCCTCGATAAATGGTCTATCCAACAAAAAAATAATTTTCGAATTCGAACCAGTAGTTCCTGAGATTAGCGCGTTCAAACAAACAAACAAACAAACTCTTCAGCTTTGTAATATTAGTATAGATAATATAGATATTAAGTATAGAAATATAGAGATAATTGCCAATAAAGAATAAGAAAATTAATATAAGTACCTAATTTAAAGATATATCTCCCATCACTATGAAGGCTGCGCTGCGAGATTTTATTGGATAGCGGTTTAAAAGTACCATAATAGTAAAGAATGGTACGACACTTCGCAGCCCCTGAATGTAGCCTCAGACGGCCTCTGAATTTTAAAAGGCCATCTTGTTCGCAAACAACGTTATTACTCCCTCGGGAATGGTTTAGACATTTTTGTTTGTTGCTTTTCTAAAGTTAATATTGCTGATGAGAAACTTTTCTAGATCATTATTGGTCCTATATATACGAAAGTAGATTAGTAAGACGTGATCTTCGTAAGATGCCATGCACTATTTCACCAATATGACAATTATCGATAACGATGATAATTATGTTTACACTACAAACCCGACTAGAATCGTCACTTGTCAGGAATAAATAAAGAACTGCCTACGATTAATAATGTCCTAGTTTTTTATAAGTAGGTATATAATTAATAATTTCTGATGCCTCCGCGGTTATTACACATTAGAATGACACAACTATTAACGGATTTAACTCGCATTTTTTTTTTATTTGCTGACGTTTCGGATTCTTTAAAAATAAGCGAGTTAAATCCGTTAATAGTTGTTTCATTCCAAAGTATATAATTAGTTGAATAACACAGACGCAATTACCCTCGATCTAAAATACGTACCGTTTCATCATAATCGATTTATCTCACGTCAGCCATCAAAGGCACTAATAATATTTCAATTATTTTTAAACCTTTCAACTTAAAATAACGTAAATAATCGGATTCGCTCTCGGCAGTTCATCACTTAAAGGCCGCGCAACTTTTCCACTGCAAATTGAATCCAGATCCGATATAACGATACGAGCCGTATTAATATTTCTGTTTGTTAAACAATTTTTAATAGTTTATTGAGTTTTTTGAATTCCACCGACGAAGGTAGATTCGGCGATTCGATATGCCGGTCAATTGTGAAACTTTGTGCGAGGCTGATTCCATTAGGCGCTCATGTTGCTGTGTTTTCATTTTTACATCTGCAATAAAAGGTAAATATTCGTAATTACGTAACACGATCAGTTTCATATACATCACTAAATGTTTGCATGAATAATGCAATTTGTTTCCTTTATATTGCAAAGTGGTTAGCGCGCTCTGTATTAAACCTGGGTTAATTTTAGACATCGCTTTCTAATTATATTATTATATTACAATTAATTATAGCCTCAAGTTCATAATCTTAATGGCCTTGTCTATTATTTCACAAAAAATGGAAAGTTGCACCTTGGGCGTCATGAGGTACTATGGTGTAACTGGAAGCACGATGCTTTGCGTTAAGTTGTGGGTTCAAGTCCCACTGGGGTCTCAATTTTCTCTACGTCTCAGCACAAATAATATTATAATGATATATTGTAGTAAAAAGGAATTTATTAAACGGCTTATCCTTGTCTAAACTATATCTAGGTAAGTAAGTACCTACCATAAGCTATTTTACAACATATCCAATTTCATCCTAACCGCTATATTTTGTCGCAAAAACTGCCCTAGGCTTCAGACATCTTTTTTGTCGCGGAATGTCCGCGATAACCGACCCTCGCGACAAAAAACACCAAATCAAGTGTCACGTATTATTCCGGCCATATGGCGCGAAATAGCGCGAAAAATATTAAACATGGCCGCCGCGTGGCGCGAACAGTCCCAAACAAAACACGCCCGAATGGCAATAAAATGTTTAAGGTTGAATGGAATTTAACAGATATAAAAACAATTGTTTTTCATGCCAATGTCGACAACTTCTGGCGTTATTTTTATTATTTCATACCTCACCTTTTTTATGTTAGGTATGAGCAAGTTTACAATAAATCCAAAATATTGGGACACAAAATATATCTAAGTACTTACCTACTTACTCACTTCACCTGTATTTGTTAGTTTTGAAAAATAATTTCAGTAAATACATAAGTACTTAACGCAATTTTCAATATACACCTTTTAGTTCATTAGTATCTACTGAGAAAATACACTTATATTATTTTAGAATAAAGCACTTGGTCATATTCAATTTATTTAAATTTTATACGTCACAAACTTCAAACATCACAAAACCAAAATTATAGAAATGAGGAAAAACCAAATCGTATACCTAATTTCCACATGGCAACACAACACCCAATAATATCTCTTTTAAATGCAAATTTAGAGGAAACGTGAAAACAAGGGCAAAAGTTAAATGAAAAAGGCAAGTCGCCCCACGTTTGGGCGCCAATTTAAATTTACAAACAACACGCTGCAGCGGCAATCATATTAGAAGTAGAAAATAATAATAATGCTTTCTTTGCTAATATAAGAACATCTTGCTGTTCGTTCTATAACCTTGATTTGTGATCATACTGTAATTGTTGTTTTCTCTCAAATGTAGGTGAAATCCTAACTAATATTATAAATGCGAAAGTAACTCCGTCTGCCTCGTGGATTACATGGATACACCATGTAAAATACATAATAGGGCTATGTCAAAGTTCGGAGCGAGGTACTGGCAACTATAGTTTATAAATACTGATTGTATGGTTTAAAACAAAGCACCACCACAGAATAATTACACGTATGTAGGTATCGTGTTAACAATGCTACGGACAAAAATAGCATCACAACAAAAACTAAAATATCGTACGCAAAACACCAAACAACTGTTGAATTTAACAGAACAAAATGTTAGTACGTACAGTTTACAAAAAATGCTAAATGATAAAGTGGAACGATAAAAACCACCTGTTCCATATATAGCGGGCGTCATTCCCGCCAGCAGTCATCCGGCGATTACGGCGACGGTAATGACGCTGTCACTTCATTGCTACTTCATTCCATTCCCTTTATTTTTCAAAATTCGCAGCTTAATTGTATCACAGAATAAAGAATACAGAAGTCTCGCCCAAACCACAATCAATTGGAATGCAAATTGTTTATTTGTGAATAATTCTTAAATAAGTACTCCTGCAAGTTAGATTAGTTTAGTAGAGCTTCGGAGAGACTGTCTTTGGTGAAAAGAATTGCTGCAAGAAACTCAGCAAAAGGTCTTTTTGACATAGGTAGGTACTTATAAAATGATTTTTCCTGAATGACTGACTGATTGACGGATGTATGCACAGTCTAAGCCGCTGATCACAGAGACCTGGAACTGGAAGAGTGTATATTTGTATGACGTAATAATCTGAAAAGAAAGGATTTTCCGAAATTCTACCATTAACAGGTGAAAAAGCAGCTAAAGATGGTATGGGACAAAGACAATTTTGTCCCAAAGCATTTTGTTTTAAAGGTTATCTTCGAAGTCCTTCCAGCAGATGTTATGTAATATCTCCTGCCCAAGGTCAGGAGATATTATTATATCTGTCTGTATGTCACACGGTGTAATACTGTTAATCTGTGTTGTTTGCGGACTAACAATTACACAGAGGGCGGTAATCCACTAATTGCGAGTCCACGTGTTGCTTGCGTTTTCATTTTTTTGTTTCGTTGGATTTTTTGAATCTGCAAAATGTTTGCCTCGGTTGGGTTCATTTACGATTTTTTAGACAGATGCCGTTGTAGACTTTTTTATGAGTGGCTTTGTTCATTGATTTAAATGAATGAGACGAGATTCGTCTCTGCAGCGTATTGTTTTTTTTCCATAATATTATAGCATGGTTCATATATCATAATATACTTATATCTATATCAAATTACAAAATGTTTGCCTATATTATTATAATTATTATGATACCCTTATTTTTTGTCTAATTTTGGACATCTTGTCACAACGTTTAATCATTCACCATAGCAGTGTATTTTTCTTCATCATAATTCTAGTTCAGCCATAAGCCAATTTAATAATAAATCCTCTGTATTAACTTCAACATACAAACCAATCTTCATATTCGGAAACATAAAATCAAATCTATAGCATTTGCAATTCTTAAATCGTCTCATAAATAACGCCATTACAAAATACCCATCGATAGTCAATAAACCGGTCCTTTACAGCAGTTAAGTGTAATGGAGGCAGACAGAGCCGGGATATATCGCTTGTACGGCGCCGCCGTTCAATTTTTCAATTACTACCCACCCCTTTATAGAGAGGAACATCGAGAGTACGCAGTGACTAATATTTACCAATACTCATATTGGAATGAAACAACTATTAACGGATTTAACTCGCGTACCTATTTTAATTATTTACATCTAAATTACAAGGATATAAGGTACCTAGTTTGCGTAACTTCAGCGTTAAACTATTGTCAGCTCAGTCGTGCTACGATTATGGAAACTGTAAAGAATCCGAAACGTCAGCAAATAAAATAAAATAAAGTTGTTTCATTCCAATGTATAATAACCGCGAAGGTATCAGAAATTAATACTCATATTGCTTTGATTTACAATAACAATATTATTATAATAATTTCTGATGTCTTCCCGGTTATTACGCATTGGAATAAAACAACGGATACTGCTATTACCATTACAGAGACCATATTCGTAACCGTGAGTTAGTTTTATGTTATTGAGCATTAAATATAATCGAAGTATAACTAAGGTGATCAAATATATGAACACGCTTTACCCCTTGTCAAATATTATGTAGTAAATAGAACCCAATTCTTTTTTACGTAAATATTTAGTAACGCTACTAAAAATGACACTGCGAGAAGAAACATTTTTTTGGGCTTATGTTGCTGTTTATCTATACTAAAATTATAAATCTGAAGAGTTTGTTTGTTTGTTTGAACGCGCTAATCTCAGGAACTACTGGTTCGAATTCAAAAATTCTTTTTTTGTTGGATAGACCATTTATCGAGGAAGGCTTTAGGCTATAGAAAATCACGCTGCGACTAATAGGAGCGAAGAAACAGTGGAAAATGTGTAAAAAAACGGGAAAATATGAAGCCTTATGAAGAATTACTATTCCACGGGGACGAAGTCGCGGGCACAGCTAGTAACAAATAAAACAAATTCAATTACTTACTCAATATTTGAAATTCACCAATGCCCAATTACACCTATTTATTATAACTTAACCGCTATCATATATTCAAATACATTTGATGGTGTTGGAATGAAACAACTATTAACGGACTTAACTCGCTAAAGCGTCTTTAGCGTTAATAAAATAAAATTACGCGAGTTAAATCCGATTATAGTTGTTTCATTCCAATGTGTAATAACTGCATCATAAATTATTACATTTGATGGTGATAGTACTCTCTCAGTTGCCTCTTGTCCGCCTAAAGGCTTCGCTAGAAGCTATTTCTAAGGAGCTTCCAGAAATAAATCCCGTACTTTATCGCCGGAGATACCGCCGCCACAATGAACCATCACCAGATCGGAACCCTTTCGGACAATTGGAACTAAATTTACTGCTCCGTTGGACTTATTATATTATGACTGTGGCTGCACTTTTATTAAAGTTTCTCTTTCACCTTAAATAGAGAATGGATTTTTTTAAAGTTATTTACGATTTCCTACTTAAAAAAATAGCACTCCTTGAGTGCCGGCAGAAGTGAAAACTTCAATATTATGAACGTTGTGTTTAATTATAAGTACAAAAGTACTATCATTTGTGAGGTAGAATACAATGTTTATTTATTGCGCTATCGTACACAAATATGACAATTTGTCACCATCCTTGGATACGCGTGGCACGCTGTACATAAACACACGCGACATTCGCGCAAGTGCCCTGTGTCACCTAAACGGAGCAGCACACTCAGGCACGGTAGAAAGAGTGGGAGATACTAGTTCCTCTCCCTTCCCCTCGATCTTACGCTTTTTCGATCAGCATCACGTAACCCTGACGCGAGTTTGAAAGTTTTTACCCATACAAAAAAAAGTGCTTAGCACCACTAAAGAAGTTTTCACTTCAAAAAACATCTACTACAATTTAATTTATTAGGCAAAAGTTGATTGCATAGTCCAATGAATTTGACTAACATCAAGACGGTAACGCATTTTCATAAAAAAGAAGTAAAACAGCTGATTTGATCCAGTGAGACTTTTGAAAATAAAATATACTAGGTACTTAGTCTATTTTAGAACCAGCACAGTAATGGTTATTACACATTGACAGATGTATAATTATGTGTGTTAATAAAAGAAGGTCCTTGGCCCTTAGATACAAAGTGACAGAAGTGCCAATTGATACGAAACGAGTGTTTTTTTTAGAAAATTAAGTCCCTACTAATATTATAAATGCGAAAGTAACTCTGTCTGTCTGTCTGTCTGTTACGCTTTCGCGCTAAAACTACTGGACCGATTTAAATAAAATTTGGTAAAAAGAGAATCTGGAGCCTGAGAAAGGACATAGGCTACTTTTTAACCGACTGCAAAAAAGAAGGAGTTCCACGCGGGCGAAGTCGCGGGCAGAAGCTAGTGATAATATATGTATACGCGAATGAAACGACACGGGTCAGTTTTCGTATATTTATGAATAAATAACACCACCTACTAGGAGCATGTTAAATGAAAAATGTAAATTTGAGTTAGTTGAAAGCGAGACCTCTTTACGCGCGAACTCACCGCCCCGATAGCTGCTGATGCATTATGCAGCCAGCTAGCTGCAGGCTTCTACGAGCAGGGTGATTTGTTTTATATCACACTAGCTATGCCCCATGACTTCACCCACGTAGATTTCAATCCTACTACTATTATAAAGGCGAAAGTTTGTAAGTATGGATGTATGGATGTTTGTTACTCTTTCACGTAAAAACTACTGAATGGATTTGAATGAAACTTTACCACAATATAGCTTATACACCAGAATAACATATAGGCTATATTTTATAACGATATAGTGTAAAATACTAATCATACGCAGACGAAGTCGCGGGCAGAAGCTAGTCCTTTATAATTATTCCTGAGGAATGCAAAATCTTACTGATATTGAGGTTCTTTAGCAATGCAACGTCTCTAAACCAAAATATTATTAAGGTTTAATGATTCAGTAGATCAGTCTAGCGGAGTTAAAATACCTAGCTAATTTAATTTACTAAAATTGCACATTATATTCCAGCCACGCAATGAGAAAACTTGAACGATTCTTAGAAAAACTGAAATAAAAAACGCCCGCCCCGGTTTCGCCCGGATCCCTTTTTTTATAGCCTCTCACTCGAGAACAGTGTATCATTCCAACGGTGAAAGATTTTTTTGAAATCCAGTCCAGTCGTTTAGGAACCTATTCAATCCAAACAAACAATAAAACAAACTTTTCCTCTTTATTATATTAGTAGGTATAGAGCATAGAAATGGACAATACAGCAAATTAAGGACCACCTCAATAATCCTAACTAATATTATAAATGCGAAAGTAACTCTGTCTGTCTGTCTGTCTGTCTGTCTGTTACGCTTTCACGCTAAAACTACTGGACCGATTTAAATGAAATTTGGCACAAAGAAAGTCTGGAGCCTAAAAAAAACATAGGCTACTTTTTAACCGACTGCAAAAAAGAAGGAGTTCCACGCGGACGAAGTCGGGGGCAGAAGCTAGTAGGTAACAAAGCTGTCCAAATGTTTCTAGGTTTAGCGGTTTAGAGCCTGCGATGATGAATCAGTCAATCAAACTGATTGCGCAACGTGATTGGAATCGGTTTAAAATTAGACAGCTTGTTATTAATACTGATGAAATACATTTGAATTCCAATTTGCGGTGTGATCATAATTAAGTGCGGGATGTTCATTCTCTCGTTAATTCAGGGATATGAACAATACCCAAGTAACAAGTAATGTATTTGTTACTTTCCTAGCAGATAGTTAGCGTCTAGTTTATAATCTTCCGATTGAGTAGCCCGAGTGAGTCGAAAAGTTTTTATTATAAAGGGGAAAGTTTGTAAGAATGTACAGATGTATGTTTGTAGCTCTTTTACGCAAAAAAAGCTAAATGGATTTTGATGAAACTTTACAATAACAGCTAGCTAACGAAGCTAGTAAAATATGAAACAATACTTAATTGTAATTTGATAAAATTGCTTAGAAAAAGAGGCTTTGAACGCGCCAACCTCAATCCTCATGGACTTTGAAAAATCCCTGCAATTTGAGTAATTTTTCATTCCCCAGAATCATACTATTTGTCAAACATATTTTTAAACCCTCCATAAAGTGTAATCTAAACACGGAGTCATTAGCCATAATGAAGATTGATAAAGGCCGGCTGCCGTGTCCCTTGCATCCAAACTGAGTTACTTCTAATTACCTGACTGGAACAAACAGTGCTTATCTGTTAATGAGTGATGTGTACGGTAAACAGGTCATTACCGCCGGACAAGGGGGGATTTAAAAGAGGGGGCTGGAATAATTTTGGACTTAAACTGGTTTCATATCTGTCCATTGAAATTTTATGGACTAGAATAGAATAGAAAAAACTTTATTTGGTACCAGAAAGTTATTAACAAATAAGTACTTAATTAATTAGACATGTTATTTAACTTAACTTAACAACTAAAAAAAAAAACAGGAGTAATACACTGACGTAGGTACCAAAATGGTTACCACTCAGCATGTGTCAGACTAGTGTGATCTCTCGTCTATAGGTACTAATATAATAAAGAGGAGTTTGTTTGTTTGGATTGAATAGGCTCTTAAACGACTGGAACGATTTGAAGAATTCTTTCACTGTTGGATCCGGGCGAAGCCTGGGCGGGCCGCTAGTCTTTGATAATTTCAAAACCGGTGGAGGGTATGCTGTGGACATTGTTAAGGAGGATTGAGATTAGGATAGCTGTTGGTAAAATTGATGCCAAAATATTTATAATATCTATACTAATATTATAAAGCTGAAGAGTTTGTTTGTTTGTTTGTTTGAACGCGCTAATCTCAGGAACTACTGGTTCGAATTCAAAAAATATTTTTTTGTTGGATAGACCATTTATCGAGGAACGCTTTAGGCTATATAACATCACGCTGCGACCAATAGAAGCGAAGAAACAGTGGAAAATGTGTAAAAACGGGGAAAATATGAAGCCTTATGAAGAAATGACAGAAGACTTTGACAGATCTTTGACGAAACAATTGGACGGGCAGGACGACGTCTGCCGGGGCCGCTAGTCATGGATATATCAAGGAGTTATTACCGGTGATGAGTTTTGGCCACAGAAAATAATTATTTATTGCTTCGCCAGTAGAGTATGTTTGTACTTTAACAGTTTCTGGCAATACTTCATTATCATTATTTTTATTTGTTAGGTATTTATTGAGCTGGAGTTGGTATAATATGAATTCCACGGACTATCCGTGTCCGATCTATTTATTTGCTATAAATAATTGTTAAAGTTTTTGTTTCCAATGTGTTATGTTTCCTTTTTAGATCATGTTACAATTGTTCCAAAAATAATACCTACTTAATTGAAAGTTTTCACGATGTTACAATACAACTCCGTAGAAACCGTGGAGCACCAACAAAAGTAGGTATTAAAACTAAAGTTTTGAAATTTTGATGAAGTCATATCCGAAACACAATTTCCAAGTAAAACATTACTCGGAAACAAATTCCCGTTTATAACAAGATCACCATTTTCATTTCTTAATTACTTACTACATTCTCCACGCACGGTAAACAAACTTCTTTCTTTGATAAGAAACTGAACTCTCGACTGAGCCAAATAAGGTTAAAAATCCATTGCAGCGATATAAGTGAGTTGAATTTATCTAGATTAAAAGCGATGTAAAGTAAATTTAAATGCTTTATAAAGAGTTTGTGGAAATTACGGAGGGAGTAAACAGAAAGTTAGGACACGTGACGCGGCGCGACGTGCGATAACGACCGCAGTCGAACTACGCACAGACAGACAACCACAGCTATCCAGCTAGCCTATTATGAACTGTCGACAACATGTTGTCGACAAGCAAAAGGTTTATCGTTACGATATTATTTTGTTATCGACATGTAGAAATAAGAGACGACATCGACATGACAAGATTTCTCGTTGTCGACAACGTTGATTTTTGACAGATCATCGCGAGAATAAGACGATATCGACATGACGAGATGTCGACTCGACAATTCATCATAGCCTCGCAGATGAGAATAAGAATGATATGTTCTGTCGACAGAGTGACATCCCTATTGTTCAAGTTTATAATGAAGACCAAGTGCGGGTAGAAAAACACGCGCGGCTAGTATGTGTTGATGACTTAGCCAGTCGGTTGAGTCGACCACGGTTGCAACGTCGCATCTGAAATGGGAGTCCCACTTAATATATTATAGCGGTTCGCCCTGACTTCACACGGGTGGTTATTGCGACGTAACTGCAATAGTTGGACATATGGCGTACAGAATTTTTTTGTAGATATTTATATCCTCTATAAAACTGTACAATATTACCTTGTTCTATTGTTAATATTTTCAGCGACATATGCGATATAAGGATTTATGGTTTCTTTTTCAAACTTTAAGTTACTTTTTACTATAATAGTATAGATATAGATAACGGTTTCTTTCAACAAATAGATAAATGTCTATTTATACTTAGAATAAGCTTTGGTGTTTAACAAAATTCAACCTTAAGCACCGAAATAATGACTATCGTGTGACAAAAATCCGCTAAACGTCACCCTCGAGTGAGATTCACTAGACCTCACTCTAGACGACATTTGTCGCCGTTGAAGCCTACAACAACACTGTTCGCTACTGTTATTCATTTACCGTGACAAGGGCCTTTACAAACGGGCTCAGAATACTAAGTTTTACAATTTAGATGAACTCAATATACCCCCGAATGGCACGAGTACTTAATTACACGACAAAGATCATAGCACGCCGCCTCGCGAGACTGAATTAATAATGCTACAGAAAAACAATCCGTGTATAAACGAAAAAACGGATTTAACGAAGATAAATTTCAAATATGAGGAAAAACACATTAAATATTTATTTTTATTATGCCGCATAAAACACGTTTCTTGTAAGACACTGTTATTTTATTTATACCGCGAGGTGAGTTGGAAAAATAGCCTGTGTTCATCCAGATTGTGTTAACTGTGTGTTCAATTTCATTCAAGACGGTTAAGCCGTTTTTAGGTAATGAAATAACAAACAACCAACCTTATAAACTATCACGTTTATAAAATATAGCTTCTTCTAACTTCGTCCGCATGGAACTCCTCCTTTTTTGCAGTCGGTTAAAAAGTAGCCTATGTCCTTTCTCAGGCTCCAGACTTTCATTGTACCAAATTTCATTAAAATCGGCCCAGTAGTTTTAGCGTGAAAGCGTAACAGACAGACAGACAGACAGAGTTACTTTCGCATTTATAATATTAGTAGGGACTAGCTGTCCGCCCCGGCTTCGCACGGATCATCTTTTTTTTATAGCCTATGTCACTCGGGAAAAGTGTAGCTTCCCAACAGTGAAAGAATTTTCCGAATCGTTCAAGCCGTTTTGGAGCCTATTCAATCCAAACAAACAAACAAACCTTTCCTCTTTATAATATTAGTATAGGTAATAATAATATAGAGTACCTATAGATATTAGTATAGACCACTATCAAGGCCACATTAAAGTGGCCTGAAATTGAACAATTACAGTCTTAAGCGGAACTGCGAAAGCGAAATCTTATAAAAACAGCCTTTCCTTTTTGTTTGTAAGTCAAAAATAGATTGTCGTCGATACTTTGGGTATGAAATTGATGGTTCTAGCATTTCATGAACAACCATGAAGTTCTCTAAATTCGTCAAAATGTTTATTTTGAATTGAATAACCTACTTTTTTGTGTAAATCGATGGTGCTGTAATGGAGAGCGGAGAGCGATGGATCACGCGCGAGGAGTGATGGCCGCGATCGGTCTCCGCGACAGATTCATTACAGACCGAGTTCAAACAACTACTATTTACATTTTATTGTAATTGTTGTTTTTATCTTGTTAACGCAGAGAGTTTCTCAAATCTCAGCTGGTCACACAGACATAGTTATTAAAGTAGCTTAAAGGTGACGTGTTCTAGAGTGGAGACCGCGTCTCGGCAAGCGTAGTGTAGGACGTCCTCAGGCAAGGTAGAGTGACGATTTGCGTAAGATGGCTGGCAGGAGCTGGATGCAAGCAGCCCAAGATAGAACAAAGTGGCGTGAAATTGGAGAGGCCTATGTCCAGCAGTGGACTGCGACGGGCTGATGATGATGATGATGAAAGGTGACTAACTGTGTCTGTGTGCAAAGGCGTGCATTCCATATAGGCACAATGGTATAAATGTATGAAGTGCCTACCGACGTAGTACATACGCGACTCTCACCGCACGCGCTTGTCTGTGTGTGTGAGATTAAGATTTTTATTTGCTTTTTGGTCTTCTCACAGGCCAGTAGCATGTTTTTCATCGATGGAACATTACAGGCAGACCTGACTCGATCTGTAAGTGACTGCTTACCTAAACAACGTTTATTTATTTATTAGGAATACAGTGTAAATTTATAGTATAGGTAACAGTAAATTACTTACACGATAAGATATATAAGAGAATTAATACATTACATGTCAAAAAATACACGAAAATTTAAAAAAAAAATTGTTTTGGAATACACTCATGTCAATTAAAAATATTTTTTTTTTAAATGAAGTAAGAATTTTGTCAGAAAACTTCACGTTCCGAACAACTCCCATAGAATATTTGAAAGTTTATACTTTAGCAAGTAAGTACTAGGTCGTAATATAGGTCTGAATGTCTGTACCTATGCACTAGGCACCAGCTCAGTGCTTTCAGTCCGTTGCCGATATTGGACACTTGCCAGGCTTGTGATGAGTTCGTGTAATAGATTCTTGAAATTTTCACCATTTCTAACGAGAAGAGATATTAAGACTTGCTCTCCGAAGTACAATATTTAAATGAAAACATTATTTTTAAATATATTCGTGCCTACTGACTTTGATAGATATCTTACAGTTACCTGATAGATACTTGGTACCTGACAGTAACTTGATAGATGCCGCAAAGTAATCATTTCAAATGCCTTTGCAGTTATTTAGCGTTAGACTATAGTCAGCCGTGATACGAATATGAAAACTGTAACTTTATTGAAAAGTCAGTATGTAAATAAAATAAAATACGCTAGTTAAATCCATTATATTTGTTTTATTCCAATTGTAAAGTTATTTATAATATGATAAAATACTCTTATGACAGGCGTGTCTATGCCGAAATCACAAGACACAGTAAGAAATCAATATAAACTGTACCTGTCAAAGTGGCGTCGTAGCTGTATTCGGCATAGAGTTCCAGGTAGTCGTGAGGAGTGTCGTGATGGGACACGATCCAAAGTCAAAGTGCTCTGATTAATTAAAATTGATAGCGGAGGAGCGGATTGTGTGGTGTTCCGGACGAGAGGCCAGCGAGAACTATTTAATAAATTTGATTATTTAAGAATTACATTGACATTGTTGGTCTAGTGATTCGGAGGTAGCGGGTTCTAATTTTGCTAGGGCCGCATGTTAGTGTGACGAACACAACCATTTGTAGTCTGTAACTGAGTTTTGTTTGTCTTATATTATGTAACTACCTATTTATATATGTTCATTCGTCGTTTAGTTTTTTTTTTTTTCAAATAGATGTAGAAAGAATGCTAACTGAGAAAGTTATATGAACTAATCAGCAAACTTATATGAGAGAATCATATAAGTTTGCAGATTAGTTCATAGCATATATTATATTAAAAACATCGAGGAGCATGCACATTTTGAGCCAACAAGGCCTTCTCTTACAGAAATTCGAAACACTTTTACCATTGAAACCGAATTTCGGTAAAAAATCCCAGTCACGGTGATCACTTATAAAAATACCCAAAGAAAGTTAACTTTACTCTTTATCTAGTAGAGAGTTGTTGTACATTATGTACATATTATGTATTAGAGATCTCGCCCGAGAGTATCACAGCACACTTTATCAAGTTAATGGCGCGTTGTGTATCGTAAAAGGTGGTATTGCCGCTAGACCGCGTTCTGGATACAATCTATGCAGCCATTTTGCGTCTTACAATGTTTGCTTTTGAAAATATTTTAATTGTAACTGCTTTTATAAGTTCCTCGGCTTATCTGTTAATATAATGCAGCTCTTTTGAATACGCTGTAATACTTAGGTGATTTAAAAATTGATATTTATTTGAACTAATTGCTATATGATATTTGACAACCGTGCTTTATGTAATAGCTTCACTAGAGTTAACGATTGTAGAAAGTGATAAAAACGTATGAAATCGACATTGGTCTCTAGACAGGTTCTATACCATAGGCCGTAATCAAAATAATTGACCACGTGACTTCTCGGGGGACTAGATAATGAGTCAATTTCATTTAAAACTAGCGGTCCCGGCAGACGTCATCCTGCCCGTTCGAAGTTCAAATTGACTTTAGTTAGACAACGTTTGTATGGGAAAAGAAAAGGGCTGTTTTTAGGGTATTTCCCGGCAATCATTTGAATTTTTCTTGTCGTATAAACCATCCTTGGATTTCAGCGAACATCTAAAAAAAACAATTAGCCAAATTGGTCCAAGCGTTGTAGAGTTATGCGCTTACCAACACATTTTGCGATTCATTTTTATATATTATATAGATATATTTCATTTCATTCCATTACGTCAACAAAAGTAGAATGTCATTTGTCTAGGAACCCTGCAGGTTGCACGGCTCGAAACCAGCGAAGCAGGTATTACTGTGTAGCACGAGTATTTATTCTTGAGTCAATGTCTTATAATTATGTTCGTCAGTTATATTATACATCATTACTTTTTAATTTACTTAGATTATCAAACAGGTTTTCACCATTTTATAATTTGTATCCTCGCTGATTAAACCGCTTTCCGCGCCCGCCGCCGCTTGCACCTTGAAATCTGCTTAATTATAAAAAATCACGGTCGAGCAGTTAACAAAAATGGCAGATCGTTAATCGTTGACGCAAACTTTCAAGTTTTCGAGTTTCGACAACTCTTTTGAATTGATTCTGTAAACAGGAAAACAAAGTTAGGAAAGAGTTTGACACTTGAAGATTGTAATTGATTTTACGCAACGCTTGAAAACAAAGGTCAAGTTGAAGGTTAACGTTACTGATTGACTGACTGATAACACAGCCTGAACCGCTGATTGTAGAGACCTTAAACTTGACAAAATAATATAATTTTACTGTACGACTCTTGAGAAACAAATGAGTCTAATCTTAATTTTTGATGCCTTCGCGGTTATTATACATTGGAATGAAACAACTATTAACGGATT
Organism: Polylopha cassiicola; assembly: GCA_038024825.1. Taxonomy (NCBI): domain Eukaryota; kingdom Metazoa; phylum Arthropoda; class Insecta; order Lepidoptera; family Tortricidae; genus Polylopha; species Polylopha cassiicola. Next base: position 329,451 of record CP149050.1, read on the forward strand.
TAACTCGCGTATTTTTATTTTATTTTATTTGCGTAAAATGTAACATTAGTATTTCATAATTCAGAATAGGGTAGTTTTTCAAAATTTGTAATTTAAATATAAAGTAGTTTGCATAACTGTATAAATCACTTTAGCGTTAGACTATTGTCAGCTCAGTCGTGCTACGATTATGGAAACTGTAAAGAATCCGAAACGTCAGCTAATAAAATAAAATAAAAATACGCGAGTTAAATCCGTTAATAGTTGTTTCATTCCAATGAGTCTAATCTTATCTAATTTTGGAAAGTATATTCGATTTATGACGTAGGCGTCGAATAAGAAAGGATTTTTCGAAATTCTTACAGGTGGAATTCCGAAAAAACCGGGGTGAAAAAGGGGTGCAAAGTTATAAGACAGCGGGAATCCTTGGCCCAATATATTTCAAATCATTTTGCATAAAAGCTACTATATACTAATATTATAAAGATTTGTTTGTTTCGATTAAATAGGCTCCAAAACGGCTGGTCCGATTTGAAAAATTCTTTCACTGTTGGGAAGTTACACTATTCCCGAGTGACATAGGGCAAAGGCTATAAAAAAAAGGGATCCGTGCGAAGCCGGGGCGGACAGCTAGTCTTTAATATAAACGTTGAGAACAATCACTTAACACGTGAACTTGTTTCCACAACACCGTCATCCGTCACGGCGGCGGCAGGTAGATAGAGGTGATGCATGCTCGCGATAACCACTCATCACTCATCACCGGCCGGTAATGGCGGCCATCCGTCACCTGTCCTAACAAGTTAACGTGGGACAGTGGACACGGGGACAGTAATACCATCTATACTAATATTATAAAGCTGAAGAGTTTGTTTGTTTGTTTGTTTGAACGCGCTAATCTCAGGAACTACTGGTTCGAATTCAAAAATTCTTTTTTTGTTGGATAGACCATTTATCGAGGAAGGATTTAGGCTATATAACATCACGCTGCGACCAATAGGAGCGAAGAAACAATGGAAAATTTGTAAAAAACGGGGAAAATTTGAAGCCTTGTGAAGAAGTGACAGTTAGAAGACTTTGACAGATCTTTGACGAAACAATCGGAAGTTTATTATAATTTTGGAAAAAAAGGTTTTTGGATGACTAAAACAACGTACATAATAATATGAATTTGTTGGAACTAAAAGCGTACAATATAATTAAAAATATAAAATGTTTGTAGGGTTCCGTATCCCACCTGTAAAATAGGGTTCCGTATAACTGAGACTCCTCTGTCTGTCTGTTGCTCTGCTGTTTCTCATGAACCATAGTAGTTAGCCAGTTTACATTTTTACAGATTTCGCATATATAAAATTAAGGGGCTCCCACAATAATATAAATAACGCTACGGACTTCCGTGTGCGATTCCGACTCGCACTTGGCCGGCTTTTTTTTTAATGTATTTGTAAAAGTTTTTAATTGTAACTTTTTAATTAAAATTCACTATTAAAATGATAAAAGACATCATTCTACGTTTCTAGGATGTCGTCTCCTAAGGGGGTGTAGGATGAAAGTTTGTTTAAAACTTATTTTTTTATCATTTATTCAGTCTAGGCTCTTATAGGCACTTATGAATGTCAAAGTTAAAATTAATGGGTAAGGCCGCGGAAATGGGCAATAAGTAACATAGAGGTAACGTAGAGTTTATTCGTTACTTTAACGCAGAAGTAACGTATAAATATTGTAAGGTTGAGTTCATAATAAACAAAAAAACTCGTATTTTTGTAATCTTATTTTTTTTTTTATTTCGTCACTGGGTAAGGCCGCGGAAATGGGCAAAAAGTAATATAGAGGTAACGCAGAATTTTGTCGTTAAAATACTGTTTCAGAGTACTTCACTTTATATAAAGTTATTTCAAAATAGGCACTGAACCTAAAATATTACTGTGACTACTGTTGACATTAATTCTTTTTATAGGTTTTTATTTATAAATCATTTTTATTAAAAAATATTTTGTCGTTCACTTCATGTTTTTTGACCCAGATTCAGTTGTCTTTCCTGATTTTAGACTATTTTCCATCAGCGCATGCTAATCTTCCGATTCCATCTTCAATCCCTGGTAATTATTTTAAGCAAAGTATTAAAACCATAATCCTCTTTTTTGTTTTTGGGAGGTTAATTATAACAATGTGAACAAACCTTTAGGTCACCTCTATTATACCTATCGGTTAAGAGTAACGTAGAGGCAACGCGAAGGTAACGCAGAGCACACTTTAATAATTTATAATTCAAAAACTATAGTAAATTAACTCTTAGAGAATACAGAACTGGAGGCGGCTTCGACACTATTCGTCATACAAAATTTTTAGCCACTTTTAGCGGGGGACGAGGTAGGAACACATACAAAAAACTGCACACTGATGTAAAAATAATTCTCATCGTTACACACGCATACTAATAGAAACTGTCAACACTAGGCGGAATTTATTCACACTAGCAAAAACAAGACTATAAACGTCGTATCCGTACACAAGTTTGAAATGTATTAGTAGCCAAACTGAACCGATTACATAGTGCTTGATTAAGTGGCTGTCGATACATTTATCTATATTTGACACAAAATGGCGGATCAACCAATTTATATTTTAATATAATTATTTTAACTTCATACATAATAATGTATTTTCTTCTTTTAATTCATACTATTATAGAATTGAACATTAGTTACTACGTAGTTCAATAAACAAGTAATTTTCTTTTAGTAATAATGCTTAAACAATTACAATTACCTACTATGTTTAACATGAAAAAATAGGCAGATGTCTATTACAGCTGAGCTGGAGAGATTACAATATCAACAACCAGAATTAAAAAAAAATTTACAAAGTAGACAACCGAATTCCAAGCTGCTGGTACGCTTGAACCATTTGAAATTCGAATAAAGAAATAAAATATTTCAATAAAATAATACCTGATATACTGAAATATACGCGTACTTCTTATCATCTGTACTGTAAATTCATCAACATTGATATTGTCCAGTAGGTACATCTCTAACCGTATTTTGATCATGGATGCTTTTATCGCTTTTAACTCAAAGGACTTAACGCCTAGTATCGGATACACTACTCTGCAAAATTTTTATACTTGTGTGTCATTACTCTTTGTTGACCATAGACTATTATATTTTTTTTAAACGATTTTAAACGAATAAAAACGTAATCGATGCGTAAATCGATGCTTCTCGCGTGGTGAATGAGAAAATAATTATTTGAAAAATAACAATTAACGAACAAAAAAAATATCTGCAGATGAAAGGAAATACTGTTTTTCTGTATATCTGATATAGTGGATGGATTTTTGCAACTTATTTTAGCGCAGGAAGACATTTTTCGGGAGCTCTTTTCTCTTCGATATCGATTATGACACTGTCAAAGTGACCTGTTTGAAAACAGTTTTTACAAACGCGTTAGATAATTTATCTTATACCTTGGCAGAGGGGAACGCCTGTCGAAGCCGCCTCCAGTTATGTATTCTCTAAGAAATTAACTAGAAAACTCTACATCAATGTGTACTTAAGTATTGCCCGCATATTTTTTTAAATTGTAATTAATTAAATATTACCTTTTTACCTTTCAAATTTCCCAAAAATTGACGTAACGAAGAACTGCACACGACTATTTCCGGTACCTTTTTTGACTATAAATGCGACAAAATAGCTTCTTTCGTTTTTCTTTTTGCTTTCGTTTAAAGTTTGGAGTGAGTATTTTTCAATTCTCTGACTTAATTTTAAATCTGAGTTGTCTAAAGTCTGATATTGGTAACGAAGGATGAGTAACGTAGAATATCTCGATTTTAGTTCAAAAAATATAATGGTCTACAGATCCTATTTAAAATAGTATAAATATTATTTAACATAATAATTATAATCGTTAATCTATCATACTTTTGATATGAAGTGAGAGCTAAACGAAATATGCATAAGAAAAGCGTACATCTCCACTTGAAGTGGTCAGGGTACCCTTGGGACAAACGCCATTTTTGAGCTAATATTTTAGAAAACAATTTTTATTTTTTTTGTTTGACTTCTTAGATTTATTTTGTTAGCACATTTTCAACCTACTTTGAGTTCAAGAATACAGTAAAAAAAGATTTATTACGATAACTTCAATATTGAATTTTTTATGAGGTCGTAAAGTCTAGGACAACTTTTTTTTTGAAATATTGCATTTTTGGCGGCCTTACCCTAATATTCTTTTTCAAACATGTGTAGGTACTTACTTAAATTTTTAAGTAAACCCATTAAATATTCATGTTTCCCACGTACCTATTCATGTTTCCTACGTACTTGGGAATACTTTACGGGATTAAAAAGGAGGTAAAAACTAAATCTATTTAAATAATTGTTTACACTGTGAATAATTTACACGGACTCCCAAAACTTCTTAAGAGGATTGTGAACCTGTTAATTTTCATACAAAAGGCGATAACGTTTTACACCCAGTAAATATAGTTAGATTTTTATTATTTTTGGATATGTTGTAGATATAATGAGAAATTACGTCTGTACGTTTTGATTTTTAAGAAATATTGCTTACGCTAGATCTAAATATAGATTTTTAGATCTATATAGAGATTTTTAAATGCTAATAAATTTTAGCGTAAGCAATATTTCTTAAAAATCAAAACGTACAGACGTAGTTTCTCATTATATCTACAACATATCCAAAAATTATAACTATACTGAATATATGAAAATGAACAGGTTGACAATCCTCTTAATAATAACTAAGAAAGAAACTTCTCACAATTATACAATATTTATTGCTGGCCTGCTGTTATTGTGTCTGTCTGTCAGGTAGAAATAAAGCCTTCACGAGGTAGCTCGGGTTCCCTCCATTGTGCGTACACTTACTCGAGCACAGTCACTGAAAAAGAACTGTATTATTGAAAAACAAAAAGGCGTGAGTCGGACTCGCGCACTAAGGGTTCCGTACCATTATTTTTTATAAAAACGTCATATAAATCACTTTTGTTGTATGGGAGCCTCCTTGAATATTCTGTTTTATTCTCTTAAATATTTTATTCTGTTTTTAGTATTTGTTGTTATATAAATACAGCCACATAAATACATAGTCTGTGAAAATTTCAACTAGCTAACTATCACCAGACAGCGTTTTACCCTTTTGGTACTAACCCTAAAAATTACAACAAATTTCTAAATTACGAAGCTTATTAACCCCTATATAGGGGTCAGTAAATAAATAAAAAATGCATAGGTGCATTTATTTGGAAATTTATGGACACCGAACATGCATTCTTGAGAGTAATAGCGCCTTGCATCTGAGTGCATCACAACATTGTATGCAACAGTGCAGTTTATATGCAACTACAGCGACCAAGTCAAAGTTCCCAAACTGACAGTTTTTAAGGAGATTGTGGAAGAAAACTACTTTGTAGTGAGGTTGCAAAATGCATACAATTTCTCACCACAATATTTTTTAAACATGTATTCCTTATCTACTGTAGCAATGAAATTCATGTAGGTATCTATACAAAGCTGAAAAGTTTATTTATTAGCTGGAAAGCATTTTTTAAATGTAATTAGATTGCATACATATTGTAATTTGTACATAATTTATACTTAAGTGAAATTGTAATATTTTGAAAAAATTATACCTCATTGAGTTTCTTCTCGATTCTTCTCAAGAGGTTTTTTTTGCTGAATCGAAAAAGAATATTAATTTTAACTTTGACATTCACAAGTGCCTGTAAGAGCCTAGACTGAATAAATGATTATTTGATATTGAGTTTGAGTTTAATCTTACAGAACACTGAAAAAACCTTTCAGTGTTAAATAGCCCATTTATCGAGGAAGGCTATAGATACGTATAATATAATAATATTATACTTACGCATAATATACCCGTGCGAAGCCAGGACGGGTCGCTAGTGTAATAATTATATTCTTACAACTACATGCATATTACCCGTACCTACTTACAGATAATCTTAGAGATAATCCACTGACATACTTAACGAAAGGTTCCGTACAACACTAAAAAGCATCTCCAATATTTCTCACTTTCCACATACCCATTATGTTTTCAATTTCCACCCCCCAGACAGGCCATATTGATGCCCCCAGCCGGGATCGAACCCGGTCCATCCCGGCGGCCGTGCGTGCGGCACGTGATTTAGTTACCCGCCGGGTGGGGGGAGGGGGGGAGTCCCTATTTCTATTACGGCCCTAGGGTTCAATAGCTATAGAACTAAAAACTAAGTCTTTAATCTTGAAAAGTAAAATTACAAAATCAAATGTAAAATAACTTCGGTGCTAGACTATTATGAGCTCGGTAGGCTACAAATATGGGAACTGTAAAATTTTCGAAACGTCAGCAAATAAAAATCTTTTTAACTCACTTATTGCCACTTAGCTACAACCCCAACAAGCAAAGTAGTACAATAAAAGAACTAGAATTACTAACAACCCTCTTTCGCTTCCTCAAGCACCTTATAAGGCTTATTAACTTGTACAAATTAATTATAAGTCAGATATAGGAATAATTGTTAAGCATCCGAAGATCGAGCACAGTGGCGTGCAATTGGAGAGGCCTATGTCCAGCAGTGGACTGCAATAGGCTGAAGACGTGATGTGATCCTATAATTGCCCCTAAATCCTTGTTTAGTACGTTACAAGTTTCTAAAAAAATAGTCTTGACAACTCTCTAAATAAATAGTGATTTCTTCCAATTAATTATATAAATAAGCAAAATAAATGATTGAATATAAAGAAAAATAAATACCTACAGAACCCTTACCACGAAGTGGGTTATTTCTTGCCCTGTCTTTATTTGAATACGATCCGGTCAATACTGCACACGGGAGCAATAGAGCCTTCCAGGCTCGAGCTTAGAACGAGAGAGGCTTTTATGAATATGTTATTATTTGCCACTATTCGATCTTTTGTAGCTTAATTATTTAATTGCGTCGCATTTAATATTATTATTTTGCACGAAAAAATAGTCAAGATGAGATAAGATTTATTTGTTCCTCATTATACCTACAATACTAGCTGTCCGCCCCGGTTTCGCACTGATCATCTTTTTTTTAAAGCCTATGTTACTCGGGAATAGTGTAGCTTTCCAACAGTGAAAGTATGTTTGAAATCGGGGCAGCCGTTCTGGAGCCTATTCAATCGAAACAAACAAACAAACATTTCCTCTTTATAATATTAGTATGATGAGTAGGTACTAAAGTATACAGTCATATCTAGGCAGTGTCAGCAAAAAACATAAAATACCCACGCGAGTTAAATCCTTTACAGTTGTTTCATTTCATAGTTTCTAGGACCCACAAAACCTACGTAGATTGAATAATTTCTGATACCTTCGCAGTTATTACACATTGAAATGAAACAACTATAACGACTTTAAATATTTTAGCGTTAGACTATCGTATAGGGAGCGTTCAAGTATTACGTAACGCAATTTTTGAACATTGTTGACCCCCCCTCTCCCCTATGTAACGCGCCGTAACGTTTTACTGGACCCCCCCTCCCCCTCCCTAAACGTTACGTAACACCCAAATAGACCATCCGTTAGTTGTTTCATTCCTTATTTCCTATTCATATTCTTACATAATATATTACAGTTTAATTTGAAAATTACCCTGAATGCGATAGAATATTAGGCCCTACAGAGAATAAACACCATTTTAGTGCGGGTGCACCGTATGTTTTCGTATAAATAAAGGTTTACTAATTTGGAAGATTTTAATTTTTTAGTTTTTTTTTAAGTATAAAAAACTGTTACGTAACGCGTTGTTTGATCCCCCCTACCCCCCGCGTAACGCATCGTAACGTTTTATGAGACCCCCCCTCCCCCCAGAATTGCGTTACGTAATACTTGAACGCTCCCTAAGCTCAGTTCTGCTACGAATATAAGAATTGAAAAATTTTCGAAATGTCAGCAAATACACACACTAGTCTCACACACACACTTACGTGAATGAGCTTACGAAAGTATAACGCTAAAGTAAATATTGTCTAAATATTTCGAGCCGTTTTCAAAAACTCATTTACAAACAAGATAATAATATCTATTTAATGTTTTGTAATAAAAGCGCCAAGTTCTTATAATGAAGACATCAAAACATCAAGATACATTTCGATACAAGTTTAATAAGTGTGTCAAAGGGACCTACCCTTAAAACATAGCTAATATCCAAAACAGAATATTTCCATGATTTGGTACTTGTAATTTGACCCTAATTTTGACGATGTAAGGTTTAAATTACATGTGCCACAATGATGGAGACAAGCTCTTTTGAAAATGTCTCAGTTTGAAACAGGGACAAAGAACAATTTTAAAGAAAGTTTGCAACTGTCACAGAGATACACAGTTGTAAACAAGGATAACTACGGTTACGTTACTAAACTCACTAAACGCTTTTAAACTAGTTTTGTTTATAGCAGAAACTTAGAGATCATTGAGACAAGGATAGATATATCAAACTGTTAAAGTTGACTTGAAAATTTGTTTCATCTTTTGTACATACCTACTTTAAATATTCATTTGAATTTGTTTATTTAATAAGTTATATGTATTTTATGATTTAAAAGAATATTTACGAAGTTCTTGATATATAATCTCCTTGCAAATATAAATATCTTTAAATAAATAAATAAATATCTTTGGACAATTCACACCAATTATCTAGTCCCATTTTAAGCAAAGCTTGTGTTATGGGTATTAGACAACGGATAAATATACATAAATACATATAAGACATCCAAGACTCAGGTACAGATGCCAGTGCTCATCACATTGACATCTGCCCCTAGCGGGATTCGAACCCGCAACCTCCGGCTTCGTAGTCAGGGCCTCTGACCACTAGACCAACAGGCCGTCAATATTGTCTATGGTTGTAACACCCGCCGTTTGACAAACCTATATCTGTCGTATAACTATATTTTATTGTATCCCTTGATTTTAATAGTTGATTAAAGCCAAGTTGTTGGTGTTTCCTTTAATTATGTCAGTTGTCCATAACTGAGAACACTTTTATTACAATATAACAATAATAATAATGTCCAAGAAATTGACTTAATTGTCTAAAGCTCAGTAATAAAATAATATTTTGTTTTATGTAGGTACCTATACGATTACATTATCTACTACTAGAGGTACAACAAAATTTGCTAAACAAAAAGCAAAGTAGGTGTACGTTAATTCCATACAGCAAAATTTACTCGAGAACTTTCTAAGCACCCGAGCTGATAAGACAAAGACGCTGCTCCCGTCCTTCATGCATCTCTTTTGTTCAAAACTTTTGGAGTTTACTTCTTCATTGCGTAAACTAGAAACGTTTCTACAGAGTTTATCTTTTTTTTTCAGCTTTATGTTACCATTTAATGCACAAAGGAAAATACAATAAAATATTTATGAAGTCTTGAAATCTGATATTATCTGTCAGTACAAAAATGATCAATGTAAAAACCTTACGATATCTAAGTAAAATAAAAGCCGCGTACAAATGGTAAAACAATAAACATCAAAACTCTGATATTACGAATAAAATAAAAATATGTAGGTACTTACTATTTTTACGATCTCGCTATTAAAAATGAACACATGAAAGTGATTATTTGAAACTAACTTTATAAATGAACGTTCCAACTTGGCGTGTTCACTGCCTCACGCATTATATTCAGCTTCTCATATTTCTTATTTTGTGCACGACTTTTATTCCAAATGACATTTGCAATACAGCGAATTATCGCGAAATTGTTTGCACACACTAGCGTGGTCGGAATTTTAAAGTTAGTCAGTCTTCTACTGAGCTGGCAGTTCTAGGAAATATATTTAATTATACCATAGAAACGGGATAATAATTAGTTTATGTCGGAATGTAATTAAGTAACTTTTTTCTTAGGTCAAAATAGTCAAAAATACTTAAACGCATTAGTCTATACTAATATTAAAGAGGAAAGGTTTGTTCGGATTGAAAAGGCTCCAAAATCACTGGACTGATTTTAAAATTATTTTACTGTTGGGAAGCTGCACTATTCCCTATTCCCGAGTGACATAGGCTATAAAAAAAGATAATCCGTGCGAAGCCGGGTCGGGCCGATAGTTATATATAAAGCTTATATAAAGCCGCTAGTTAGACGTGTGACTCCTTAGTAATTGAATACCTAAGTATGACATTAAATACAGTATGGACTCTATCCGTACATACAGTAGGTATATTTTTGTATTTCCTCGGTAAGTATATTATGTACAACCGCCTACCAAACAAAAATGTCTTTTGAACAATAACAGGCTCTTTTGTCCTCGCGCTCAATTAACTCAAAACCCTCCTTTGCAGATAAATACCCAATAAAATATTCAAATAAATATATTTATCTTAAAGTCGTACCAGATAAATCCGACACAACAGTCTATTCTGAATTAACCCCGTAGCTAATATGACTGACTAACTGCTTCCCACATGCGCCCCCGTTTGCCCCACGTGCCCCATTGTGCCCCTTCTTGCCTCTTCTTGCCCCACCTTGCCCCCGAGTTTCACTTACACATCGCCGTGGAATTATGTCGTAAAACGGAGATAGCTTATATTTTGTTTTCTGGGAACTGTTTTAGTAAATCATGTAAAAAACACATAAAACGTGTGAGTAAATTTGCTTGCGAATGTGTGCCGTCAATGTTTATGGGCTGTTTTGCTTTGTTTATACAACTCTGTTTTGTTTTTCAAGAGTGACAAGGAAATTACAATTGATGTAATGCACTTTGTATCACTCAATCAGGATTTGGGCACATTTTTATTATCCAAAAATGCCCTTTAATTATTTTAGTTTATCCTTACTAATATTATTATTGTTATCTATACTAATATTATAAATGCGAAAGTAACTCTGTCTGTCTGTCTGTCTGTTACGCTTTCACGCTTAAACTACTGGACTGATTTAAATGAAATTCGGTACAAAGAAAGTCTGGAGCCTGAGAAAGGACATGTAGCCTATGTCCTTTTTAACCGACTGCAAAAAAGGAGGAGTTCCACGCGGACGAAGTCGCAGGCAGAAGCTAGTCTTCTATAATCTATAATAATTATATATTATACTAGCTTCTGCCCGCGACTTCGTCCGCATGGAACTCCTCCTTTTTTGCAGTCGGTTAAAAAGTAGCCTATGTCCTTTCTCAGGTTCCTGACTGTCTTTGTACCAAATTTCATTTAAATCGGTCCAGTAGTTTTAGCGTGAAAGCGTAACAGACAGACAGACAGACAGAGTTACTTTCGCATTTATAATATTAGTAAGGATATAAGGAAAAGGTGACATCGATGCAGAGCCTAAACTACAAGGGTAAGAAACTTGAAATTTTGCACAGGGATTCCTTTTATAACGTACCTAGGTAATCACTTGTAAAGGATTTTTAAAAATTCACCCCTAAGGGGACAAAACGGCTTATTGTGCACAGACGAAGTCGCGAGTAAAAGCTAGTCTATTATAATAATGCCTTAAAATATATTTAATAACAAAAACAAAATTAAACTAGGCAAGATATTCTCAAAGTACAACGTTAGATCGCTTATTACTTATGTATAATTAACACGCACAAATTATACATAATTAACACAATAATAATATATAATTATTACAGTTAAAGCTCAAAGCTTCTAATTAATGTGTACATTAAAGGGGTATTAATACAAACAAACGGCAGTTTACGAACTACACGACAACCCTATTATGCAGAAATATAAAAAAATCATAAAATCCAAAAAAATAGTAATATAAGGTAGTTTGCATAACTGTATTGATCACTTTAGCATAAGACTATTGTCAGCTCAGTCGAAACTAAGCTGTAAAGAACTGTAAAGAACCCGAAACGTCAGCCAGTACAATAAATACGCGAGTTGAATCCGTCTAAAGTTGTTTCATTCCAAATAATATCCACCAATACCGAAAATTACTTTTTTTCGTGTTTTTCATGCTCAAGTGAATCCGTTTTTACACACAAATGTCAAATCTTTATCCAAATATTTTCTGACTAGTTTCATTCTTATGCAAAACCCCTGAAATCGTAGAGGTTGTGATATTGGAATATTCAAAGATATTACGGTTGATTGCTCTACATACTTATATTTTTCTCCGTAAATTTTTATACTACTAGTCCAGTGAACTTCGAGCTGCGTTTTTTTGAGAACTTTTATTTAAAAGCGTGAAAATTTAGGGAAAATTCAGGGTATGTATTTTTTAAGCTGACTCAATAATAATAAAAAAAAACTTTGCGGTGGACCACCCTTACTATTTGAGGATATGAAAAATAGATGTTGGCCGATTCTCAGACCTACCCGATATGCACAAAAATATCATAAAAAGCGGTCCAACCGTTTCGGAGAAGTTTTGCAACTAACACCGCGACACGAGAATATATATATATTGGGTTAAAATACTTGATATACCTACAAAATTACGCTTAGGCATTTACAAATCAAACTAGTCCAGAGACAAATGGTACTATGAAAAAGAACACAGACTATAATTAAGTACTTTTAATCCCAATCTCACGGGACAAGTAAATTCCATTATAGTTAATTAAACGTAATCACTACGCCAATTAATACAGATTAGAACTGACAAATCAATTCTAATTTCATAAACAAAGCAACATCTATCAGCGGCGCCTTATTGCCACATATAGCGGGCGTTATTAATAGCGAACTAAATACAGTTATAAATTAACTAAAGCATTAATTGAACGCGAGCGTTGTCGGTAGAATTGAATCCGACGCCATTTGCCGTTGCGTTAATTTAGTTTGCCGTTACTATTGGCTAATGATATGTTGGCGGATAAGCTGTATATTAGTTGTTTAAGCGCTTTTATAACCCTTAAAGTCTATCAGTTGCTAAGAACTTTTAAAACGTTTAAAGACGTGGAATGAAACAACTATTAACGGATTTAACTAGTGTATTTTTATTTTTATTTTTTTGCTGACGTTTCGCATTGTTTACAGTTCTTATAATCGTAGCACGACTGAGCTGACAATAGTCTAACGCTAAAGTGTAACTCTGAATCCAAAACATCAGCAAATAAAAGAAAATAAAAATATGCAAGTAAAATCCGTTAATAGAACTTGTTGATCCAATGCAGCAATGTGTAATAACCACGAAGTCATCAGAAATTATTATGTTTAAAGACTTACTGAACAAATTAAAGACTATTTCCACTCTGGAGAGCCAGATTAGAATGACGGATGATATTAATATAATGAGAAACAGATACTTGACTTTATTTGTATTTAGCGCTTGAGGTGTGCAATGTGCATAATTTCTTTAATAAGGTTAATTGCACAGCACTAATTAAAGAAATTAACATTTTTTATGCATATTGATCATTTGCTTTTGATTTTATAATATTACGTAAGTATGATTATGTTCTCATTTTATATATAGTGTAAAACTTCCATATAACTATATAAGTATAAGCATTACACAGTAGCATGCGTAAACATCAACAATTAATAATATCTGTAGTTCATCAACTGTATATGGCGTGATTTCGACCGTGGCACCTGTTGGCTGTGACGGCGCGCTTAACGGCCTTTACCTCAGAAACGGTTCACCGTATAAAAAATTTTTTTAAACAAAATTTGTAGAGAATTTTGTATTCTACAATATTGCCAACAAAGACAAAAAGCTAAAACCCATAGGAAATGAGAAATTTACAAAAATAACGATTTTTTGACACTTTGACCTTGAAATTTAATGGACGCTCACACCCTACCATATGTAGGTTTTGAGACAACTTTAGGGATGTCAATATACAACTATTTACAAAATTACAGCCGGGTATCTCGAATTCCGAGGTGAATTCCTAATTTGACCGGTCTATTTGTTAATTTCTCCGAAATCATTTCCTAATGATGCGTCATGAGTAATTTAGTTGAGTTTTGTATTCTTTTTAAATTCTGAATTAGTCAGCGTTTTGGTTTTTATTAAGATCATATAGCTAAAAAAAGACATTGCTTATGTTTGTTACCATCGTAACAAACATAAGCCCTCCGTGGAATCCCTACTAATATTATAAATGCGAAAGTAACTCTGTCTGTCTGTTACGCTTTCACGCTAAAACTACTGAACCGATTTAAATGAAATTTGGTACAAAGAGAGTCTGGAGCCTGAGAAAGAACATAGGTTACTTTTTAACCGACTGCAAAAAAGGAGTTCCACGCGGACGAAGTCGCGGGAAGAAGCTAGTTTTCTATAATTCGCTTACGTTCAAAGTTTTAACATTTCCTAGTTCCCTCAAATCATAAACTAATACTGTAAAGAGATAAGTAGTGTTGCAATTTGAAACAATTTTCTTGGAAGTTGTAGTTGCGAGCGCAGGTGAGGGCCAGAACAAATATTAAAGTACACTACTGAGCGGAATAACCGGCAACTTACCGCACATCGTGCTGTAAAGCAGTACTGTAAGTCAAACTATTATTCAACTAGCGACCCGCCCCGGCTTCACACGGGTGATATAAACCTTTCTCTTGAATCACTCTCTCTATTAAAAAAACCGCATCAAAATCCGTTGCTTAGTTTTAAAGATTTAAGCGTATATAGGGACAGAAAAAGCGACTTTGTTTTATATTATGTAGTGATTTAGGCTCTCACAAAGCGCTTAGGTATAACTGTCGTAATGTCGGTTCGGAAGACTTTTTGATGAGAGTTGGTAATAAACACATAATGTGCATTTTTTTAAATATAGGATAATAATATAAATACCTACGTAATTTCCAATTATCAATTAACATCTGCATTTAAAAAGCCTTGTATAGAGGTTAATGAAGTTTTTATATGCTTGAAAACATGCAGAAATTTTACAATGACACAAACCAAAATATTGTGTTACTCCATTGAAGTTTCTTAATCGTCACAAATTTGAATTCACGAGGTGACAGTGCGACACATTTCAAGTTGTGTCACTATTTTACAATATTAGCATCTATATACGTATTCGCTGTGAATAACCGAATTTCTTATATTATAACTAGCTGTCCGGCCCGGCTTCGCTCGGATCATCTTTTTTTATAGCCTATGTCACTCGGGAATAGTGTAGCTTCCCAACAGTGAAAGAATTTTTCAAATCGGCCCGTTCTGGAGCCTATACAATCCAAACAAACAAACAAACCTTTCCTCTTTATAATAGTATAGTATACAATATTATTATAATGTTGCCTGATGTATTTCAAGACCTTTTTATCTCAGACAGTGTATCTTCTGTGCGTATAACCCTGTGACGCAGAATCATACCGTGTTCCACTAAACTGATTATAGAACTCTCGGCCGAAGCACATGTATTATGAACTGCGTTGCAACTTCGTTTGTTGTTTTCTTCTCTTTGCTTATACTTCTGACAGAAGTTCCCTGCTTCTAACCAACGCTTCTGCAACTATGAATAGAAGGAAACGTGACAATTTTAACTTGCTCAAATATTAAAGCGTTTAATAGTAGTTTGTACGTTCTAGAGGAATGTTCTTGCATCTATTGTAAGACACTTTAAATACAACTTTGTTTTAAGGAATATATATACATTTATTATATTATTATATAACTACAATAAAAGTTCGACATTGAAATTGCTCGCCGCATAACATAGATTTTTTCAGCTTTCTAAGTATTTGAAATCCAATAAAAATTAGTAGACAGGTCGTGCTATGGAAACTGCAATTTCGAAACGTCAACTAATAAAATACCTAAGATACGCGAGTTAAATCCGTTTATAGTTATTTCATTCCAATATGTAATAAACACGAAGGCATTAAAAAATATTAAGTAGGTAAAGTACCTACTTATATTACCTATAAACACAGAATTATTTGCACTGTACGTACACTGTAGTGCCTATATAAAATTACCAACACAAACTTTTAATTCCCTCATACACCTTCGAGCTTACGAAGTTTCACAACACGCGCCTAATAGACTAGTAATTATATTAAAAGAGTTACACTTTTAATGCAATTAACTACGCTTCTGAACTTGCTGTATGAAGTTTAAAATAGGTTTTAACCTTACGTACACGATATTAATTTAGAATCATTCAAAGTTAAACTCTACGGTGCTGTATATAGACAGCATTTTTCTTTACCATTCTGTTCAAGTTAAGACGACATTGGCGTTTATGGAATAATGTTTGAAAGAGCTTAATTAAAAAATATTAAATAATTAAAGACAGGCTATTGTCAGTCGGCTACGAATATGGAAACTGTACACGCGAGTTAAATCCGATTGGTATTATTTATTTAACCTGTAGCAGGCTTACCTCCAGCTTGAATCCCGATGTAACCTTTTAAATATCCCCTGGACACAAAGGCACGTTTTTCCAGGTGCGCTTGTGTGTCCAGCAAACAATATGAATAGCAATCAAAGCAAATCACCTGTTTTAGAACTAACAAAGGCTATACTATACGGCAGGTGTCTTTTACTACACGGATTCTACCGCTAAAGGGAACAGGGATGGACCATGGTAACTCATGAATACCTGCTCGATAAAGTAAATACTTAAACTAGAACTATACTGACCAATGGGGGCCAAGAGTCACTCCCTACTTGTTGTTATCATTTACCAACTTGATAGTACCTTAATATGACTATTCAATGTGTATAGGTATTTGAAGTTGTTTTTATTTAAAATATGCATACTCATACTAGTCAGAAAACATTTTGCCACTTCATCATCATCATCATCATCATCAGCCCGCCGCAGTCCACTGCTGGACATAGGCCTCTCCAATTTCACGCCACTTTGCTCTATCTAGGGCTGCTTGCATCCAGCTCCTGCCAGCCATCTTACGCAAATCGTCACTCCACCTTGCCTGAGGACGTCCTACACTACGCTTGCCGAGACGCGGTCTCCACTCTAGAACACGTTTACTCCAACGGTTATCGGTTCTTCGGCTAATATGGCCAGCCCACTGCCACTTTAGCTTGCTAATCCGGTGGGCTATGTCGATGACTCTGGTTCTCTGCCGAATCACCTCATTTTTGATTCGATCCCGCAGAGAAACGCCGAGCATAGCCCTTTCCATAGCCCGCTGAGCGACTTTTAATTTGTGAACCAGCCGAACCGTCAGTGTCCACGTTTCGGCTCCGTATGTCATGACGGGTAAGACGCACTGATTGTAGACTTTCGTCTTAAGGCACTGTGGGAGAGACGATATGAAGACTTGACGTAGCTTCCCAAACACTTATTTTACTATTTTGTATATTACTGTTATATGACAAACTATATGACAAACTAGCGGTCCCGGCAGACTTCGTCCCGCCCGGCAAAGAATCGATTTGACAACTGTCATTATATATTTTTTTACTGGTACGTGATAAAAAGTATCCTATGTCCTTCTCCTGATTCTGAGCAAAATCCCTAGCAATTTTCAGCCAAATAGGTTCAGCCGTTCTTGAGTTCTAAACGGAGTAACTAACACGACTTTCTTTTATAAAGTGACAAATATTCGCTGACCCACCGAACTTCGTACCACGTTTTTGAGATCTAAATCATCCAGGGCGCCACCCAAACGCGTACAAAAACAGTAATTCAAGTCGGACCTGTTTAGGAGAAGTTTAATCTATACTAATACTAATACTAATACTTACTAATATAATATATAATATATCTATACTAATATTATAAAGAGGAAAGATTTGTATTTTTGTATTTTTGTATTTTTGTATGTTTGTAATGAATAGGCTCCGAAACTACTGGACCGATTTCAAAAATTCTTTCACCTTTAGAAAGCTACATTATCCCCGAGTAACATAGGCTATATAATATCACGCTAGGTCTTATAGTTGCGGAGCAGTAACCGAAAATGTTTCAAAAACGGGGGAAAAGTATCGTTTCTGAGGCCTTAAAAAAATCTTAAGTCCCCCCGTGCGAAGCCGGGACGGGCCGCTAGTAATATTATAAAGAGGAAAGATTTGTATTTTTGTATTTTTGTATTTTTGTATTTTTGTATGTTTGTAATGAATAGGCTCCGAAACTACTGGACCGATTTCAAAAATTCTTTCACCTTTGGAAAGCTACATTATCCCCGAGTAACATAGGCTATATAATATCACGCTAGGTCTTATAGTTGCGGAGCAGTAACCGAAAATGTTTCAAAAACGGGGGAAAAGTATCGTTTCTGAGGCCTTAAAAAAATCTTAAGTCCCCCGTGCGAAGCCGGGACGGGCCGCTAGTAACATATAAACATACAGTAGAATTATAGTATAATATATAATATATCTAAAGATATATTTGGTTTTGGTCACACCCCTAGTTTACCTAAAATCGTACCTCGATTATAAACCTCATTACGCAAATGACGTGTCGGCCCCGGACAAGCCTCCTGCCCCTATACAGCCTTCGTATTGGAGAGGTTAACATGAATTGTTTTAGGTAATTACCAAAATTTTCAATTTGGACATGTTAATTTGAGGGTAACTAGGAGCTAATGTTTTGATTATTTGTCGCTATAAATTATGGATACGTTTTAATGCAACGTAGAAAGTCTATTCTTACATGTTTAAGTGAGAGTGTATTCAGTTTATTTTCGTTGGTGGAATATAATTTTATTATTTTTTTTTTTTTTACTTTTTATTCATTATAATAGTAATTATATTCTTAATAGCTTCCGCCCGCTTTGTCCGCGTGGAATATTTGCTCCGCTCCTATTGGTCTAGTAAAAAAATTTTAAACGGATTTAACTCGCGTATTTTATTTTATTGGCAGACGTTTCAGACCCTTTCTTCCATAATTGTAGCATGACTGAGCTGACAATAGTCTTATGCTAAAGTTTAAAGTTGTTTCATTCCAATGTATAATAACCGCGAAGGCATCAGAAATTATTAGATTTCCTAATGTTTATTATTTAAATCCTCTAGAGGAGTGGTCGTGAGCGGCGAGTGTCGTGGTCGTGACACCCTCCAGCCTCCCTGCTCAGATCAGGGTCTAGTGAGACATTTCATATCTCGACGACACTCGAGCTCGCGCCGGATTCACCCGAAGATGAGCCGAACCCTCTCTCGAGCCATAGACCACTACTGACAGTTTATTTATTTGCAGAGACATAATATTATTATGTAAAATATATTTACTATAGGAAATAGAAATATTACTTCTAGGTATATAAGTACCTAACTTAAGAGTTACAATCTTACCTATACAGAATCCTACTACTATTATAAAGGCGAAAGTTTGTAAGTATGGATGTATGGATGTATGGATGTTTGTTACTCTTTCACGTAAAAACTACTGAATGGATTTGAATGAAACTTTACCACAATATAGCTTATACATCAGAATAACACATAAGCTACAATTTTTGACACTAGACTGGACGGGACGAACCTGAAGTCCACGCGAACGAAGTCGCGGGCAAAAGCTAGTAAACCATAATTTTGAGCATAAGAAAAAAACGAAAAACAAGAAACCTATTGATTACATATAAGTAAATAGGTCTGTATCTATAATATAAGTATGTGATCAATCACTTATTAGACATACACTTTTACATCCAGGGGTGATTATCGTGCGAAGTCGCGGGCAGATGATATGTATATTATAGAGGTAATTGCCTTGTCTACCCAATCTCATAATCGGATTAGACGTTCGAGTTATTAATGGCCACTGGACAGATATTATGCAATACAAATTGGATTCCTTGAGGGGTAAAGTCTTTGTACTTGTTCCATGTGCAGGTTTAAATACAAATAACTATACATTGGAATGAAACAACTATTAACGGATTTAACTCGCGTATTTTTATTTTATTTTATTTGCTGTCGTTTCTAAACGCTAAAAGTCTAACGCTAAAGTCTAAAGACTATTGTCAGCTCAATCGTGCTACGATTATGGAAACTGTAAAGAATCCGAAACGTCAGCAAATAAAATAAAATAAAAATACGAGAGATAAATCCGTTAATAGTTGTTTCATTCCAATGTGTAATAACCGCGAAGGCATCAGAAATTATCAAATAATTATACTTCCATATACATGAACTACTTGACTTGGTCAAGTATACATAAGTACCTAATTAGGTACATACAGACCAAACCTACGTCTTTGCCATTTGTCTTCAAGCATGGCGCTGGGTTGATCATTATTACCTGCTGATTGCTATACCATCTAGAGAATAGGTAAACCATACTAATATTATAAAGAGAAAAAAGTTTGTTTGTATTGAATAGGCACCTAAATTTCAAAAATTTACCGATTTCAAAAATTCTTCCACTTACGACTGGACCGACTTGAAAAATTCTTGTTGGAAAGCTACAATATTCCCGAGTGAAATAGGCTATAAAAATGGGGATCCGGACGAAGCCGGGGTGGGCCACTAGCTATACTATATAAAGAATAACAAAAAACATAATATGTACAACATATTTTTAAGCTATATATATGTACTTGCGAGAATGAAATAGAATAGTTACTCCAAAACCGATATACCTACATATCTAAGGTTCAAATTCATACTTAACCTAGATCCAATGCACTGACAGTTGTGTTCTGTCCCGGGTCTGCTCGTGAGAAGGGTCTCGAGATGTCCCCGAGTGCGTATTGCGGACCCCTATCTGTTTGTATGTACGTACGTGTGTCTGACACGAGTAGTGTTACGCAACACTGCGCGGAAATAGTACACTGTGTCACAGGAGAACAAAAAGAAATTGCAAAGATTGAAAAAAAAATTGCAACGCATGTTTTGATCATACGAAGAATGTTGTGATTTGAACTGGAGTTCATTTCCGTTGCATTGTTATAGCCAATTGCAACTGATATTTCAGACTTGGCGAATTTTATATTAACGTCTTCATTTATCAGATGACAAAATAAAATTAATTTTCATTAAGAACCAACTTATTGTAATTAAAAAATGGTAATCTATGTATACGTACTAATATAATTAAGAGGAAAGGTTTGTTTGTTTGGATTGAATAGGGTCTACAAAAGGACTGGACCGATTTGTAAAAATATTTCACTATTGGGAGGCTACACTATTCGTGGGGCAATAGGCTATATAATTATATTAAATTTTGAAACAAAATTAGGGATCCATTCGAAGCCGGGGAGGACCGCTAGTCTCATATATTTTACATATTATTTAAATCATAACAATTAACTGGCAACATTGCGTAATTTCAATTAAGTAGTAGCCATAGACTATACGGAGGTTTGAAAGAATTAATTCTTCAACGGGTTTAGCAAGGATGCAGCCCAGACAAGTCAAGACCTTCAAAGACAATCACCTAATAATATTAAACTATGAAGGAACCCTTGGAGGTTTATAGTTTCATTTTAGTAACCCTTCGCAAGAATTTGAAATGCTAATAGTAAATACCTAATGGGACCACCCACTACAGACCCGGGTCTATCGAGAAACATATTAATAAGAGAAATGGTTACTGCGAGTGTTATAGTCCCAATGGTCCCCTGTTGTCATTATACCTATTATTCATAATAATATAAGAAAATATCAAATTACTAAGTACAACCGCCATTCAAAACTCATTCCGGCCATTCTGATTTAATAAAACCTCCCACAAAGTATTCCTTCAATCTCTCATACTTTTTAAAACAAAATTGCACAAGAATCAACAGCGCGGAAATGGCTTCAAAAAGCCGAAGCTCGAGCAAAATTGCAATTAATCCCAGTTGTACCAACATTAGCAAAACGAAAACTTACCGTCTAGCGTCTATGGATAACAGTGTTGCCATGCGCCAACTAGCCGTACTTGTTATATCGCAAATCGAGTCGGTAACTATAAAAGAGAAGTTTGGAGGGATTTGAAAGTTGTGGACTGTAGATCTGTTTGGGGCTGAATCTGGGCAAGTTCTAAACGATGATAACTAGTTGGGTAATATCGGAAGATTGGTGCGTGAAGTTTAGCGCGAAAGTTCGAGGAGACTGTTTTGATTCTGTTGATATATTTTTAGACACACATTATTATAGATAGATTGCATATTAAGGTTAACTAAATATAATTGTAACACCGAGTTTTTTATATTAAAGAAGTAATCATGTTAACCAGTATTTCTAATAAAATAATACCCATATAGATTTGTAATTTTAGCTAAGCTACGCTACATTTTCCGTGTCTGTTTTACGACACACCGAGTAATTGGACCTAATCTAGGAATTAGACTTAACACGCGTACTCTTAGATACGTTATAAACTTCACCTTCAGCAAGTTGAAATGAAACTTACTTATCTTAACACCAATATCAGAATTGTCGCCCCAAGAAAAGGAATTAAAACCTCTTTAACCAAACTTAAATTAAGAGAAGCTTTCAACAATGATAACAAAGCTTGTTATCATAGACAACAGGCAAAGTTTTCCAGCAAATAATCTATATTGTCAGCACGAAACTTTATCCTACCGCGCCATTACTTAGGGCAACTTTGCCTGAAAATACGAGCATCTTTAGAACTAAAGCTTTGGGCCCTAATAAACAATATTAAGCGCCGCTGACAATATGTGCATTACAGCGAGGGTCTGCTGAACTAGGGGTAAATTAACCATTAGGAGGTTACGTTCTCAGACAATATGTTTTATCAGTGTTGGTAATAAATAATCTTGGGTATTATATTTTTGTGTTGGTAGCATTGAGATAAGTGTTGGGACTAATGATGTTTGTATCAAGACAAGAGTAGAAAAAACGGGACCCCATCATTTAAATTACTGGCATTAAACCATAGATAATAATTAAATCGAAATACCTAGTGTTAATAGTGTTTCTTACTGGAAGCCATTTTGAGAGAAATGAAGAGATTTGGGAGGTAGCGTCGTACGTAGATGTAACCTCAATACTTTCACTTTGAGACAAAACCTGGGAGTAGGTAGACATCACAATTTCTATATTACGTATTTTTATAGGCCTTTTTATATAAGTATTTTTTCAGTTACCTATCTAACGTAAATTAAAACTGTTGCTAAGTAAACTGGCTATAAAAAAATAGTGTTCTGTTGAGTTCCTTGAGGCATTCCTTCTCGGAAATGAGTAAATCAATTTGTTTTTCGACGATTATTTTTATTAGGTCGAATGAAATTCATATGTCTTTTCTATTGTCAGTTATTTCCACAACAATTTTACCTAGAAGGAATATGAATAAGTAATTTGACAACGAAAAGACAGACATGAAATCCCCTGGGGCTATGAGAAAACGTTTTTACGTACTTACATTTAGAGTGAGCGGTATACAAACATTATGAAAAATTCCTAAGTGCTATGACATTTAAATGTCAGGTACCCGGTACATAATATGAGATTCTAGTTTATATATATTATCTTATGTATGACAAGTACATACACAGCCGAAACAGCTGAACGTAGAGAAATCTGAAACTTGGAGGGTGTGTTATTTTCTGTTAATTTGCCGAAATTCAACCCTTAAGACGGTGAAAAAGGGGTGTAAAGTTTGTATGGGACGAGGTTCCTTGTTCCGATCTGTTTCAAGTTTTACCTTCTCACTGGTTTAAGTAGGTAAACAATAGTTCAATTAAGTAGGTATATTTCTGATGATTTCTCAGTTCTTCGGCAGATGGCGCTGCAGAAATTCTAAAAAAAAGCGGTAAAAAATTCGCCTGGTCAGCTTTTAGAATAAATATGTAGAGCTAAGAGTTAGTACCTACTTGTTCCTAAACACTATTTCTTAGAATCTAGACCAAATAAGCAAATACCTCTCATGAAACTCATTGCTTCGCTCCGTCCAAGTTGGGTAATAACACGTAACTGATTGGCAAACTGCCAGATATCTGATAGCGCCGGCGAGGGCGTTCCGACACGAACGCGATTCGATCTAGATACGAAAACGTTACGATAACGATGCGTTATACTGAACAAAAAAAATGTAATTCATTTCTGATTAAAATTTGTAATAACCGCAAATGTATTAGAAATTATATTTTGGAAAAGTTTGCATCGAAACTCCTACACCTATGAAATGTATACCAGGTACCTAATGTACCTACCTACTATCCTAACTAATATTATAAATGCGAAAGTAACTCTGTCTGTCTGTCTGTTACGCTTTCACGCTCAAACTACTGGACCGATTTAAATGAAATTTGGTACAAAGAAAGTCTGGAGCCCGAGAAAGAACATAGGCTACTTTTTAAACGACTTCAAAAAAGGAGGAGTTCCACGCGGACGAAGTCGCGGGCAGAAGCTAGTTATATATAAAATTTACATAAGCGAAAACTTTTTCATTCATTCCGCTCACTTTATTTTATTGACTGTCTTATCTAGAGAGGTTTTAAATAATTATAATATGACTTATAATAAGCATGATTTTTAATTTTTAAACCATTCAATTATTACGGATCTGTATATCCGAATGAATAATCGGAACACTTACAGGATCACACAGAGGAGAGGAGGAGGTATAACATCAAAATCATTGGACATTTAGGTACTTATTTATTTTGGTCGTTCAGTCGAAAAGGAGAAATTTTAATGAAACCATTATTTATTGTGAATGCTAATTTCACAGAGTGTGGACTTAAGAGATTTACAAAAGCCTCTTTAGGTCAGATTTAATTTCCTGAACCGATCGAAAGTTAATTTCCCGCCGAGGATTACTGCTTTATTATTTGGAAGCAAAATTCAGCCACTCTGACCTGCTGGCCTGGTGACCGCCATTAGATAAACATTGCAAATTTCGTCAATCTATATATCTATATTATATATATACTAGTATATATCTATCTTTATAAAAGAAAGTCGTGTTAGTTACTCCGTTTATAACTCAATAACGGCTGAACCGATTTGGCTGAAAATTGCTGAGGATGTAGCTCAGAACCGGGAAAAGGACATAGGATACTTTTAAATCGATTCTTTGCCGGGCGTGACGAAGTCTGCCGGGACCGCTAGTTTTTTATAAAATGGCGTCCTTGTGCTTAGAACGCTTCTGACGTTGAAGTTTTTTACGGCCGCTATGGGGTTATAAGCAGTTTTTTAAGAAATGAGTAAGTTAACGTTACCTTTTTGAAATGAAACTGTATTAGCTAGGTAATTATTTAATTAAGTAGATTATTGAAGATAATTTACATAATATTAGTAGGTAGTGATAAAATAATTTCTAATGCCTTCGCGTTTATTACACATTGGAATGAAACAACTATTAACGGGTTTAACTCGCGTATTTTTATTTTATTTTATTTGCTGACGTTACACTATTGTCAGCTCAGTCGTGCTACGATTATGGAAACTGTAAAGAATCCGAAACGTCAGCAAATAAAATAAAATAAAAATACGCGAGTTAAATCCGTTAAAAGTTGTTTCATTCCAAAGGTAGTGATAAATTTATTAAGAATTTAAGCATTTTTTTTCCATTTTAACATACTAAATGCATTTTGCGAAACCTATATTTTGACTGCATTTTTATAAAGGTCTTTTGTCTTTAAGGAAAATTATCGCATTAAAATAATATTGGTACTTACAAACCAATTCAATTTGCTAACAATATTCCAAGCTGATAAGACTACAACACTGCTGACCACAACTGATTTACCAATAATGTAATTTAAACGTCAACGGTGAAACGTGATGAAAAATCTTAGCCACCTCGTGACCCTGGGGCCTGGTAATGTGACACGGGATCGATGTGAAATTACGACGCCTATTCAGGGAGGGCTCGCTGCGGACCCCTAAATATACCGCACTTGCCTTCGACACGGTGGACACAACGCAGTCAGTACGATCGTCATTTTTTTTTTGAGCTGAATGCTGTAGCGCCAATGGCGTTTACTCCATACAGACACAGTGTCACTAATGTATAGCGTGCCTTCCCTAGCACCATACTTACGCTTCCCCCAATGCACTGTGTAGTGTAGTTTTCCAACTGATGGGCCTTTAATGCAAAACGGAACTGTTGGTGAGCCTCCACAGACGCAGAGACCGACAGAAAGCCTCCTGAGTGGGGTCGCACCTCGGCTCGGGCCGTCAGGAGGTTTAACACGATTATGTTGCAGGGGGATCGAAGGTTCCTGCGGATAGGTCTGACTCGTGCCGGTGTGAGTCTGACGCTGTGTGGGTGTGAGCTTTCTAAGTGTGGGTGAGGCCACATCCCGTGCGGCAGCTGCCTGTGTGTCGGTGTACGGGGTAGGTCTATGAGAGGGGGTATGACAACAGCTATAGCGGTCTAGTCGGAGAATCGGTACGATCACCACAAAATACCTAACTATACCTATGTACTAATCTGAATGAAACAATTATAACGGATTTAACTGGAGTATTTTATTTTATATGATGAGTTTTCGAAAACTATAGATACTTACTTAAACTGTTTAATTTATGTACCTACCTAATAATTATTACAAATACTGCTGAAGTATTTCCTCTACAGACAACAAACTACAGGCTATAGATACCTACTGCATGACTTCATGTACTTACATCTCTGGATTCCACATACCTACGGGACTAATTGGCACACTAGCTTTCACAGTCTCCTAAATGACTTTGGTCAAACAGTCGTACAATAGCGTACTGTTAAAGTTTGCCCCGGTATCCGCGTGCCCCGGTCCGGGATCACTTGTCGATACCGCGCTAATCGCTCCCCGGGGCAACCCCTGTCTACCCACATTACCCCACCAGCTTCACACATCGATAACATATCACAAGTTACCTAGTTAAGGTTTTTTGTCGGCGTTCTAATAGCCCTCCCTGAGGTGAGGCTTAAATTACTGTTAACTTCTGTCTTGGGAACATTTTGTTTTAATACCTGACGTTAGAGAATCGTAAGGTAGAATGGATTCTTAACTACCTACTACCTTTATGTATTTACTTAACTATATTTTACGGGTTAGGTACGCTTTAGTTCAGATCCTAAGAAAGTGTACCATCACGTATAACCTGCTTAGAACATAATTACGTGGGTACCTACCTGCTTAATATCAGTTTCGTTTGCATATAATTAGTCCTGGTGGTCTAATAATTATTGTACCTACTTAATAATGATAAACACCACTAATCTAGGAGATAATTTCCGGTATTAAAAAAAACTATCCTATCTGCTTCAACACCAATTTAACAAACGCTTTCAACGTACCTAGGTACCTATTTATTTATAACACTGATAGGGATTTGTCTTTATTAACTTTATTACAGTAAAAAATAATACGAAATAGGCACTTCACGGAATAACCTTTACAAACGCGTAAAAGCTCTTAGGAATAACGCGAACCGCTCCAGACGACTCGTGAAAGCCTTTCAAAAGCCTAGATTGCTTCGCGAAATACATTTTCAGAAGCATTCAAATTATTGAGTAAGTATGTACACAAAATAATCACTCGTCCGAACGTAGACGTTCGATGGAATCCATTCAGTTCCTCATTCGCTCAATCATTCAATCATTCACTCCGCGAAGAGTGGATGCAAGCTTTTATGCGAATTATTGAAATTCGCCATTTCAAATAACGTGCAAGCGACGAGATAAAAATCCATTTACGATAACATTTGTCGTGAGAAACGCTCCGCTCGGGAATTGTTATTATAAAATTGTATTACTTTGTAGTTTTGCGAGAGTTCAATTGAGTTTAGTGCGCTATTGGTTTTTCTTCTATTCTCTATTCACAATTTTTAAGAATGGGTTTATTTTAGGATTTTCGATTTATTCTGTTTTGATGCACATAGGTATTCTGTTTTTATTATAATAACCAGTTAAATAATAATTATTATTTATTTACGTATATTATACTTACCTACAGGTGTTTTTTTTATGAAATAAATACAAATAGTGCAACATTCGCAACATTACATAAAAGCTATAATATGATTTAATTTATTCTTGACCTGGATGCTAAACGTCCATCAGTCGATCTATAATATGACTTATTATAATATTGCCCTTCCTAAATTACTAGGCGTTATTATTAATCATTGTAACAAAATAAATCGGAACGTTTTTTTTACAAATCATTATATTATTATTTATTATTAAAACTCTTAAACAATAAGTTATTATTTTTTTATTTTATATTGGATAATAATCAATTCATAAATAAATTATTGTCAACTTACATTATAGGTCTACTCGAACCTCGGATTATAATTTCCAAAAACCTAACGAAGTTTTAACATTATAAATTAAAAACATTATAAGATAATTATAAAAACCTCAGGAAAAATAATATTATCACAAATATTTGTATGCATATTCCTATTTTTTAGTATTTTTGTGTTAGTTAAATTTAGTTTAGAATGGCACGCAATCACACGATAGTATAGTACGGCAACACTGGCCTTCTGTCAAGTCGACGCGTGCCAAAGCGGAGGCCGACCGCCGCTTTTACGTATTTTCTTAATAAAATAGTAAATGTTCTCTAGAACTAGTGATATATTATTTTTGTGGACAGCATTGTGAGTTCCGAAAATGTTGATTCTCTTCGAAACCCCGGCGGGATACGCTATTTTCAAGGTAAATAATAAACACGTGTTGAATCTAACCTAACCTAAGAATATCTATATTATCGATATGAAAATACTTAATATGTTTGTGAAATATTCACAAACACTGAAGTTATTCCTTAAATAAGTTATTTAGTTTTATTTTATCCTCAATTTATGTGTTTTTGTTTAATTTACGGCCATTGTTTACTCGTGTTATCGTAACTATACAAACCTCATGCTATTTTATCGAGGTCGACCTTAGTTTCTATGCTTTATTGATTTAATTTATTGAAATATATGGTTTATATTGTTCTAGTTATTGGACGAGTCCAAATTATCTCAAATTGATGATTTATATCAAGAATTCAACACTCCAGAGGGAGCATCCACAGTGTAAGAAAATATTTTGTATTATTTAAATTATTTTATTTTCTTTTTATTACCATTTGAGTTTTACCTATTAAACCATTTGCATTTCAGTGTAAAACTAAAGAATTTCGTTAAGTTTGAGGACACCACAGAGGCTTTAGCGGCTACTACAGCTGCCATCGAGGGCAAAGTATCTAAGCCTCTCAAGAAAGCTTTGAAGAAATATGTCTGCAAGGAGGTCCAAGACCAGCTCCTAGTCGGAGACACTAAACTAGGCAGTGCCATTAAAGAGAAGTTTGACCTACAATGTGTCTCCAACTCAAATGTCCAAGAGTTGTTAAGATGTATCCGTTCCCAAATGGACAGTCTGCTGGCTGGCCTGCCGAAGAAAGAGATGACTGCAATGGCTCTCGGTCTTGCTCATTCCTTGTCCCGATACAAGCTGAAGTTCTCCCCGGACAAAATTGATACAATGATAGTCCAAGCACAGTGCCTGTTAGACGATCTTGACAAGGAATTGAATAACTACATCATGAGATGTCGAGAGTGGTACGGCTGGCATTTCCCTGAGCTTGGGAAAATTATCACTGACAACACATTATTTGTGAAAATTGTCAAGTTGATCGGAACTCGTGATAATGCATCCAAGACAGACTTGTCAGATATCCTACCGGAAGACCTTGAAGAGAAGGTAAAGGAAGCAGCTGAGATTTCTATGGGCACAGAAATTTCCGATGATGATATATTGAATATACAAAATTTGTGTGATGAAATCATCTCTATCACAGACTATAGGACACATTTGACAGACTATCTGAAGGCTAGGATGATGGCGATGGCTCCGAATCTGACTGTCCTCATTGGTGAACACATTGGTGCCCGACTCATCGCTCATGCTGGTTCATTGATGAATCTGGCCAAACATCCTGCTTCAACAGTTCAAATTTTCGGTGCAGAAAAGGCTTTGTTCCGTGCACTGAAGACTAAAAAGGACACACCAAAGTATGGTTTAATCTACCATGCGCAGTTGGTTGGACAGTGTAGTACGAAAAATAAAGGAAAGATGTCTCGTATGCTGGCAGCCAAGGCAGCACTTGCGACGAGGGTGGATGCGTTCGGTGAAGATGTATCCTTCGAGTTGGGAGCAGAGCATAAGGTGAAGTTGGAGAACAAACTCCGTCTGCTGGAGGAGGGCAATCTGAAGAGGATCAGTGGAACTGGCAAGGCGCAGGCCAAGTTTGAGAAATATCACAGTAAAACGTAAGTTACCCCTTTATAAGCTGTCTTGTGGTTGATTTATTTATAATTTGCTATAAAAGATACAGATAAGTTAATTAGATAGAGATGTCTTTTTTTTTATTATTTAGATTTCTCAATACTCTTCCCTACTAAAGAGTAATAAAAAATAAACAGCAAACTATATTCAATGAAAATTGCATATTTCAACTAAAATCACATGTACTTACCTGCAAAAGAATTTCACAAACTCAAAAAAAAAAAATCTTACATAATACATTAAGTTATCTATACTATACTTATCTATACTAATATTATAAAGCTGAAGAGTTTGTTTGTATTTTTGTTTGTTTGTTTGAACGCGCTAATCTCAGGAACTACTGGTTCGAATTCAAAAATTCTTTTTTTGTTGGATAGACCATTTATCGAGGAAGGCTTTAGGCTATATAACATCACGCTGCGACCAATAGGAGCGAAGAAACAGTAGAAAATGTGTAAAAAACGGGGAAAATATGAAGCCTTATGAAGAATTGCTATTCCACGGGGACGAAGTCGCGGGCACAGCTAGTAATATTATATTTTGCAAACTCTTCATTAATTCCACCAAAATATTGTTTGTTTTGCATTTAAATTGTTGACTATTCCATTACAATACAACAACTATATTGAAATATTTGTTTCACAGCGAGGTGTTCCAGTACCCGGTGGGCGGAGACAACACGATGGGCAAGAAGCCGGTGAAGAGGGAACACTCCCCCGAGGACGAGGGCACCTCCACCAAGAAGATCAAGCTGGAGGACGGAGCCAGCGATGTGAGTTTTCATTATAATATTATTATAGTTAATAATTTCTGATGCCTTCGCGGTTATTACACATTGGAATGAAACAACTATTAACGGATTTAACTCGCGTATTTTTATTTTATTTTATTTGCTGATGTTTCGAATTCTTTAACGTTAGACTATTGTCAGCTCAGTTGTGCTACGATTATGGAAACTGTAAAGAATCCGAAACGTCAGCAAATAAAATAAAATAAAAATACGCGAGTTAAATCCGTTAATAGTTGTTTCATTCCAATTATTATAGTTATTATTTCTTTCAGTCTCCAGGTTTACCTTTTATTTTCATCATCTGTCTATGTATTTATATATGTATACTAGCAGTCCGCCCCGGCTTCGAACGGATCGTCTTTTTTTTTATAGCCTATGTCACTCGGGAATACTGTAGCTTCCCAACAGTGAAAGAATTTTTAATTTCGCTCCAGCCGTTCTGGAGCCTATTCAATCCAAACAAACTAAACTTTCCTCTTTATAATATTAGTATAGACTAGTATAGATTATACTATTTATGTACTTTAATATGTAGCTTAAGATCTTCCTACTTTACATTGTATTTATATCTATTAACACATGCTCGCTTTTACCTTCAATGGTTGACAGGTAGAGAATGCCGTTTAGTATCAAGTCTGACTCTTCAAATATCTAGATTCAGATAAAATGCTATTTCAACTCGGGTTGACGAATTACAGACCAATTAATATTATATGACAACTTTTTTTATATTTATGGATATATCAGACCAATTGATAAATAAAATAAAACAAACCTGTATCGATGGTAGACAAAAGACAATCCAACATCACACAAATAAATGATAATATAGGTAATCATAAACAAGTTTGAGCTACATATTTTATATATATCACACAGATATTATTAATCCGAAAGTTTGTGTGTGTGTGTGTGTGTGTGTGTTCCTCTTTCACTAAAAACTACTACTGAACGAATTTTGACGAAACTTTACAATAATGTAGCTTATAATAGGTACATTAGAATAATATTATAGGCTATATTTTATAACGATATCGTGTAAATAACTCATCGTGCGCGGACGAAATCACGGACAGTAGCTAGTATTGATATAAAGGTAATTGTAATTATAACTGTTTTCATTTTTGTCTCAGGTAACACCAAAAAAGAAAAAAGTAAAGAAGGAAATAAAAGAAGAGGCAGAGGAGCAAGATGAAGAGACACCAGAGCCTACCTCAGAGAAGAAGAAGAAAAAGAAGAAGTCTCTAGACGCGTCGCAAGCAGCGGAAGAAGAAGCGGAGGAGCCAAAGAGTGAGAAGAAGAAGAAGAAGTCTCTAAACGCTTCGCAAGCTGATGAAGTAGACGGGGCGGTAGAAGAAGAGACGCCGAAGAGTGAGAAGAAGAAGAAGAAAAAGAGACAGAGTGCAGCGGAATGACTACCTCAGTAATGTTTTAGATTTTTGGAAATGACATGTTGCGACTGTTTTTTTTGTTTCAATGTTATGGCAGTGAGATGGATGTTTGTTGTTTTTTCCAGTTTACTATCTAAATCTGCCAACCCGCATTAGGCCGGCGTGGTGGAATAAGTCTAGATATTATAGATACTCTAGATATTTCTAGAGGAACCTGTGCCCTGTAGACGGACGCTTATGTGCTGATTTTTTTTATTTCGAAATAAATTTAGACTTTACCGTGCAGTTATACAAAAACTAAATTTCTTTGTATAACGCAGATTAGTCGTTACGTTAGACTAATTATTGGCCACGAGAACAGAATTAGTGTAACGAGACGTTTTTAATAGGCAGTTAAAATAATAATAGAATAATTTTAAATTGGGTTTGTTTTGGTAAAAAAATGCCTATATTGTCTTGATACGGAAAATTATATTTTAAAATAGGCAGTGTTCGATACTAACATAATTTTGATGACGGTTTCGTTATGAACTTTAAAGAAAGGAATGTAAAAAATATAAAATGCCTTATACATTAATTACTGCCATATCGTCTATCTTTCGTAGTGTTTGACCGAATGTGCAGTTACTATCTTAGGTTAAGTAAAATGTTTCTCACTTTGTGAGTTTATAAGAAACTAGCTGTGCCCGCGACTTCGTCCGCGTGGAATTTAAGTACTGGGACATAAGTATGGATAATTAAAGATTTTTTTCTAAAATGAGTTACTCTTTATTACATAAGCTATCTGCCAGTGAAAGTCCCGTCCAAATCAGTCCAGCTGTTCCATAGATTAGCCGGAACACACAGACTCCCTATCTGGAAAAGACTCCAAGGCGCGAGATAGCGAATGACGTTCACGATCAGTATTTAGTCGAGACTCCCTTTGAGAGGAACTTTCCGAGAGGCGATTAAGTGATTTTTTTTATCGATTAACACTAAGTCGTGCCTGTCTTTCGTCATTCGATTCTTGGGATCTACTCATCCGCTGTCTTTTCGCTTGTGTACTGTTCTGAGACAGATTCTACTTTCTTCTGGGCATTTTTAAAATCAAAGCAAATACATACAATAATACATATATTTATTTCAATAAAAATCTACGTAGGCAATATTTTTTTAGATTATATCCGATATTTTTCAACCAATTCACAAAGTCGAGTCCGTATTTTCATATCCAAGTATAACATCAAAATCATCAACTAACCGAATCGCAAGACAAACAAAATTAAATAGTTTTAAACGTAGAGATTTTTTTTTTTTCTGATTGACAACTATTTTCAGTAAAACAACCATAGCGCGTTTTAATTGCCTTGAGGCGCCATCTAGTACTATATTATGTAACTATAAAATCTCCTATAGAAAAATTACCTTTAAACTTTAAAAGACGATATCTTTTTTATTTGACATCCGATTTCGATGAAACAAAGCCTATATGTTGCTCAGGGAAGAGCTTAATCTATTAGTGAAAGCCGCGTCAAAATCTGTTCAGTGGTTTTCAAGATTAGCGAATACATACAGACAGACAGACAGACAGACAGACAGACAGACAGATAAGAAAATCTAAAAAATCATTTTTGTGTTCTGTTACTCTTTTATTATTGCCCACACCCATTTTTTGTTAAAAATTTCAATTGTACAGACACGCGGTTTCTACTGTTTTATTATATGTATAGATATAAATTTTACTTTATTTTGGAGTTTTCTTTACAACAAATCTTTAATTTTGAATACCTCTTACCTATAGAAAATTTGGAATTGATACGCAAGTTCAATCCGTTAAATAGACAAATACCTAAATCTATACTTCTATACTAATATTATAAATGCGAAAGTAACTCTGTCTGTCTGTCTGTCACGCTTTCACGCTAAAACTACTGGACGGATTTAAATGAAATTTGGTACACAGATAGTCTAGAGCCTGAGAAAGAACATAGGCTACTTTTTAACCGACTGCAAAAAAGGAGGAGTTCCACGCGGACGAAGTCGCGGGCAGAAGCTAGTATTATATAAACAATTTATAATTGCAATATAAATCAATATACCGAATTAGGTTATTTCACATTGGAATGAAACAACTATAAACGGATTTAACTCAGGAATTTTTATTGGAAACAAGTTTCCAAAATCATAGCACGACATAGCTGACAGTAGACTAAATAAAACATAATACACTAGTTAACTCAGCTATAACTGTTTCATTCCAATTAATATACTCTACTTAATTTAATAGGTACTAATGAGATAGGTAAATCTAGGTCCGTTGGGTACATCTTTAAACCTAGGTTTACTGCCTTGAAGAACTAGCCAGGTGCCCTAGAGCCAGGTGTGGTTTTTCACAACACTAACGAGGTAAGTTGGAAAGCCCGAGCTGCCTTAAGCTGGAGCTTATCACAGGACGAGCTCGAGCCGAGCCGTGCTCTCTCCAGCTCGCTACTAAGTTCTGATAATTAAGCTAAAGGATTACACTTCTTTATGGTTAATTTACACTTGGAATAAAACTACTATCGGATTTAACTAGTGTCATGAGAATCAATCTACTCTTATATTTTGATGGTAGGTACATTAATGCTTTCCTGTGAAGGGGTGTCGATTAGGTAAATATGTAAAACAAGGGCGTGCATTCCATACAGGCACAGTGTCACTAATGTATGGAGTGCCTACCCTGGCGCCATATTTATACTCTCTTCACTGCACGCGAGGCTAGGAGGAGGGTACCTGCATATAGGTGGGTAGGTAATTTAAAAGATAGGTCTTAGGTACGAGTACTTATTTTAGTAAACTGTAGTTGACTCGGAAGCGGACGCGAGTGATGGACGCAGTTACCTGCTGCTCTTAACGGCGAAGACTTAATAAAATATAGAAGAGGTAGTTTTATACTTATGTACGTACCTACATATAATATTTTCTGATGCCTTTGCAGTTATTAGGTACCTACCTATACATTGGAATGAAACAACTATAACTAATTAAAGTCGCATATTTTTGCGTAGGTAGGTACGTACTTTAGCGTTAGACTATCGTCAGCTCAGCTGTGCTACGAATATAGTACGTAACTGTAAAATTTTCGAAACGTCAGCAAATAATCTATACTAATATTATAAAGCTGAAGAGCTTGTTTGTTTGTTTGTTTGTTTGTTTGAACGGGATAATCTCAGGAACTACTGGTTCGAATTCAAAAATTCTTTTTTTGTTGGATAGAACATTTATCAAGGGAGGCTTTAGGCTATATAACATCACGCTGCGACCAATAGGAGCGAAGAAACAGTGGAAAATGTGTAAAAAAACGGGGAAAATATGAAGCCTTATGAAGAATTACTATTCCACGGGGACGAAGTCGCGGGCACAACTCAAACTCAAACTCAGTTTTTTACACATTTTCCACTGTTTCTTCGCTCCTATTGGTCGCAGCGTGATGTTATAATAATATAGCCTAAAGCCTTCCTTGATAAATGGTCTATCCAAAAAAATTGAATTCAAACTAGTAGTTCCTGAGATTAGCGCGTTCAAACAAACAAACAAACTCCTCAGCTTTATAATATTAGTATAGATATAGACATTTAAAAATCTATTAACTATGGGTAGCTTCTAAGTACCTAGATAAGGTACCTAGTTAAATTTTTTGTAACAGTAAATTTTAATTGATTGATTGATAACTCGATAGGATTTAGGTACCTACTGGAATAAATTAGTAGGTATTTGCAACCTACCTACAAGGCCAATGGAGACGCGGAATCATAAGTTTAGAAATAAAAATCATTAGGTTACCTAGCTGTTTAGACCAGTTATTTTTGTTTCAAACTCAAATAATCATTTATTCAGGCTAGGCTCTTACAGGCACTTGTGAATGTCAACGTTAAAATTAATATCATTGTCCCGTATCTACGTCTAGTTGAATCTACACTAGGTCGCTGTTAGCCTGACACCGCTCGTCGTAAAAGATTTAACCCTCCATTATTAACCCCTCACCTACTTTACGAAATCTTCTCTACTTTATTTTTACTAAAGCCAAGGTATCCTCAGAATACAAACAAGTACAACCTATTTATTTTTTAAAATATTTTTTCCGTTGCTTTTATTACAATAATAGGTATATTACTGGCCCAAATAAACATTATTTTTTACCGATCTATAGGTAGTTACTTGACTTGCGTTAGACATCGTGACAGTGTTGCCGTTTGGTCACATTTCTCACGTTTTTCGTGAGTTTTGGCCCTCGCTTGTGACATGTGCGTGACTTGTGATTTTAGGCCGATTTTTGTGACTTTTTAAGATTTCTGGAGAAGCTTTCGACCATAATTGTCATACGAATTTTGTAGCCACTTTTAGAGGGGGAAGAGTTTAGCACCACATACTAAACACTACAGTAGCCAAAATAATTAATATCGTTACATACGTACACTAATACAAACCGTCAACAATACGTGAAATTTATTCACACCATCAAATAAAAAAAAATTGATGTCAGATCCATACAAAAGTTTTACATGTATTGTGTAAGTAGCCGAACTAAATGATTACCTAGTGCTTGATTAAGTCGACATCAATACATTTATCTCTATTCGACATGAAATGGCGATTTCACCATCTTAAGCATTAAATTTATGTAATAGATAGTTATAATATAATTAAATATCAGCTCTTTATTCTTTGACATCGATTATGATTTGGCCACACGCATGCCTTGCACACTTCTCTCACCACTATCCTCGCGTACCTCGTGAGGGTTTGGCGGTGCAGTTAGACACGCTAATAATAGAGAATAATATAGGTAATGTAACAATGTATGTTGCTTCTGCGGTTATTACACATAATGAAATGAAACAACTATAACGATTTAAATCATGTATTTATTTCCTTTAAAAATAAAATAAGTATCTACACGAATTTAATTTCAATAAAATAAATTCGGTTTTTATATGAATGAAAATATGCATAGCACGCATTCCACATTCATAGGTACAAGTACTAGGTCTTGTAGCTGTACGGGAAGTATTTTAGGGCAAGTAAATTGAATTATATCTCCAAAAAATACAAGAAACAGCCATTTTAGAAATAACTAGCGGTCCCGGCAGACTTCGTCCAGCCCGGCAAAGAATCGATTTGACAGCTGTCATTATTCTTTTTTTCACTGGAACGCAATAAAAAGTATTCTATGGCCTTTTCCTGATTTTGAGCTACACCCCCAGCAATTTTCAGCCAAATCGGTTCAGCCGTTCTTGAGTTATAAATGGAGTGACTAACACGACTTTCTTTTATATTACTTATTATAATAAGAAAATAAAAATAGAAAAGATAAAATAAGATATATAGATAGAAGAAAGAAGATAGAAGCTAGAGATAGATAACGAATTTTAAATTACTCGCGTATCACTTTTACCCTCGCGACTATGTAGCCACTTACACGAGCTCGTACTTACTGTCCTTTTTTTTTTCGACCTCGTCGGTGTGAATGGTACCTTTGAATTTGTGTATATGTCATTGTTTTTAAAAAAACGAGCAGTTTTTTTTTATTTAATACAAAAAAAAAATTGTGACGTTGTCACTCAAAATGTGACTTTTTAGGAACCGAAACGTAACTTATGACCCGAGAGCCCTGGCAACACTGCATCGTGAGCGCAGTCGTGCTACGAATAATAGGTACGGCAACTGTAAAGTTTTCGAAACGTCAGCAAATATTATAAAATACGCAAATTAAATTATAGTACTTTTCTAGTTGCTTCATTCCAATGTGTAATAACAGCGAAGGCATCAGAAATTATTATGGGTAACTATCTATTCATGCCGTACCTACTTAGATACCTACCACCTAGAATTTTTAATTATCCCACTTGAGAAATTTCTTGGCTGTATACGAAAATGTTGTTGCACTGATTTTCCTCAAAATAAACTACTTACTAAAATGTTAGAGTAGACCTACCTACAGCTACAGTTCATATTAACGACTTACCTACTAACTCGTAGCCTCAAACAAGTGGAATAGCTACTAGCACGTAAGTGGCATGTAAACTAAGTTTTAATGTTAACCGCCTTCAACGACTGCTGTAAATATTACAGCGGTACCACAGAATAGATAATAGTACAAGTACGAAATATCCAGCCAGCTAGCCTCATAGAGTTAGATTATACAGAGAATGACGTTGTGTGCCACAGAGCGAGATTTTTTACGTAGACCATAAACTTTGACTTAGTAGTAAGTAGGTACCTATAAGAAAGTTTTATTTCTTAACCCTTACTTTTAACTCCAACATTTTAAGGTACTTAGCTTCACTTTTTATAGTGGTGTGGTGTAAGTGCGCATACCTACTTAAGGTTTTTTTTATAATAAAATATGTAGATATTTGGATGACTTACGACTTATTATAACTAGGTAAGGTAGGTACCTATGATATATTTTATTCTTGGTTTAAATTTCTTGTAGGTACTTTTTTTTTTATCCGTGTGCCTAATATCAAAGTGACATTTTCCCTAATTATTAGTGTATGGTCATATCTATAGTTTCTGAATCTATGGCGAGCGTACAGGTTAGTTTACGATTCATTGAAATGAGCGGCTAAATAACCCCGAAATTTTGATAGTTCTTTCTCTTTCTCTCGATGCATTTGCATTTGAGAGTAAAGAAGATGAATAGAGATGTGGAGTGTCGTTTGAAGTTCCATCGTGGGTAGTAGACTTATTTAGTAGGTCGTATTATAAAGTTAAGTATTTGCAATTGTGTATAATAGCTTGTGGGTTGCTTTCGACTTAATTTATTTAGGATAGACCAGTGCTACCTAGCATGTAAGGGTTTTATCGTGTGAGAAATCATACTTACAGTTACTTTTTTGCAATGAGTGAAAGAAAGATAATATATGATTATAATAACCTCAGAAGCACAAGACAGTATTAAAACATTTAATTATTATTCTTGTAGATAACGACTTATTATTTTCGACCTATTTGATATTCTGTGGTAACTGTCACTTTTTGAAGTTTGACAGTTAGGCTACTGTTGTTAAAAATCATTGATGTCGTATTGTGGAATATCGATGAATATATTGTGATGGAAATGGCTGTGAATTGAAATAAATATAAATTGATTGGGCTGTTTTATTCTTACGAAGCTAACGGCGGTTATATTCTGCTACGATTCTTTTAGACAAAAACTCAAATTAATGAAACAACCTTAATCCTAGCAACTGCCAGCTAACTTTGCCCGCATATTTTTATCAGATTGAAAGTTTGGTCGTAAACAGCGACATGCAGATTGCAGGAGCTTCCAAAAGCTGAGATATGAAGAGTAGAAGCTTTGGGAGCACTTTTGTTAAAAAGCTCGTGTGCTTTTACCTCGTAAATATTACTGTCAGCTCGAACGGTTGCAGTCTGCGAGCTTACATTTGTAAATTTGTAATGTTTGGTTTGGATTTAATCTGTGGTTTTATGATGTCACAGAGAATATTATGTAATTTTATGTGAAATACAATACGAGTTTTTAGTAGGTAGGTAATATTTTTGTAGTACCAACCGACTTTAAAAGAAAATTATTATGAAGCTATGAACATTTTTTTTCTTTATTATATAACTTACGTAGGTAGGTAGGTAATATGATTTGATGATGCCTTAGTATATACCAACTACTGCACTGATTTCGAGGTGTATTTGGATGCGTTGTAGTGTGAAAAGAATAAAAACTTTAAGTAGGTACCTACCCTGCACTATTCTTCCTTCATGTATGTCTGTCTGTAGGTAAGTATATACTTATTATCATCATAACGTCTTTTAAGCCACATTAAGATTTCAATGCAGTTTTCACCATTTTTTAAATCTAATTTGTTTCGAAAGATTTATAATATAGTAGTACATAGTAGGTTTAATCCATTTGAAACCGGGACCCAACGCTAGTAAACAGATAATAATTTAAGTAAACACTGAGGCTAAGGAAGCGGCGCACTAAATAAAACGGGGTATAAAACAAAAGCAGATGATGGACCGGCGCTGTACCCTGATTTATCTTTCGGCTAGTTTGCGCGATGAGATGGGGGTGAAATAACGGCTGAGTTGTGATTATTTAAGGGGGGATTGTAGGGAAAAGGGAAATGAAAATATATCATGGAAATGTATGTAAGCAAAACTGTAATAGCGTCTTAGTAAAGGCACTAATAATTTGCAATGGGACTTTTTTATATTTCTTTCGAAATTTAACTAACTAATATTATAAAACAAATTACTCCGATTGAACTTAATCATTTATATAATTGGGCGGCCGACTGGGTAACGATAAAGAAATTATATTTAATTCGTTTTTTTTTGTTTTTTTTTCTTTTTTTCTTTTCCCAATCAAACAGACAGTTCGCAAGTGGCGTGACGTCACGTTGTAGTACTATTTGTACCATATGAAAAAAGAAAAAATAAATGTTAATCCCTACTAATATTATAAATGCGTTAGTAACTCTGTCTGTCTGTCTGTCTGTCTGTCTGTCTGTTGCTCTTTCACGCCTAAACGGCTGAACGGATTTTGATGAAATTTGGTACAAAGAAAGTCTGGAGCCTAGGAAAGGACATAGGCTATATTATATTCCGAAATTCTATCCCTAAGGGGTTAAAAATGGGGTGCAAAGTTTGTATGCAACAACGTGATTCCTTGGTCCGATCTATTTCAAATTTTACATAAACATTCTTTAACAGAATTGTTGGAGTACGTGTTTCGTATTTTATTGAAATTCACCCCCTAATGGGGTTAAAAGGGAGATTTTCTTCCAAATTGATATGAATACTACTTAGTGCTTTTGATTTTGACACATATTTAAAAAATATAATGTAGGTATGCATAGCAACGGTTGCTAATGTCATTCCTGACATTAAATAAATACCCAAACTGTTACGTGTATGATTTCTTCAGTGTTAACGAAAATGGCATTATTATGTAATATCCCGTGGATCGTGTAATGAGGACTATTTAATAATATTCCTGAGTAAGCAGACCCCGTTTAACTTGCGAGGGAAAACTGGTGTCATTACGCAGAGAAATAGAAGTGTTCTTCGCGACCAAAGCTGACATGTATAAAAAAGCCGTGATAACAGAGGTGACGGAATGGGACGAGACGGAGGTAAAGCAAGCTCGCGCGAGCTCCTGACTGAGAAAATGACCCTGAACATATCCTCAAGACCGAGTGAGCTTATAAGAAGTATGGTTTGCGAGAGTATCTCATTATAGGCAATGAGGCAAACTGGGAAATGTTTTATTTCGTAACACCACTTATATTGTATGTAAACGGTATAAGGTTTTATTTTGTAGGATTGAATTGAATTGTAAAATTGTTTTGTTGTTTTGTTAGATCTTTGTAATAAGTGTGGTAATCAATCCTTAAATAAATAGCCAGCTAAACCTCACGTGTATGATTTCTTTAAAAACTTTGTCCGATTAAAAAAAAAATGTTGAACTCAGTGGTAGCTGTATAAATTATGCAATTTCGAAAGTAAGATAGGTAAGTACTTATGTACTTAGTTTGCATATTGTACATGTTAAACTATTGTTAGCTCCATTTATTACGAATATAAGGGAAGTGTTAGGCAGCAGCCGATGAAGCGTCAGATCCGGTACTTTTAATAAAAGTATATTTACGACATAACATTAACAAACCAGGTTTTGTCAGTATACTAATTACTTGAACTGCGACCCTACAGGGCGAAAACCGAGCGAGCGTGCCGCGGCAGCGGCAAATGAAGGTCTCCTTTAGGTACGACGACGAGCGAAGCGAGGAGGAGTGTTAGGTAGAACCGTGATCATCCAGCACGCGATCCAAGCGAGCGAAGCGAGCATGCTGCGGCAGCGGCCGGTCAAGCGTCAGAATCGGTACTTTCAATCAAAGTATATTTACGACATAACGTTAACAAACCAGGTTTTGTCAGTATACTTATTAATTCAACTGCGACCCTACAGCGCGAAAGCCGAGCGAGCGAAACTAGCGCGCCGCGGCAGCGGCAAATGAAAGACTCCTTTAGGAACGACGACGAGCGAAGCGAGGAGGAGTGTTAGGTAGAACTGAGATCGTCCAGC
This sequence comes from Polylopha cassiicola, assembly GCA_038024825.1. Lineage (NCBI taxonomy): Eukaryota > Metazoa > Arthropoda > Insecta > Lepidoptera > Tortricidae > Polylopha > Polylopha cassiicola. Next base: position 371,728 of record CP149050.1, read on the forward strand.
TTGCTATCCAAGCGAGCGAAGCGAGCATGCCGCGACAGCGGCCGGCGAAGCGTCAGAATCAGTACTTTTAATGAAAGTATATTTACGACATAACGTTAACAAACCAGGTTTTGTCAGTATACTAATTAATTGAACTGCGACCGTACAGCGCGGAAGCCGAGCGAGCGAAGCGAGCTTGCCGTGGCAGCGGCCGGCGAGGCGCCAAAACCGAATAGAATTAGGATGAATAATTAATATGGTAAGAGGGAATTACTTTAAGGAAATAAAACATTATGTGGAAAAAAAAAACATCCATATGATGTTAGGAAAACAAAAGATAGGTCATAAGAGTGTTAGTTAATGATCATTATGACATAAAACGTTAGGGAAATCAATAATAGGTTAAAAAACGTTAGAGATTCAGATATAGATCCGTATTCTAATGAAGTTCACCCCATAACGGGGTTAAAAATTACGCGGACGAAGTCGCGGGCAAAAGCTAGTTTATTTATATTATAATCTATGCCATGGACAAAGAAAAAACATTTGTGTCTATTTAAATAAACCTACACGGTAGATCTCCTGAATCCGTTAAAGGCGGGCGGGAAGGCGGGAGTCTCCAGTCGTTGTGGTTGTCCTCGGGAAAGGCTCTGCAGAAACAAACCACTTTCGAAAGATATAGTTTACAAAGCTTTGGTCCCACAGTCCCTTAAAAAATACGAGTATTACAATTAAATTCTCCCATTCCTAAATTACCATAAAATGAGTTGATTGCCCAAGTATTGCCATTAAAGGTCGTTATTTCACAACTGCAATCAATTCCGGCACAACCCGGGCCTTCCGGGGCAAATGGCGGAATAATTCGCATTCCCTCGTTAATATTTTTATGCCATTCGTCATCGGAGGAAATGACTTTTTAATTAGACCATAAAAAGGACTTAAAAACTTTGTTGTGACGGCCGGTGTAATGGGGACGTAAAATTATGCATTACAATCAAAGTGTTTTAAGATGGCAGAAGATTTAACGAGCGCTGGCATTTATGCAGATCGTATTTTGGATATTGTGTATTGCATACGCAATTAAGAGGGACTTTTAATGCCTGGATATCTATACTAATATTATAAAGCTGAAGAGTTTGTTTGTTTGTTGGAACGCGCTAATCTCAGGAACTACTGGTTCGAATTCAATTCATTTTTTTGTCGGATAGACCATTTATCGAGGAAGGCTTTAGGCTATATAACATCACGCTGCGACCAATAGGAGTGAAGAAACAGTGGAAAATGTGTAAAAAACGGGGAAAATATGAAGCCTTATGAAGAAGTGTCATTTAGAAGACTTTGACAGATCTTTGACGAAACAATCGGACGGGCAGGATGACGTCTGCCGGGGCCGCTATAGTTAATATATTTGACATAATGAAATTGTAATTTTGATGTTAGGTAATTATTGTTTAATCTTATTGCTCTTTGTTTTTGTTTTTGACGATCTCAATATGAGTACCTACATGTAATTTGACATAATAATGTAATTATATTGTATAAATTTTGGGAAATAAATGAATCTAATCTAATCTAATCTTTACAAGTTAGTCATTATTTATGACTTATTTATATACATATTTGGTAATTTCAGCAATCACTTAAATTTAATTGTGCATGATTTTTTGTCTAATAACAGAAACGCAGTTTTTGAGTTCGACAGAGCCAGAAGATATTTCATATTTGTACCAAGACAAGAGTAGAAAAGATCGAGCTCTCAGTGTGACTTATATACCTAATATATATAACATTATTATTATAAATATATTAACGCGAGATGTCGTGCTTCCAATTACACCATGGGCGTAACTGAACAAATATCATTATCATTTAAATTAATAGTATTAAACCGATCAAATTGCGATTGATACAACGTAGTAAATATTCAGATATCTAATCAGCTAATCCGTAGAGAACCTACATATTGTATATTGAGAGGAATTTGCTCAGCAATAGTGGTGGGGGCTAGTGACGTCACGTTATGGTATAAATTGTAGACTTAACATGACGTCACGAGCCCTCACACTCGAACATTTTTTTTTTTTTTTTCGAACTGAATACTGAAGCGCAGTTGGCCAGCTAATGGGCCTTTACTGCAAAACCGGACGGGTGGCGAGACTCCTGAAAGGAGACTCTTAAGCCTTTTTCTCGAACATTAGAAATACTTATCTTTTTCATCTTTTGTTTTAAACACGAATCCAATATTTTTTAATCATCTACTTAAGTATAATTTCGTTTACTAAACCCACTTATCCTTAGGTTGATACTAATCTGAAATATTATATAACTTGTTGTGTACATACTAATGGAAGATTTGATAACCATTAATTAATATTAATACAGTCGTTGTCGTGACGGGCTGCGTACAGGGGGTGAAGTTACTTGCTTACAAGGGAGATAAGCCGTGCGGTGTGAGCAGATTACAGAACACCACTAAGATTACAAAACACCACTAAGATTACAAAACACCACTAAGATTACAGCACACCACTACAGTCAGTACGCGTATTAACGAGGCACTCTGTTAATTACATTTGCTATTTTTGGAATTATCTAAGCCTGTTATGGTTCCATAGTAAATAGCAGGCGCGTGCAGTGAGGGGAACGTATGGCGCCAGGGTAGGCACTCCATACAATAGTGACACTGTGCCTGTATGGAATGCACGCCCTTGGTAAAAAGGGAATCCGTCCGACCTAAATAGACAATGGATGCTGTACAAAATGTTATTTACAAACGCTTTTTTTTTCGAACTGAATACTGGAGTACGTAAGTCATTACGTAAATAATAATTATGCAGTAAGATATGCGAAATAAATTAAATTTGTCAAAATATATACTTAGTCCGCTATTGTACATTCACGACATTTTGTGATATTATGTCAGAAAAAATTTATTGAATGAAAAATTACCTATAACGATGTCAGTTTAATCGGCTACGAATAGGGAACAGTAAAGTATTCAAATTGTCAGCGAAAAAAAAGACGACTTAAATCCGTTATAATTGTTTCATTCCAAAATGATATTAGCCAGATTTTCTTCCCAATAAATAAGGTGTACTTAACCAAAATGGCGTAAGGTCCGAGGTCGTATCGTAAACATCTGTCGTAACAGAACTAGCTCGAGGCTGCTAATCGGCGAGTATCTCAAAGTTCAACAATAAAGTGCGATAACAAATGCTGCCAAACGGGAATCGAATTCACTACTGTTGGATTAATTGAGAGTTGTCACAGGCCTCCGGGGAACAGTAGGGAAAAGTAAAAAGAAGGATGTGTTGAAATGAAATAATTATGAACACAGATTCCATAATCGTAGCAACTTTAAGGTGTGTAAAGGTTCCGAAACGTCAGCAAATAATATAAAATAAAATACGCGAGCTAAATCCGTTCATAGTTGTTTCATTCCAATGTTAATCTAGTCCCAAACTTGGCAAAGCTTATATTATGGGTACTAGACAACGGATAAACATACATAAATATAAATAAGACAACCAAGACTCAGGTACAGATGCCGCTGCTCACACTGACTGCCCCTAGCAGGATTCGAACCCGCAACCTTTGGTTTCGTAGTCAGGGGCTCTGACCACTAGACCAGCAGGGGGCCTAGACAAGGTTCAACGTTAACGATAAACGAAACAACCAAAATGTATGGGATTTGACATCCACGAACGTTTGTGACGTACGTGACAGTCGTCAACGCCAACGTTAACGTTGAACGTTGGCACCTTATCTAGGGACCCAGGCCATCAATGAAATCCCTTACTGCTTAATATGGTTATATTATGCAAAGGCGGTGCCAGCCGGCGCGTTGTTTGCGACGCTAGCCACCAATTAAAGCAAAGCGGTCAATTTATTGGAATTGTTTCAGCGCCGCCTCTCGGTCGTTACTTGTACAACTGCCCCGCTCGCAACTGATAAATGATTTCATGCTGTGTTGTAGGGCTTAGCTTTGTAATCACTGAAGTTTCTATCACTATAGGCCCAGAATCTTTATTAGCGTTGAGCGGTAGGTAATCATTTCTGATGCTTATGCTGTTATTACACACTAACTTTTGCCCGTGACTCTGTCTGCGTGCTTATAGCAATTAAAAGTATCCTATGTCCTTTCTCAGGGTCTAGACTATCGCTGTACCAAAATTACATTTAAATCGGTACAGTAGTTTTAGCGTGAAAGCGAGACAGACAGGATTAGGTTGGAATTACACAACAACGGAATAAAACTCCCGTATTTTATAATGCCTTCGGTTTATGTTGGAATGAAATGAAACAAGAATGTACAACGGATTGAACTCCCGTATTCTATTTTATTTACTGACGTTTCGAAAACTTTACAGCTCCAAACAAAACTTTACAAATACCTATGTTATCATAGTACCATATTAATGACATGAACTGTCAAATCTATATGATTGATTAATGTAAAGTGCTTTGCCGCCTTGGGACTACGAGGGCTAGACAAAGTTTTGACAAAATTTTGATTCGTTTCATTTAACGTTAACGTTGAACGTTGGCACCTTGTCTCCCCACGTCTACCGGTAAAGCCATTCAACAGTAAATAAACTCAGTATATGCCAATGTAAGCCTTGCATTCTTAAATTGGAGCAACAAAATAAACATGCTCGGAATTTTCACAAATGTGTTTTGTACATTTCCCGGCGCGGCAAGCGGGGAGCGGGCACAATACTCGATACAAATTCAATTGTTTCAGTGACTCGAGTGGAAAAGTGAGAATTTAGGCGGAAAATTTATTGAAATGATATCTGTTGTCGCTTTTGTTGTGTTTTAAATATAAAAAAAGTTTATTTAGCATGCACCTATATGTCGTTTTGGTTTGTTTTAGTTCATTTCTGAAGCTTTCACGGTTATTATAAATTGGATTAGGTACAATTGTAACGGACTTAACTCACGTATATTGAACCATTGAACGTATGCTGACCTTTCTTAAACTTTAAGTTTAACTATGTATTTTGCATATTCTAAAATCTCTTCAGTGTTAGATCGTCAACTCAGTCTTTTACAAAAATGGGAACGCTATACTTACAAAATAATTGTACATAATACTTTATGAACACATAATGAATGTATACATATTATATAACGAGCTATCTATATAATTATTATTCTGTAAAATTTTCTAAAAATAAACTTTCTATACCTTTATTAACTCAATCATAATATATCGCAAATTCATTTACATGTATAAGCAACCGAAATATTCCCTAGCACTGCACTCAGTCAAATCTGTCATTCAAATTAATGATCAAAGGTGTTCAACGCGGCGTAACCCGCCAACCCGTATTAATGGACGCGCCGCAAACCACTCACAGGCATGAATATTAACAGGCACTTCTCTCGCCACAGGCTGGAGGCAGGCACAGGACGCAGACAGGGTGCCGACAGGTCGCAGGTCGCGCCTTGGCAATTATAAACTTAGTTCTTTTTGGAATGAAACAACTGTTAACGGATTTAACTCGCGTTTTTTATATTTTATTTTATTAGCTGACGTTTCGGATTCTAGCGAGTTAAATCCGTTAACAGTTGTTTCATTCCAATGTGTAATAACCGCGAAGGCATCAGAAATTATTAGTTCTTTTTATCAAACTTTTTGAAAAGTCGGCTATAAAATAATATACGCGAGTTAAATCCGTTACAATTATTTTATTCAAAAGATAAGTAAGCGATTTAAAAGTCCAGGAGTGACGTCATGTTGTGGTATCTATACTAATATTATAAAGCTGAAGAGTTTGTTTGTTTGTTTTAACGCGCTAATCTCAGGACTACTTCGAATTGTAAAAATCTTTTTTTATTGGATAGACTATTTATCGAAGAAGGCTTTAGGCTAAATAACATCACGCTGCGACCAATAGGAGCGAAGAAACAGTAGAAAATGTGTAAAAAACGGGGAAAATAACCATTCCACGCGGGCGAAGTCGCGGGCACAGCTAGTAAAATAAATGTATACCTACTTTGCCGGGCAGGATCGAGAAGTCATGTCCCCACAAATATATCGCATATCGCTGCTCGATCTATCTACTACGTGATTTACGTGACTCTGTGGAATGCGCTGACAGGGCCGCCACACCTACCATAATGTAACAGACTAAATAGAACTTTGAATTCTTATTCTAATATACTAATTTTCAATCGTCAATTGGAGATCGTTTCCAATCCACGTGTGATACACAATCAGGGAAACTTGCCCTGAATGGAATTCGAACTGCCACCTCACATTCCAGTAAACCACCACTGTACTTGAAGTCGTCAAAAGATTCATAATCTAGTTTAAAAGCATTTCTTGAAGGCGGTTTATTTCTGCACTACGCTAAATTAATTCAACTCCAAGTTGGATTAAGAGAAAACTCTAAACAAATTAAGCGGCCCCGGCGCAGCGGCGCAGAGCCTCTTCAGAACAGTACTGGAACTTCCTACTAGTATTCCTTTAAATACTTACTTACATATTATAACTTTATACAGGAGTTTCTAAACTTGAAAATATAAAAAACCTATGTTATACGTAAGAAAGTAGGTAAGTAGGTATTATGTGGTTACCGCCTACGGTAACAACATCAGTTACGATCAGCTACTGGGTGGATCTTCGGGCGTTAGAGACGCTGTCATTGTCATTGGTGTCCGGCCGTTCTACCGAAATGTCCGGAAATTCTGGCGGGTCTGTCCGGCTACCAGATGTGGCTAATTACGTAATAACTTATGACAGAAAGACTCGCAAGTAGGAACTGAATTTAACTAAAACGCTGTTGGCCAGCTACTGGGCTTTTACTGCCGAACCAGATGGTAGGCGAGCCTCCAGTAGTAGTAGTAGTAGTTTTCAAACCTTGGGACTGAATAAATTGACCGACGTGGTGTTACATGGATCTCACTCACAACTTTTTACGATAAAAGAAAGGAGCTACGAGGCTTAGTATTTTTTACAAGTTATGATTTTAATGGCATAGGTATAGAGACTACTGCGAAGGCTTCTCGAACGAACCTGCCCTACTGCTGTAACTAGTGCTGTGGCGCGGGTCTGTTTGTCTTAATATCTCGGACCACTCCGGCGATGAAAAGACGCGGCTGCGAGGAACGCTGTAATCCAATTATTACTTCATTCATAAACCTTTAACGCTATGAAATATAAGTAATCAGACGGTTTACGGTACCCACGATTAGCGTTGCCAGGCGTCCGGATAAAGACGGACATAAGTAGGCTTTTTAATTGCATATCCGGAAGAAATAAACGGTGTCTGACGTATCCGGGGTTTGTTAGGCTTTAACAATAATTAAAAAAGTTGATTTCACAAAATAATGTGGGGAGTCCGGCCTTTCTACCCAAATGTCCGGAAATTCTGGCTGGTCTGTCCGACTACAAGGTGTGGAGAATACTCTGCCTCTTTCCTCGCTACTACCTCTGCAAAAGTGTAACTGATGAAACATAACTTCTGAGGTCTTAGTGAAATAGGGTTCAAGTACCTAGGTACCTAAGTAAGTACATATCATAATACTAGCGTCTGCCCGCGACTTCGTCCGCGTGGAACTCCTCCTTTTTTACAGTCGGTTAAAAAGTAGCCTATAACCTTTCACAGGCTCCAGACTTTCTTTGTACCAAATTGCATTTAAATCGGTCCAGTAGTTTTAACGTGAAAGCGTAACAGACAGACAGACAGATAGACAGAGTTACTTTCGCATTTATAATATTAGTAGGGAAGTAGGGATAGTAGGGATACCATTTTTCTCTAGGTAGTTAGGTACTGAGTATATTTTACTTCCTGATTTTATCTTCGTACTAACACATACGTCATCGCTTCTGTCAAAACACACATTCTATTTCCGTTATAAAACAAAGCTTTCATTGGAATTCTAAAATAAACGGACGTGAAACTAACAAGTTACGTTGCAGTAAACAGAAGCTGAAAAAATGCAATTTTTTGATAAAATTGACACATTGATGGAACATCGGCGCGTGGTGTGAGGTGACCATAAATCTGCTGATAGTGGGACGGAGGCGGCCATGATGCCGGGGTGATCTGAAAATAATCAAATTGCATTATAATATATTCCAGATTGGGATCTTAATTAATAATGTACAAAAGTCATGAAAATATTTAAATTATACAGCTTATACGCGTGAGTCAGTTAATAAATATTCAGTGATTAAATTAAAACACTTATTTAGGAAAAAAGGAATTATACTTTTTATTTAGAGTCTCTTTAGGAAATTACAGAAAATAATGTTTTTATTATTACGTAGAAACAAAATAAAGTGACGAATTTTCTTTTCAAAGAAAATAGTTTTGTAGACAACGTAATGGTGATTCTTGTAAGCGACAGATAATAATATCAATTTTCAGTTTCACAAAGTTTTATTATTATTTTTAAAAAAAAACTGCAAAATAAATAAGTATATAGTTATATACGTAGGTAGAATCCACCATAAAACCAGCTACATAAAAACCGCTCAATCATCGTGAACGCAAAAAATCCCTTTTACACGGTGTTTATTACACTTTAATTTTGTACCTTCAAAACGAAGCTGTCATCGCGTCATTTATCAAGCATGGTCAGGTGACAAGCACTCTGCTGTCAGGCCGCGAGAAAAATATAGACAGTGACAAACCACGAGTCATCGTCTACCGGTTATATAGTGAACAATATGCTAGGGTGTGTAACCATTATTTTTATAATTTACCTATGTAGTTTTGAAGTGTAATTTTGTAAGTTGCATTAAATTAGTGGTATATATTATGATCACGCATTGTATGTAATTCGAAGCAACCTCTTCCTAGTTATTACAAGTAAGATTAAACAAAAATGTCTTGACCAAAACTAATCAAAAAACATTTAATTTGTGAAAACTATAATTCCAAAAACATCATTGGTCATTTATTGCTTATTTTTTATAGACCTAACTTCTGAATAAGTACTAAATTATTTGTGAATATCTAGTGATACGTACATAAAATGTTATTTTATTTTATTTTCTGACGTTTCAAAAACTTTACAGTTCCCATATTCATAGAACGCCTGCATATTAGAATTTGACTATCGTCAGCTCAGTCGTGCTACAACTAAAAATATGGGAACAGTACGAGTATAATAAGTTTTGATAAAAAATCTACAATTTCATTTTAGGATTGTCCCATTTTTTTCCAAATCCTTGTCGCCCCAGCTGCAGTAACGAAGTGTCACTCTAGATTTATGATGTGCCGGTGATTTGGCCATTACGTACACTCCTTACTACTCACAGTTAAAGTCCACATTCCTTTGACAAAAAGGCAAAGGTAATTTAGTGAAATTGTATGCTCATTGAGTAAAGCTATTGATGCAGTCTTTTAGACACTTGACGAGTTAAAATAAAATCGACTTTAATTGTTTGGTGGAAGGCTTATTCTTGATTGTACTTAGCGTTGTTTGGTTTCAATTTTACATAGTTGGGTGTCGAGAGTCGAAGTTTATAAAATTGGTTTCGTTATATAATATATATATCTTAAATATATATATCTTAGAAATATACTTATTATAAAGTAAGCTGTCTATTACCAGTCTATTGGCGGATTTTGTTTATATAATTTGTCTTAAAAATAATATAAATACCTAGGTACGAAAAATAGTAGCATTCATTTTTTTTTTTTAATTTTTTGTACTTACTTGCCTAAGTAGGTAAGTGTACCTACCTATAATAATTAAGTATTAAAAAAATATCGAAGTCGCTCCTAAAATAAACCAAGAATTTATTTGAATAATTTCTCGGTTATTACACATTGGAATTAAACAATAACGGATTTCACTCGCGCAAGTATTTAATTTTCTGTTACGTTAAAAAATACGAGAATTGAAAAAAATACCAAAAACTAATGTCACAGAGAATATAATATTCGATAACGATCGTGAACGACAATCGCCTCGCGAGGAAATTGATAATATTTTTGCCCAACGTCAATTTCCGTAGAGATATGACGTCACATCTCTTCGGTCGAATGGAAATGAAATCATAAAGAGACCTCCGAATTTTCTTTGTAAGAATTCTTTGTCACGTTTGTGATAAAATTCACACATCCCTATATTTATGAATAAGACAGGTATTTTTATGGTAACGTTTCGAAAGCTTTTTAGTCCCCATATTCGTTGCAAACAGAGCTAACAGTAAGCTTACACTAGTATAAATAAAATTAACATACGAGAGTTAAATCCATTATATTTTTTTCATTTTAATGTGTATTAACCGCGAAAGAATCACCAATTGATCTAATCCCAAACTAAGCAAAGTCTGTACATACAAATTCAAGGACATAACTAGTATATTCTTGAGTTGCAGGCGTAGACAAACGAAAAATATAAAAGCAAGGGAATCAAAACCTACAGGAACTTCTAGGGTGGGGCAGATCAGATCGCATCGTGGGTTTATAAAAGGCAGAAAATAATCTGTTATTTTAATTTCTGATGCCTTCGCGGTTATTACACATTGGAATGAAACAACTATTAACGGATTTAACTCGCGTATTTTTATTTTATTATATTAGCTGACGTTTCGGATTCTTTACAGTTTCCATAATCGTAGCACGACTGAGCTGACAATAGTCTAACGCTAAAGAATCTGTTATTTTATTCAATGTGACAAGTACGCTGTAATGTGACAAGCTGTTCAAATAAGCTATGCGCGTTATGCAGGCGGTTTAATGCCGGCATGCAGTGACCTCGCTGCACAAAGGCCTGCGTTATTAGAGCTGGCCACGCCCACGTGCCAAGTGTTTTGGTCCATCTAATGAAATTTACTACATGCCGCCAATTTTGAAGAGGAATATTTTGGAATAAAGCAATTATATTTTTTTTAAGGTTTTTGCCATTTTACATGATTCTGAGTTTCGTTTTTGATTCTCTTGCGAGTACCTATTGAGAATTTGCTTAAATGGCTGTATCTTTTGATTGCGATGCGTTGCAGCTTACTTTACGCACTCCTGAGAAAAAGGGTCTTGACAGACAGATGGACGTAAAGCAGAGCGATCCCGTAAGGATTTCGTTTTTTTCCTCTTGTGGTACGGATCCCTAAAAAGAGAGAATTACGTTTCTTATTGTAGGGGCAAGAGAGAGAGGTGTGAATACATTTTCTTAATCTCTTTCTCTCATGGCCATAACTTTTCTTCAGTGTGGTCTAAAGCACATTTGTCTTTTGTATTGATTGGCATAGTTAGAGCAATGCAATAATTCATAATATAATAAGGCGTCGTGAATATCAGAGAAATCATAATAATATGAATGAACTAGTATTTAGTAAAGTTCAGTCACAAAATTTCTCTAATAATAGTATCGATTCTATAAAAGTCTGTCTGTCTGTCATCTCAGTCCACTGAAAGCACACGACCGATTTAACTGAAATTTGAAATGGACTTAGAAATAGCTTGCCCCGGGAAAGGATATGGGATAGTCGTACCCCGGATATCATCCCTCAGGGGACTAAAAGGGGCATTTACTATCGAAGAACAATAAAACATAAAACTACCCCAAGTTATTCGGAGTCGCGGGCAGAAGCTAGTCTATATATATATATCTATACTAAAATAATAAAGAGGAAAGGTTTGTTTGGATTGAATAGGCTCCAAAACGACTGGACCGATTTGAAAATATATTTCACTGTTGGAAAGCTACACTATTCCCGGGTGACTATAAAAAAAGGGATCCGTGCAAAGCTATGTTTAATAAAGCCAAACATTATTTTACAATACTATATTACAGCACACTTTGTAGTACATAGTTAGGTTTGTACATCTTATTCTTACACAGAATTGATGGGAGACGTACCTATTTTATGGAAATTCAGTTTAAAAGTCCAAGGACGAAGTCGCGGGCAAAAGCTAGTGTGCCTACTTAAATGAAAATTATGTAATTCCTCCATTAAAGATTTAAATTAAATTACACATAGTGACACATTTCCAATAACGACACTTATTTACTAAAACAGCAAAATGTAAAATAGGTTAGACATATGTTATGATTGTGGCGAATTGTCCAAAATCCAATTCCTTTTAACAAAACATATTTTCTATTTTCGTTAATTTTCATAAACAAAATACGATACGCATATTGAATTTGCAAAGCATTAGGATTTGGCACCGATTCAAAATAGAATAGCAAATACTCACATTATACGGAAGCAGATTATGTCGCGGTTGTGACAGATTTAGGATAAAAACTATTGTGACAAGCACACTACTTTAGCATAAGACTATTGTCAGCTCAGTCGTGCTACGATTATGGAATCTGTAAAGGCTCCGAAACGTCGGCCAATAATAATAGGTACGCGAGTTAAATCCGTTTTTGTCACTCGGGAATAGTGTAGCTTCCCAACAGTAAAAGAATTTTATAAATCTGTCCAGTCGTTTAGGAGCCTATTCGACCCAATCAAACAAACAAATAAACCTTTCCTCTTTATAATATTAGTATAGACTAGCGGTTCGCCCCGGCTTCGCACGGATCCCTAATTTTTTCAAAATATTATATAAATAAATATCTTTGGACAATTCACACCAATTATCTAGTCCCATTTTAAGCAAAGCTTGTGTTATGGGTACTAGACAACGGATAACTGTAGGTACTTACATAAATACATATAAGACATCCGAGACTCAGGTACAGATGCCAGTGCTCATCACATTGACATCTGCCCCTAGCGGGATTCGAACCTGCAACCTCCGGTTTCTTAGTCAGGGCCTCAGTCTGACCACTAGAGTCTAGACCAACAGGCCGTCAAATATATATAGCCTATGTCACTCAAGGTAAACGTAGCTTCCCAACAATGAAAGAATTTTTCAAATCGGTCCAGCCATTTTGGAGGCTGTTCAATCCAAACAAACAAACAAAACAAACCTTTCGCCTTTATTATATTAGTACCTACCTATAGATTAGTATAGATAGTTAGCGAATGACATGACCCCTAAAAATGTAGAAGGCATTGGCCAAGCCATCTGGTAACTGAATAATAGAATATTATGACAGTCATTGCACTAGATGTCATTGCGATAATCCAATGTCAATACAAGTGTTTTGATAAAAAAATAATCAATATAATATATCTATATCTTATTTTCCATCTTTACATATCTATGAATTTAATTAACATTATTCAATTTAATTTTCTCGCGACATTTAGTTATTTTCTCGAAGTGTATCGTGAACGTTTTGTGCATAAATATTATTTTATTTGTATGAAAAATGTCTCAGTTGAATATATCGAAACAAATAAAAGTGGTAGAATTGGAAACGAAGACTCAAGAACTACTGATTAGTTTGTTCAAAGGTTTGCATTTTGTCACTAATCCAGGACATACATTTATTTATTTATTTAATAACAATAATTAACTTACAGTCATAACCAAAACGTTAATTATGTTATACAATTATTCACATTAAATACTTACATAGTTACATAATTAGCATATCAAAACATCATTATAGATTAGTTAGTTATAAGTAAACACAAAATTTTAAACCTAAACAAGAACAAAATTAAATATACATCATCCATTGCTAAATTAATAATGCGCTTATTGCATTGTTAGATAATAATTTCTGATGCCTTAATTGTTAGATATTGTAAAATTTATTTAATATCGATCTATTTTCTAAAAACTTCGGTCTCATCAATTAATCTTTTTGAGAATAGTAGGTATGCCTATTTAGTTAAAGGTATACTAAAATTAATAGATTTAGGTGTATCTTTGCCCATTAATACTACTAGTCCCCGAAACTTTTGTCCTGTACCTACTCAATTGTAATTCTATTCTTACAATTCTCTCTTCTCTTTTTAACTCCACTATGTTTTTTAACCGAACCAGCTTCAATACTGACTAATTTTTCAAAAACAACATCAAATTTTCAACTGAATTTAGATCAGATAGATCTTTAATCTGAATTGTTCTTTGTTCCATAGCATATAAGGACGGTTTCGCCAAATACGGAGAAGGCGGTTACATATTTCCTGCAACGTACAAAGACCACGCTGATGCTGTGAGGCAGATGAAACTGCGGCCAGACGATGTATGGGTCACTTCATTTCCTAGATCAGGTAACTACAATATTTATAAAACATCGAAAAACTTAAACTGGTCACTGCGAACTTGACTTTATAATTTCTAGCATTCTAATTGGTACGGAAGCGTGGCCTGGTCTGCTGTCAACGATGACTCACTATTTTCTTAACGCGAACGAACTAGAGAGACGCTTTCTCGAGCGACAAAAACCTGTAGTTTAACTCTCTGTTAGCAAATCATGTAAAAGATTACTTCTCATTTAATTCTTGTTTATTTCAAAAGGTACAACATGGACGCAAGAGGTGGTATGGCTTTTGAAAAATGATTTGGATTACAAAACTGCCAAGGAACAGCTTCTCGTTCAGAGATACTCGTTCTTAGAGTAAGTTTAAAAAAATACATAATGTTATTTTCTAATTTTCGCTTCCTTCGAAGATGTTGGAATGAATCATTAATGTAATATAAAATGAATTATTTGAGACTATTTACACTGATTGATATTAGAAACCTAACCTCAAACTAAGAAAAAATTGTAGCTTGTGAGAGTAACAGACGCAAAATAAACATACCTGCAAAGATAAGATACCCCAGACTTTATTATTGTGCTCTTCAAGATTTCAAACCCACTTCCTCCCGGTTCGTAGAAGTTTCTATCTACTTCGCAGTGTGATTTCTGCGAAATCATGCCTCAATCTAAAAAGCATTATTTTTTTATACAGGTTTTTTGTGTACGGCGTCGACCAATGGATAGGATCCAAAGATCTTGGCAACGGTGAGCAATTAGTCGAGCTGATGAAGCCAACGTACATGAACGATGATACTCCCACCCCGCGTTTCTTCAAGACCCACTTGCCCCTGTCTCTGCTTCCCCCTGGACTGCTGGATACAGGGAAAGTGGTCTACGTGGCTCGCGACCCCCGGGATGTGGCGGTTTCGTTCTACCACCTCTGTAAACTGTACATGGGTTTTAACTACATCGGAGACTTTAGGACATTTTGGAATCTTTTCAGGACTGATTCACGTGAGTTTTGGAAGGAAGAAACTGTAGGATTTAACTCGCGTCTTTTAGTTTATTTGCGGAATAAGTAACATTGTTTTTGTTTTAGTTCTGATTTCCCCGTATTTCTCGCACTTGAAGGAGGCGTGGGCGCGCCGGGATCATCCCAATATGCTGTTTATATTCTATGAGGAGTTGTCAAAGGTTGGTTAAGTAAAATCTATCTAATCAAATAAATATTGTTCTTAAGGCTCTCGAGCTCAGTATTATGCTGAAGCCCGGCTGAGGGTTTCCACCCTCAAGAGAGTCTTGAGATTTAGGTATTTAGGTAAGGGGACAGCTGGGTTTAGTTTTTATTCTTGGAGGAAGTATGGGGAAATGAAGTGAAGATATTGGTTGTTTTAGTTTCTTTGCTTTGTTAAAAGCGTAAAAAGATATTACTTTGATACTGACCTAGTTAGCTAGATGTTCACAAAAGGGTACAAAAATAAATTGGAGAATACACTAATAAAGTGTACAAAAGATAAATGTTTTTTTTTATAGGCATAAAATATCCGGCCCAAAACTGATAAAGGTATTTTTTACATTTCAGGATTTGCCATCATGCCTGCGCCGTATAGCTAAACACCTGGGCAAGGAGTACAGCTCCGAGCAATACTCTCGCCTGTGTGAACACGTGCACTTCCAGAACTTTAAGGAGAACGTCTCCGTGAACCTGTCTGCCTTGAATCTAGATCCTCAATTCGTCAACCCGAAGGCTGAAGGTTTCGTCAGGAAAGGTATAGTCTGGCACAGTATGCTTGTGCACTGAATTTTATGTTGTATC
Source organism: Polylopha cassiicola (assembly GCA_038024825.1). Taxonomy (NCBI): domain Eukaryota; kingdom Metazoa; phylum Arthropoda; class Insecta; order Lepidoptera; family Tortricidae; genus Polylopha; species Polylopha cassiicola. The sequence continues at coordinate 387,584 of CP149050.1, forward strand.
TCTTTATTAACTAGGTAGATAATCCATAGGTACTGTCTTACTAGTACCTATTACAAGCGAGAGTTGTTCCTTTTTTACAGAAAAACTACTTAACTAATGGTTTTAGATGATCATTTACATAAAATAGCTTATAGGCATAAATAATATGCCGAAGTGTCAAGTAAATAGGAAAAATCTACTATCAGCGAGCTATTCTGGCGCAAAAATTGTTAGAGCTACATATGTATTCTGTAAAGTACTAATATGTGCAGACGAAGTTGCAAGCAGAAGCTTGTAATAAATAAATACTCGTGTTCACAATGACATTTATCCCTAGCAGGATTCGAACCTACAACCTCCGAGTAGTGTGTAGTTTGTACCTCTGACCACTAGACCAACAAGCCGACGAAATGATAATAATAATGATCATATCTAAAATGTTTTGTCACGAATATCTGTAGTTGGCATTGTAAGTAGGTATGCAATGATAAATAACATTGTTATTTGGTTATTAGGTAAAGTCGGGGGCTGGCGCCAACACTTCGACCCTGAGATGACGGCGGAGGCTGAGATCTGGATCAAAGAGAACCTCGCCGACTCAGACCTTAGGTTTCCCATCTCCTCTCAAGTGCGCGACTTAGTGTCCATGTATGATAAAAAATAAGTGTTATTTTTTTTAAATAAAACACCCGTTTAACTGCTTTAAAGTTTGGAATGTAATTTTTAGAAAATTTTAGATTTGTAAAAAAAAAAAAATAACTTTTACTAAAAAAGGGCTGAATAGGATTTAGTGAAGTTAAGAGCACGAAGGGTTATATAAATTAATACATTAGCTACCTATAAATAATATATATTATTCAACACAGGTAAAGCCGCGCTGACGTTAGTCTAACACTAATTGCTTGTTAGTCTACTGTTATACTATTGTCAGCTCAGTCGGCTACGAATATAGGAACTGTAAAGTTATCTAAGCGTCTGCAAATAAAATAAAATACTAACACAAAAACCGTTATTTAATTTCACCACTATAGGTAATTGTGTAATAACCGCAGTATCAGAAATTATGCTAGGTAGGTACTGAGTTAGAATAATAACAATTTTATAACCAAACTAGCTTCTGCCCGCGACTTCGTCCGCGTGGAACTCCTCCTTTTTTGCAGTCGGTTAAAAAGTAGCCTATGTCCTTTCTCAGGCTCCAGACTTTCTTTGTGCCAAATTTCATTTAAATCGGTCCAGTAGTTTTAGCGTGAAAGCGTAACAGACAGACAGACAGAGTTACTATCGCATTTATAATATTAGTAGGGATGTCCTCTATTATCCTCGTCGACCGCGGTCCACAATGCCTCCACAAATAACTATGTACATACTAATTTATAAAACTTTTCAGACGACCTCCAAAGCCTGAAATAAATGTTAAAAGTTTCATCAAACAAATTAACGGACGTAACAGTTTACTTTTTGCCACGACTGTTTTCTTTCGAGAAGAATATAAAGTAGACATTTTAAGTATGTAAGAAGAATGAACTTTTGTTATTCCATAAAATAAAGTAGGTAAGTAATAAGTATGAAAAATAGAAGATAAGTGTGGTACCTATTGGGAAAATTTATTTGTAAGCATTTTGCATGAATTTTACTTACACATCACTAGCTAATAATAATAAAGTCTTTTGTTATTTTCACGCTAATTAGCAACATTTGGCATTTTTCTCGAAATTAAGCTAGCTTCCTAGATTTTATCGGTCCATTGATCTTTAGGTCTCTCTTGACTCTTTCCTGACTGGACCTGTTTATTGCGAGATTCCTTTTCCATCTTTCTCTTCAATCTCATCTCTATCAAATCAAATGATTAGTAAATCAATCTTAAAAAATATTTTTTACACGTCACATGAATCATAATAATATAGCGCTTCGGAAAGACCATCGTTGCTGAAGAAACGCAGCAAAAAAGACAGAAAGTAACTTGAGTTATAGTGCATATTGGCCGGTGTCTACCAGCTTTGTTTGTTTACATCTGTGCGTCGATGGATTATTTAAACACATAAAAATACTTAGTTATTTTACATTTTTTATTTGAGAGCTATTAGAGCTCCTTGTGAGTCTACGGGGCGTTGACCACAGACTAAAGAGTAATAACAATAGTGAAAGGTAGACTATGTATACCTTATATTAAGTATGCATCACACAACATCATCGCTTCTACGCTTATCAGTAATCTCGATACCAGAGATAAGAGCTGATAAAAAACCATAAACGTAAATTTTATTTTTTCGAAAAATTAATTGGCACTTAAAAAAAGTTAGCATTCAAATGCAGTGGTTTCGGCTATGTTCCTGGCGCATTAGGAATAATTTAGTGCGTCAGCGGGACGTATATCTGCAAGTTTGTGAGACAAACGGCGCCCGGTAATGGCGGGGGCTGATTTACCAACCAGAGCCGACAGACTGGGGAGACACGTGACGTCACTGTGTTGTACTTATAGCTATACTAATATTATAAAGAGGAAAACTTTGTTTATTTTGTTGTAATAAATAAGCTCAAAAACTACTGGACCAAAATAAAAAAAACTTTGATTGTTAGGAAGATACACTATTCGTGAGTGACTATAGGGATCCGTGCGAAGCCGGGGCGGACCGCTATCGCTAGTCGTTTAAGTATTATGTAGGCCAGCAGCAAGGCGTCTCAGTAGGACGTATAATTATGTTGAAGTTTGTAAAACAAACAGAAGTAATAGTCTAAAGGCGAAGCTGACTTATCACTAGAGTAGCACGTTACGATTTTGTCTCGAGAAAAAGCATCTGTCACTGTCGCTCTTTCACTCATCGCAAATGTGTGACAGTGACAGATTTTCTCGTGACATAAGCTAATTACTTCACAGTACGCTCGTTTGAGTTTTAAACACCATATGTTATGTTATGTTACTCGGGAATATAATAGCTTTCCAAAGGTGAAAGAATTTTTGAAATCGGTCCAGTAGTTTCGGAGCCTATTCATTACAAACATATAAAAATACAAATCTTTCCTCTTTATAATATTAGTATAGAAGTATAGATAGATAATAGTATATAGTACTTATATATAGTATAGTATAGTATTATAGTATAGTATATAGTATTATAGTATTAGTATAGAAGAAAAAGGGCGTACCTACCCTTTTTCGCTCGGACCATATACCACTATTTCACTTTTCCACCAGGATCCCAGAACAAAACTAGATTGATATCGCTTTACCATACAATCTGTGCGATCAACGGCTAAGTGACGTAGTTTACGAGTTTAGGAAAAGGTACCTAATTCGTGGCAGTTAGTGAACAGTGGCGGCGATCCGTCCGCCACAGCTAGTGCCAGCATTTATACCCGGATACGATGAATTGACAAACTTATTATACTGATTCTACCCGCGACTACGTCTGCTTAATTAGCAAGGGCGTGTCCAGGGGGGTCGTGGAGGTCTGACCCCCCAGTTCCTGGGATAACAGTAGACAGTAACATATGACTATCTTTTGAATAGAATAGAATAGAATTTCCATAATAAGATACCCCCTCATTTTTCACTCCTTATGTCATCCCGCAGGATTCATAATTATTATCTCCTTAACGATATGCCTTCGCGGTTATTGTATACTGGAATGAAACAACTATAGATGCATTTAACTCGTGTATATTATTATATATGTATATACTTATAGGTTTCAAAACGTCAGCCAATAGCTATATAGGTGGTTTTTCAGGATAAAAACTATCCTATATTATCTTTGTTCGGGACTCAAACAAACTTTAAACCATATTTATATCTATACTAATATTATAAAGAGGAAAGATTTGTACCTATTTTTTTATGTTTATAATGAATAGGCTCAAAAACTACTGGACCGATTTTAATAATTCTTTCACTGTTGGGAAGCTACGTTCACCCTGACTAACATAGGCTATAGAATATTTTGAAAAAAGGGGACCCGTGCGTAGCCGGGGCGAACCGCTATGTCATATAAATCAGTTGTGTATTTTTTAATGTACTGCTGTGTTTATTGAAATTTATTACACACATACTCATAATGCTGTTAATAAGTACAGTCAAATGAAGAGCCAAAGAGAGATTCGAGAGAGTGCAGAATCAACTTTATGACAAACGTTAAGTAATGGTATAAGTTTGTATGTTGCTTTCCAATTACACCGCGGGGTGAATTATATATCGTGGAATGAAACTATTATAACCGGTTTAACTTTCGTATTCCTCTATAAATATTTAATTGAATAATTAGTTCAATAATTAGACTACAAAAAGTAATCCACTCGCAAGCTTCGTCAAAAATATAGGCCGAGACAACATTAAATAAGCACACTTTTGTATTTTTTTTTCTGACGTTTTAAAAACACAGTTTCCATATTCGTAGCCGACTGAGCTGTAAAGTTTTAGACTATGTTTAGTATTAAATCGTCAGTTCAGTGAGAGATTTTGTATCAGAATATTTCCCACTCTTGAAGTTTATATTAATACTAGCTGTCTCTACGAACACGTCATAACGCGTTTATTTATAACTAGCTTCTGCCCGCGACTTCGTCCGCGTGGAACTCCTCCTTTTTTGCAGTCGGTTAAAAAGTAGCCTATGTCCTTTCTCAGGCTCCAGACTTTCTTTGTACCAAATTTCATTAAAATCGGTCCAGTAGTTTTAGCGTGAAAGCGTAACAGACAGACAGACAGACAGACAGACAGACAGAGTTACTTTCGCATTTATAATATTAGTAAGGATAACGACTGCAGCGCCATCTACAAGCTGAATTATGAATCAAAACTATCCAAGACACCCCAACACATACAAAAAAATATTCAAATCGGTCCAGCCGTTTAAGAGGAGATCAGTGATATTAACACAGACAGTAGAATCATAATATTATGTATAAAGATACAAGAATTGCTTTTCTTGACATAAGGATAAGATATATATAATAGATCACATAAAGGTGGCTAGGTAGTTATTGGAGTGTAAATATATTCAACAATCGGATGGTAACAAAGTGGTCACTCAAGTGAAGACGATTCATTGAATACACATGAATGGCGTCGCATAAGTCACTTGCTTTCACTTGTTTCCACGACAAAAACAACAGAATAAAAACAACAGTATAAAAAACAAGTTAAGAGAGAGTCACGCAGGGAGCCCGGGTTACGTAGTTATTATTATTTATCATAATCATCATAATCATAATCATAATCATATCATCATAATCATAATCATAATACTATTATAAAGGCGAAAGTTTGTAAGTATGGATGTCAAAAAAAACTACTGAATGGATTTGAATGAAACTTTACCACAATATAGCTTATACACCAGAATAACATATATATTTTATAACGATATAGTGTAAAATACTAATCATACGCATACGAAGTCGCGGGCAGAAGTTAGTTTATTTATACTTTATTGCACACTAGCGGTCCCCGGCCTCGCACGAACGCCTATGTCACGAACAGTGTAGCTTTCCAACAGTGAAAGTATTTTTCAAATTGGTCCAGTCGTTTTGGAGCCTATTCAATCCAAACAAACAAACCTTTCCTCTTTATTATATTATTAGTTTAGAAAAGTTAGGTAACAAAAGGAAGTGTATAAAAGGCGAATTTAGTGCCTTGAGGCATTCTTTACCGGACAACCCTAATGAATAATTTTGCTTCAAAAAATTAATTTCTTAATGAAATGTTAGTTCTAGACAGTAATTTATACATTGGAATGAAACAACTATTAACGGATTTAACTCGCGTATTTTTATTTTATTTTATTAGGTGACGTTTCGGATTCTTTACAGTTTCCATAATCGTAGCACGACTGAGCTGACAATAGTCTAACGCTAAAGTGATTTAAGTAATTTATACACTAATGTTTAAAAGTTTCTTCTAGTATTTTTATTTTATTTTACAGTTACCCTGTATATCGTCGTGCTAAATTTCTAAATTATCAAAGCACAAATTAGTGACAATAAGTAACGAAATCACAGATGGACAGACAATCACGGTTTATTGCCAACGCATTGAGGAACCCCAAAAACCAACATTTCCTTCTCATTATTCCCATTTCTCGTAAATTTAAAAGTTGAAATAGAAAAAATTGTGCTTTCGACAGCTTTTTACGCGGACTTTATGTAAGCTTAAATAAAAATTCAATGGGTACCAATTCCGCGAGGTTTTTGTTTAAATAACTATTTCAGTGGCTGGACGTGTTTAATAACTTTTTTTATGCGAACAGTGAATTTTCACGTCCGACTCTGCACGCTTTTGTAATAACATTTATGCGGTGGGAAAATGCCTGCATCACGTATTTTGCTTTTAAAGTTTTGGCGTCATTGTGTATTTTCACCTAGGTAGTCAGTTCGGCTCTCGTCACTGAAATATATTATTACTAGCTTCTGCCCGCGACTTCGTCCGCGTGGAACTCCTCCTTTTTTGCAGTCGGTTAAAAAGTAGCCTATGTCCTTTCTCAGGCTCCAGACTTTCTTTGTACCAAATTTCATTTAAATCGGTCCAGCAGTTTTAGCGTGAAAGCATAACAGACAGACAGACAGAGTTACTTTCGCATTTATAATATTAGTAAGGAAGTAAGGACTAGCGGTCCCTTTTTTTTTTTGATTTAATATGGTTTATGTCACTTACGAATAGAGTAGCTTCTCAACAGTGAAAGATGTTTTCAAATCGGCCATTAGTTTTGCACCCTATTCAATGCAAAGAAACAAACAAACCTTTCCTCTTTATTATATTACTAGCGGCCCGCCCCGGCTACGCACTTATCCCCTTTTTTTTATAGCCTATGTCACTCGGGAATAGGAAGCAGTGAAAGAATTTTTAAATCGGTCCAGTCATTTTGGAGTCTATTCATAGAAATTGAAATTTTTCCTTTTATATTCCTTTTAAAGTAGGGGAGCACTAAGAAATAATTTTCGAAAATGTAGCCCCTAATGGTGTAAAACGTAAATAATTAAAGGGGGTAATTAATACTTAAATTGGTTTTTATTTGATTTGTCAGTGTCACAACATGTAGAGTGATTTATTCAAGGAACTCTGGAAAAGTAAAGTTTAGTTGTACTTTATGTATGTTCAATAACTAAGAAAACTTACATTAAGTTGGCAATATCTTAGCCACACGAAATACTGTAAAGCTTTTGTTTTGTATACCGTTTATTTTTCAGCAAGAAATTTATTTGTACTGTAATATATTGTGGCAGTTACGTCCGAGTATTTCGAGAAACATTAGCCGGTTGTGTTTCAAGTTAATTTAGGGCACCGTAAACACTTTATGTACTAGCTAAGATGGTTGGCCTTAAATTATTTGCTTCTCGACTTTGAGCTGTCATGACCATCTCTAAATTTCAAAATAATAATATTATAATTTCGTCGTACACAAACCTTAAATTCGTAACGAGATCATATTATTATCGCCTCATATAACTTTCTGTATTATTTATTAAAAAACGTCCATAATGAAAATTTGCGAATTGCGCATCGTGTCGATTGAAATCTAGCTGTCATGTCCAATAAATCACAGGCCAGTAGCTTATGTCTCATCACAGGCCAATGGCTTGTCTATCATCACAGGCCAGTAGCTTGTCTTTAGATTAGTCACATGCCAGTAGCTTGTCTCTCATCACAGGCCAGTAGCTTATCTCTCATCACAGGCCAGTAGCTTGTCTCTCATCACAGGCCAGTAGCTTGTCTCTCATCACAGGCCATTAGCTTGTCTCTCATCACAGGCCAGTAGCTTGTCTCTCATCACAGGCCAGTAGCTTGTCTCTCATCACAGACCAGAAGCTTGTCTCTCATCACAGGCCAGGAGCTTTCCTCCCATCACAGGCCAGTAACTTGTCTCTCATCACAGGCCAGTAGCTTGTCTCTCATCACAGGCCAGTAGCTTGCTATTACGTGACTATTACCTACATGAAATATATATGAATTTGGAAATTCGTATTTCCGTACCAACTATGCATTCATCATACTTTACTAACCGCAGGTGCTACGCCTCGTAGCGGTGCTACGAGTGCGTTACACAGAATGCTACGCGGTAAATATTGCTACGAATACGTGTTTACTGTGAGCTTATTTACAGAACCAATTTTATTTCCAATTTCATATTTAAAATAACTACTGTTTTATTCAAATTAGTATATTTATTTCAATTCAACCTTTCAATTTTTTTTAAATAATCAGCATCTACTATCACAGAACCGCTAATTTAAAAAAATTTCATTTACTTACCAAAAACAAAAACTGTGACAGATAAAATTCCCCAATAAAAAATCATAAACAAAAAAGAACTGAGATTTCCCAAGCGGGTGAAAAACCTTGAAACAACTTCGAGTACATCGCGAGAAATAGTCGCAAAACGGTAACGGAGTGGTAACAGCCGGTGATAAAGTAACAACAGTTACAGACCGGTAACGCAGTAGTCACTAGGAATTGTAACGATTGGAAACAATCGAGGGGCAATTTCCTGGCCTCGGAGCGTTCAATTAGTATCCAATTAAAATGCTCCCCCAAGAAACTAGCTTTATAGTCCAATCGACATGGCGATTTCTTGCTTTCGATTCTGTTTTTTTTTGCAAAATGTTTATAAACGTTTTGTTTAAGCCCGAGTAAGGTAGAAAGGAGAATGTTTATAATAGCACGCACTATTTTAGAGTGGGTTACTCACCATACTGTATTAAATTACCTAATGGTCACCACCGTTTTACCCCCTTAGGTGTTGAATATTCAAATAATACGAAGGCTTTAAAGAAGAGTTAATAATCTAATACAGCCTTTGTACAGCTTATTTATAGTGTGCGCTGTCTGAGACCTCTATTAGAGAAGGCTTCCATTGTTAATATTGATAAACAATTTCTAGGTGTTCTGTGACGTCACAAGTCTTTATTTGAAGCAATCTTACAATACAGATACCTACGTTCTTGCAATATGGAACTGCTCAATGGATTCTGTACTTTATGTGTTTGAGACCAGGGTTTTGAATTGAATGTGGTTTTGTAAATATAAGGCTTTTAAAATTGTCAAGGAACGCGGAGCGCTGTGACATATAGTGAAATGGAAGGTAGCATTTTGTAATCGAAAGTATAACTTGTAAATAAACTATTTACATTGGAATGAAACAACTTTAACGGATTTAACTTATTTATATGCATATTTTATTTTATTGGCTGATGTTTCGGAGCCTTCACAGATTTCATAATCGTAGCTGAGCTGACAATAGTCTTATGCTAAAGTGAATTCACTACGTTAAACCCCTTAATAGTTGTTTCATTCCAATGTATAATAACCGCGAAGGTATCAGAAATTATTAACTATTTATTTTGTAAGGGTCTTTTATTTTGGTCTCGTGGTCAGAGCCCCTAACTACGAAGACGAAGGTAGCAGGTTCGATTCCTGCTAAGGGCAGATGTTAGTGTGATAAACACGTATACCTATCTGTACCTGCTTCTTGGATGTTATGTTTTATGTATGTTTATCCATTGCGTAATATACCACAGTATAGCTTAGCTTAGCTCAGTTTGAGACTTGATAATTTGGCGTGCATTGCTTGTCCAAGGAATTACTATTCCAGATAGTAATAATAATATTTAATTGGGAATGAAACAAGTATAACGACTTTAACTCGCGTATTTTATTTTTATTGGCTGACGTTTCGGAGCCTTTACAGATTCCATAATCGTAGCACGACTGAGCTGACAGTCTTATGCTAAAGTGCCACTTTTACACGTTTCATTCCAATGTATAATAATCGCGAAGGCATCAGAAATTAATATTTAATTTGATATCTATCCATTCTTAAATATCTAGCAAACTGCCTGTGGTATATATAGCTTGTATTTATACATATAAAGGTATACAAGAAACTAATTACATAAATGAGAAACGTCGTGTAAAATACGAGTGAGACGATACGAAACACAAACACTTCACTCGTGGCAAGTAGGGTTGCCAGATGTCCGGTATTTAAGCGTACAGTTCGTTGTTTTCGAGGCCAGTTTGGTAAAAAATAAATGGCCATACCGGACAGAACAATGTCCGATATTTTGAAGAAAATCGGTGCTATTGGTGACAAGCTCAACTGTCCTACTAAATCCAAGCAACTCAGTAATGAAAAATTTACAGGAGAGACGTGTTTTTGTCGTTTTTGAAAAATTTTTCTTCCATGGCATATTATATTTATTTCCATGGCATATTTACCTGGCAACCCTAGTGGCAAATGCATCTTATTTACTTAAGTGGAGGTTGTAAGGCGGCCCCAATATGCCCGATGGAGCCTGGGATAAGTGACATCTGTCAACGATAACGTGTGACGTGTATAGTTAGACCGCTCGTAGGGAATACGGCGGAGGTTGTTGCAGACGCAGTCTGAAAGCTGTATCGACGATGGATAAACGGTTCGTGGAGTTCGACTTGATAAATATATTAAGGTTCTGTGTAACATATATATATTTAAATTGTCTTATAAAGTTAAAAGTGATGAGTTTTCAGGTACAACCCACAGTATTACACATTGGAATGAAACAATTATAACGAACTTAATGCACGGCACGTATTTTTTGTATTTGCTGACGTTTCGAAAACTTTGTAGTTCCCATATTCGCAGCACGGCTGTTATTGTTGACTTTTTAGTTGACTTTAGGGTAGACTATTTTTGTCTCTTAAAATTCATAACCTAAATTTTATGGCCTCGGGAGAACAATGTAAAAACGCTATTAAAATTTAATTAAATAATTATAAAAACCTAATTAATAGTGTTCCAAAAGTCCGAGTTATTTTTACAAATTACAAGCCTACCCAAAACATTCCTACTCTATTCATCACATCCAGCATACGTTACGTCCCCAACTTTTTACACCCAACTTCGGTTCGCCGCCATTTCGTGAATCATTTTTATGTACCACGGCTGGCCGCGTCAAAATGGCCGCCGTATAATAAAACATCTCTGTCATTACAGATATTGTCGCCGTATTCCTTTTTACTCTTCGGGCAAAATTGACACTTTGACAATTTTATGATTAATTAGGCTCGATGGACTCGGGTTTTGTGCGTTTTGACGACGACGTTACTGCCTTTTGATAGCGATACGGATAAGTGGTGGCTAGGAATAAGCGGTGACAAGGTTTTTATGACTTTAAGGGAGGATACAGTTGCGCTACACTTTATAAATAGGTATAAATTAATAATTCTCAAAATATTTCTTCAAAACTTGAAACTTGACTTCATATATTTTAATCTAAATATTGCTGTCGACGCACATTAAAATATCAGTATCTATATTCGGCTTCAAATATGGGTACAATTTAAGTCGGCTACAAGTTTTTGAAAATTCATCAAATAAATGAAAATATAAAATACGCGAGTCGAATCCTTTATCTTAATTGTTTCATTCCAATGTATATTTCTTTTGTTAAATACTTTATTGCTCAAAACTTCCTACATTAAGGAAATGCGGATTTTATGGAATAAGGCCTATGTAATATGCCCTTTATATTGGCTTCGAACCCAGCTACTAGGCTTCGATACAATTACATGTCATTATATCGATATAAGCTACATGAGTTATAATCTTTGTCGACTTATTCTGTATTGCCTCCCCCCAAGAGCAAACAGGGCGCCCCCTCCCCCCTCCTGACACAAATGTCAATCGAGATAGGAGTGCACTGTCAGAGTAGAGATAGAATAGTACCTAGTTGGTGTTTTAGTAAAATACAATAAGAATAAATTAGATTAGATGAGAATTATTTATTTTTAAAAATTCAGGCAATATAATAACATCATATTTAGCATTCATTAAGTTTTAACGAATTCTGTAAAAGCATGGTAACAGAGTGGTAAAATGTAACAGAGTGGTTCTCGTTAATTTTGGCTTAGACCCATTTACTAGAAAATAAGGTTGTTTGCATAATGTAAAATCAATGTTGTGTTAAACTATCGTCAGCTCAAGCTATTAATTATGGAAACTGTAAAATTTTCGAAGCGTCAACAAATATAATAAAATGCACGACTCCTTTATAATTGTTTTTTCACAGGACTCCTTTACCATGTCTACGGCTAAATTCATAAAATATTAGATACCAAAATACCTAAAATAACGTAGGTACAGGTTTTTTTAATGTTAAAGAATAATGCCAGTAAAAGAAAGTCAATCTACTATTCCTTATTTACTTTATCAGTGTCGCGACACCGAGACATGTGTCCGACACATTGTGTCTAAACTAAATTGCTTCTTAAAGATTTTCTGCTCTTGACACCGGAGCGGGGGGAGGGAGGTAAGAGGGGGGATTGCACTTTTTGTTTGAAGTAAATTGCTAGAGACTGAGATATATTGTACGTACAACGAGGCGAGGCTTTATAGATGACTTTTTCCCGATGACGTGAACTGGAGTGAATGTGACCAGAGTTCAAAGTGATTACGTCACAATGTGTGTGTGTATTTATGTATATATACCTACACTTTAATTCTTTTTGCATAATGCAATTTAAAATGATTCAGTTGATAAATCGTAATACATGCCTCTTTGGAAATATCAGATGGATTATAAATATTATAATATTATAATAGGAACACCCTGTTTTCATACGGTTGTCAGAGTACACACCGGAAAATTCAAGCATATTGTATTGCGATTTTTCCTCTCAGAGAAAAATGTTGCATATCGGAAAAATGCACAAATAATTTTTTATAGGTATTAAAAGATAAGATTTGAACTCGCAGCCTCGAGATCGGTGCGCTAACTGCTACCACTGAGTTACATAGACATCACATACCTGTTACTGGCAACCAACCGTAAATTAACCGGAGTATTTAGAAAATATTCAAATATTCCTAATAAGTTATTAAGTATAACTTGAATACTGAAAGCTGCAGACCACAGAGATGGGATGCTGGAAAATGCACCGTATCCTCTGCACAGTATTTCAGACGAGCAATAAAAGTTCTAGAGTGCATACGAAGTGACCACCGGTTTCTTGCATTGTAAAATTGCGGGAAAGCAGGTGACATTGTAAAATTGATCGTCACTATCAAAGGATAAGAAAAGGCCTAGTGAATGCAGCCAAATATGCTGGTCTGACCATATCCTCACCGCTCTCGACAACGCCAAAGACTGAACAGATGTAGAAAGATTTTACGAGAAAAAGTGAAGCGAAGTCACGACCCTCAATACGCGTAATAAGAGCCAAGAACGAGGAAATATTCCGAAATCTGTAACACGTGGATTCATAATACTTATGCTAATAACCTCCAGGTACGTAATCAAGTGCTCTCCAAATATCTGAATGGCCCTCCATCAGTTTAAGTGTAAGATTATTTCCCCAAAATTATATTAACGGAAACATTTCTCGGAAGAAATGTGAATTAATGAAATAATTATTTATGAGTACCTGTGGGGGCAGCCGTGGGTGAGGGAAACCGGGCTTGAAGATTTATTTAGCTTTTATCGATTAGTAAAGTACTACATGCTTGGTTGTTATTTTCATTCGGATTACTGTAATCCTAAAATACTGGAGTTTGCGCGATTATAATGGCCACGCTTAATGAGGGCTACCGCGTGTCAGAAATCCACTAGATGCGCTAGTGTAGAATGAGGTCTAGCTGTCATGTACCACCAATCACAGGCCAGTAGCTTGCCTCTCATTGGTGGAACATGACAGCTAGACATCATTCTACACTAGCGCATCTAGCGGATTTCTGACACGCGGTGGCCCTCATTGTGCTTCGTGCTTGAATCGGCCAAGTTGTATTTAAAGCTAAAAATACGAATCAGACTTTCTCTTTGAAAAAAACCTTATCTTACCCCTTTGAAACTTTCAAGATTCTTTTACATTTGAATGGCTAAAACAAAATCTGTTCACACGACTACATTTGCCTGAATGAAGGAGTTCTAAGTCCGACCACGGTTTCTTGCAATCATACAATTTACTTAACGAAAACGAGACAGATATACAAAAGACTGTAGCGTTATCTCGCTCAATCCAGTGTGTACTTTTTTAACTATTCACCGAAGTTTGTCAGACTCACCTTAACATTTCTCTTTTGCTGTTTAAAATTGAACCAAATCTCGTCGCGGTAAGGTTCGATTGTGCTAAACGGTAGTTAGTTGGATATGTTTTTTGTATGAAGGGAAAAGTAGAGTGAACTGGTCGGAATAAAAGCGATCTTAATGCAATCTCCTTTATTTACTGTGTAAAATTACATTCAGCGCTGCCCGCTGGCCTGGGCTGGATGACAATCCTGCACTGGAAACAGAAGAGCCACAATATAATAATATATCGATATATACTTACCTACTTATACTTATATTCAAGCTTGTTGTTGTTATGGCAACTACTGAAGTAAGTACTTCTAAGTAAGTAAGTCTTCATTTAAATTAACGAATAAAAAGTTTTTGCGTTTGCGGATTTCATGGTATAACGCTCATTTTATATACAAATCATAATATATAACAATCAAGAGGTATAATAGGTATATAAATCTTTATTACCATTTACAATATACATATTATAATTATATCAAATGAGCGTTATTGCTACTAATATTATACCAAATAATTTTATAGCCATCGTTACGCACCCGATTGTTGTACGTGAATACGTCTCGTAACGGGTAATAGTTTTTAAATAAAATATTATTATTTATACAGTCCTTACTTAGCGTAATAAATTGTTTGATTCTTTAGCTATCCAGTGGTGTAACTGAAATTTGGATGGAGATGATAGATATGTAGCTACAACACTAAACTGTATCCCCCGATTTTGTTATCATTCGTTTTTTTTGGATTGCCACGTAATTTTAAAGACGTATCCACATTATTACACAATATTCTAAAATATCAGTGTGCCTAACGTTAAAACTTTCTGAAAATAAAACGAACCTATAATCACCTAGAGATTAACGTCATTACCTCCCCCTATTGAAGTCCCCGGCTCCCTACTGCGCCCCCCACACTGCGGTCCAGGGTTACTTTATTTTAAAAAGCAATTTGTTTAGTTAAGTTATTATGTTTATTCAGAATTGTGCTTTATTTTCTCGGCGGGCGGCTTGATGCACTCTCACTTAGAATTTACATTTCAGTCACGACTTCGCTTCTGTGTGTTGCCACTTTTTGCTGAACCTTTTTATTTCTGATTTTACTGGCAACTGGTGAAAAAACAAAGCAGAATTTGGAAAAACTAAGCTGCGATATAACGCGTTATATTACTTTATAGATATTGATCTATTGGCTCGACTATGAAATAATCAATTAACTTTTTGTAAATTAGTTATCCTTGGACAAAATTATGAATTAAGTAGGTATGTTGATTTTACGTAGGATAAATTATTTTGACCTTTCTTTACACGTTCCGGACAGTTATTTAAAGTAACTTTCATGTTCACTATATTGTATTGATTTTTGTAATGTCTGACTTTGAAGTCAGTTTCAATAGAAAAGTTGTAGGTTATAAAATAGATAAAAGTTAATTTCTGATGCCTTCGCGGTTATTACACATTGGAATGAAACAACTATTAACGGATTTAACTCGCGTATTTTTATTTTATTTTATTAGCTGACGTTTCGATTCTTTACAGTTTCCATAATCGTAGCACGACTGAGCTGACAATAGTCTAACGCTAAAATGAAATAAAAATACGCGAGTTAAATCCGTTAATACTTGTTTCATTCCAATAGATAAAAGTTATTGTGTATAAATTTATATTGCGTTTTAAGATGACCTAAATGTGATTTGTTAAACCTTTCCGTTGAAAATCCCGGTTTGTCATTTTATTTGTCTCGTGGAAGCCCACTTTTCATTCGCAGATCTAAAAAACTGCATTCAATTTCATAAAAGCGTTTCAATTTAATCCTATTTTGTGGCTCTTAAGGCTTGAGTTGAGAACGTTTTATATAATTACGCTTTGAATAAATCTTAATAATTTAGTTTTTTTAAGATTTTGTGATTTTGGACAGCTTTTTCGTTTTATAATGTATCTTGCAAATAGAAGAACCAATAGGTAAGCACATTATTTTCTCTTACGTTACTTTCTAAATGATTACATATATGTGTTACAAGTTTGACGTATATGTATGTGTGTCTGTCAGTGGTATAAAACGTCGCATATGTCAGTTAATATGTACCTACTTTAAAAGAAGGAATACTCTATTTACCCTCATTAAATTTTACCTGGAA
Source organism: Polylopha cassiicola (assembly GCA_038024825.1). Lineage (NCBI taxonomy): Eukaryota > Metazoa > Arthropoda > Insecta > Lepidoptera > Tortricidae > Polylopha > Polylopha cassiicola. The sequence continues at coordinate 403,737 of CP149050.1, forward strand.
CCCGTCAGCGTTACAATTTGATGCCATTTAATTATATTGAAGCGAGCTTTGGTGGTTAACGTCGTGTGTTTGTACACGAGAGAAGCGAAAATAATGACTGTCACTCATATTTAAACAACTTTATGCTTTCTGCAATGTACTACCTGCGGTATTATTAGGTAATATACCTAGGTAATGATAATAGTACATTACGCACCAAGGCCACCCAACAAGCAAAATCAGTACTTGTAGTGTTCTTGAAGCCTATTTTTATTAGACTTATAAGATACTCCAAGTATGCTACAAACAAGGATTTGGGCGCAGATATAGGAGCATTCTTTCTTATAACGATCTTATAATGAACTAGCGGAACGTCAATAGGCCCTATAATACGCTTACAATTGTTTTACCGTAGTACAATTGATCCTATAAAGTCCTGAGACTACCCATTTATAAGTACTATAACTCTTATTACTATCTGAGATGAGTATCATACTAGAGCAATTTTAGTTACAAAGTATCTCCTACAAATATACTTAGTTATTTTTTGTGGCCGTTTTCTTTTTAATTTATCTAATACAATTAGTAAGTAGTGAAGAGTATATCTAAGTATTGAAAATTACTATATGTTTAGTGTATGAAATTACCGGGGAATTCATTTTTATTGTGAATGTCCACCATAATTTGTTGATTTTAACAATGCCCATGGAAAAAGCTCACATAATCATAGATGTTATTGAAATAATATTCGTACATTAATTGAGAACATTCGCCATTTTCTAAAAGTACTCTGCATTGAGTATATTATAGGACAATTATAGGTAAAATTGCACCTATAGCAGTTTTGATCCAAAGCAATCGTCGCCATATTTAAACGTATTAGCGTTTCGTAACACAAATTCAAACAATGATTGAATGACATTTACTAGTAAGGTGTTTGGTCAAGTAATTTATAGGATTGTTTCATCTTATAAGGCTCTAACCAAGTACAATTTGGGTTATAAGAGCATTGGACAAGACTAATAGCGATGTACACTTGAAATAGTCTCAGCTTAGTATAATATAATGTCTTGTACTCTTACAAAATGCTACTATAAGATCAATATTATTCAGGACTATTTGCTCTTTCTGCAAACTGTTATAGGAGACTAAATCCTATAACTATCTTATAAGACGCTCTTGTAGCTTACTACAAGCATGTAAAATAAAACCAAATGATCTTAAGACTATCTACGCTTGTATAATGTTACTATAAGTAAAAGTATCCTATAACTGTTCTGTGCTACAATCTTGTAGCATACTATAAGGATGAATTATAAACACTAATGCTCTTGAGTATGTTACCGCTTATCCAAAGCTATTATAAGTAAATGACTCTACGTCAATGCCTTTATAGGAACGTTATTAGCAAATTAGTACTTATAGTCTTTACTTATAGGAATACTTTGCTTGTTGGGCAGTAAAATATAAAATGTCTCAGATCATATGTAATTGTCGTCCGAGGCGAAGCCGAGGTTGACAAAAATGTGATCTGAGGCTTTTTTATTTACTGGCCGAGGTCAGTATACTATTTTTCTGTTCGACGAAGCCAGAAAGCGGCAATTTTATTTAGCGCAGCGGCCAGAAATTTGGCGCTTTCTGACCGGTGGACAGAAAAAGAATAATTACGCAACATTTCGTTAACTAATTAAAATGCTATTTAATTTTAATTCCTTACTTATCCTGACTAATATTATTTAAACGTGAAAGTTTGTAAGAATATATGGATGGAAGGATAGATGTATCTCCGAGATGTACTTTTGTTACTCTTTTACGCAAAAACTAATGAATGGATTTTGATGAAACTTTAAAATAATGTAGCTAGAATAACATATAGGCAATATTATATAACGATACTAGCTGCTGCCCGCGACTTCGTCCGCGTGGAACTCCTCCTTTTTTGCAGTCGGTTAAAAAGTAGCCTATGTCCTTTCTCAGGGTCCAGACTTTGTTTGTACCAAATTTCATTTAAATCGGTCCAGTAGTTTTAGCGTAAAAGCGTAACAGACAGACAGAGTTACTTTCGCATTTATAATATTAGTAGGATTATGTACCTACGTACTCATCGTTCGCAGACGAAGTCACGGAAAGAAGCTACATCCAAAACAAAATATAGCTCTATCTAGCCCTTATATTTAAAAAATAATATTTTCTTTTGTCTAGTTTCGAATACAATGTTTCCAAGTCAGAACCACTAAAAGGAACAACAGCCGTGCTAAGCCTAAATGGCGTAAGTACCGACACTGCCTATACTTATACGCCTTTTTAGCGACACGACAGAACCTGCGGTTGCACGTTTGCAAAATTGCCGAATAAATTAACGTTAGGAAAGTTACAGTTTTAGTTCACATGCAAATTTAACCCAAAAGTTTTGGATTAAAATTGAACACGTCTCTTTTAGTTAAACGTTGTGTTAACTTTTAACGTCGTACGTTACCCGACCACGGTAAATAGGAGAATAATGTTTTATTACCTATTTCGAAACTAACTAAATAGGTACCTTTAATTTTATAATTTTTGATGCCTTCGCAATTTTCATGGCTAATGTACCTTGGTCTGGATCTTCTTTGTGGAATTCAAAAAAGATGTTTAATAATTGCTAATGCCTTTACGGTTATTACACATTGGAATGAAACAATTATAACGGATTTAACTCGTGTATTTTATTTCATTTTCCATATTCGTTTCACAACTGAGATGACGATAGTCTACTTTGATTGCATTTTTTCTAGTCACCACTTTCTTACCAGAATTACTAGGAGATACAAAAATTTACGAAGTGGAACCTAGTTATTTTTTTAATTTCATAGTGAATAGAACATTGCATTGGTAAAATATTTTCCATTCTCTGTTCTGCTAGCATTGCATCGCAAACGCGTGTTACCTATTTAAATTTAATTTGACATTTTTATTTTTCGACTGCAAATTTGTCGCGTCGAATTGAAATGAAAAGGCTGTGTTTAAATTTGGTCGAATTGAAACGGAACATAAAATACTTTAAATTGGCTTTTTGATACTTCAAAGGATTTATTTCCGTGGCAAATATTATTTTAAGAGACTCGTTCATTTGTGGTCTTAAATGACATTTGTGAAATTGCTTTACGTATTATTTACAAGCGAAATGCAAAAGCTTTAAAAAAAAATACTTAATTAATAATTACATATCATTGCAAACTCACTTCTTTGAACATTTTTTTTATACCTACTCGCATATTTTATTTTATTTGCTGACGTTTCGAAAACTTTTGCGTTAAAATAAGGTAAGTACCTACCTAGTTTGTAAAATGAATTTAGTGTTAAACTATCGTCAGCTCAGTCGGTTAAAAATATGGGAACTGAAAAGTTTTCGAAATGTCACCAACTGGAATAAAATGCGAAAAATATAAATCCGTAAGAGTTATTTTATTCCAATTAGTAATAACAGCGAAGGCTTCAGAAATTATTAAACAAATTTACCTAAATTCCACAAGCATAATCCAGACCAAGGTAATTTAGCCCTGAAAATTGCTAGTAGAATGGACGGCTTTTACGTCTAGAAATTACTAAAATGGCGACCGCATAGTGACACGCCACTACATAAATATTTAAGGGGTTAGGTTAGAAAATTCGCTGTACCTATGTGAATCAAAGGACATCAGTATATCTTTAATTCACTAGAAGTGCGTTGTGTAGAATGAGGTCCAGCTTTCATTTTTATCCAATCACAGGCCAGCAGCTTGTCTCTTATTACAGGCCAGCAGCTTATCTCATATTACAGGCCAGCAGTTTGTCTCTTGTTACAGGCCGGCAGCTTGTATCTTTTTACAGGCCAGCAGCTTGTCTCTTATTACAGGGCAGCAGCTTATCTCTTATTACAGGCCAGCAGCTTGTCTCTTATTACAGGGCAGCAGCTTATCTCTTATTACAGGCCAGCAGCTTATCTCTTATTACAGGCCAGCAGTTTGTCTCTTGTTACAGGCCAGCAGCTTGTCTCTTATTACAGGCCAGCAGCTTATCTCTTATTACAGGCCAGCAGTTTGTCTCTTGTTACAGGCCAGCAGCTTGTATCTTTTTACAGGCCAGCAGTTTGTCTTTTGTTACAGGCCAGCAGCTTGTCTCTTATTACAGGCCAGCAGCTTGTCTCTTATTACAGGCCAGTAGCTTGTCTCTCATTGGTGGAACATGACAGCTGGACCTCATTCTACACGACACATATAGGTAAAAGACACGCAGTGGCCCAATTTAATATGCGAGTCTCTATATTAATATTTTTAAGTATAAATATAGGCATCTATATGTATAAAAACACCACCTTTACTATAGTCCTTTAACTATAATAATATTGTAACAAAGAGAATGAATTGTAAAACTTATCCAATTTAAAAATGTCCATCAAAACGTTCAGTTTCAACTAAAAGCCGTTCTCTATTTGAATAAATTAAATCATTTTTTCCGCTCCAATAGGCGGAATGTTCCACTATAAATGAACTTCATAAAAAAACCTATCATCCATCGAGCCGTACAAAAATAACGATATGCATTCATGAAAACATAGGTGCATAAGTTAAGAGAACTGTTAAATTTAGGTACAAAATTTCAGGTCGGATTGCAAACAGTTTTGTGATTCCAACTAGAATCCAAACCACTGAAAGGACAGGTGTCGCGCCGGCGTCCTAATTAATTCACTAAAACATTCCCGCCGTAAATCAACTCGGGGAAATTACAATAAATTTTAAACTAAGTGCCGTTGCGTAAATTAAACACGAGTCCTTTATATACGCGAGTAATTTTTCATCCAAACTTTTGCGCAAACCGGAGCGTATCAGACCCAATAAAGTACCTCGTCAAAATGCGCGCGTAAAAACGCAATGGCGGCGCGCGGGAAATTGTCGCACCGCCATCTTTGAAACTACCGCCACGGGAAAACGAACCTTTCACCCCCGGCATAGAGGAGCTAAGCCTCATTCGGCGTAGATGCGTACGACATTTGGTGTGGGAATTGTAGGAAGTACTTGGGGTTTTCTTCCGTTCGGAAGTGTTAATGGGTCGGGGGTTCGAAGCTAGCGAGAATGGCACCTTATTTTGGTCGCATTGAAAAATCCGAGCCTTATCCCGTGACGTCACACGAGCAGATGTTAGAATAAATTGAATCCGGCGCGTTGGGAGTGATGACGTCACTTGTGAGATATTACTTCAAGTAGGTTATATTTTGTGTTTTCGTTGTTCATCATGTTATGCAAATGAAGTTGTTACGAGTTCGGTGGCGCTTGGGAGTCTGTAGCCTTTACAGTGTTAAGGGTGTGATACGATTCCGCTTCTTATCTAGATCGAGTGTCGTAAAAAGGATGGAAAAATTAAAAGGGTAAAAAATTTGGTACGTCATTAAATAGGAGAAAGGGAATGTGGGTTTGAACATAGGGCGTGTGTGATGGTGTGGGTGATACCTATATCACAATATCTACCTAAATATAGTATGCCATTGAGTACATATGTTATGTCTTTTAAACTAAGTATGTGAATATATATATATTATATTAGTATTAGTACTCGTATTAATAATTGAGTATTCGTATTAATAATAAGGTTGTAAGAACAGTTGTAAACATATAAAAAAAGCTATTTGTTAGTCCCGCTAAAACTGGGTGACGAGGAAAGAAAAAGAAGGCTGGACCGATTTGACCAATTATGATATACTAGTGGTCCCGGCAGACTTCGTCCCGCCCGGCAATGTCGATTTGACAGTTGTCATTGTTGCGTTTTGTTATACTATTTTTAACAAATCAGCTTAATATTTTTTTCTTTTTTTTTCACTGGAACGTGATAAAAAGTATCCTATGTCCTTCTCCTGGCTCTGAGCTACATCCCCAGCAATTTTCAGCCAAATCGGTTCAGCCGTTCTCGAGTTATAAACGGTGTAACTAACACGACTTTCTTTTATATATATAGATGTGGCAGTTCAGAAAAAGGTTTATCATTACACATCACTCACACAGCAGTATAAATATTTTTAAACAGACAAGGCCGTATCTAAAATAAATTCCATTGATATAATTCGATGAATCTAATTCAGCTCAGCCACTGATAAAACTTCATTCTTAATTACTACATTCTGTAATTAATCGAGTGGGTATCTGGCGCGCGAGCGATCGCCCAAGAGGCAGATAATTGCATTAGCTGTGCACCGACCTAGATGCAGTCGATACATGCAACTACGTAGCTGATAATACATACTAATATTATAAAGCTGAAGTGTTTGTTTGTTTGTTTGTTTGTTTGAACGCGCTAATCTCAGGAACTACTGGATCGAATTGAAATTAATATTTTTTTATTGGATAGACCATTTATCGAGGAAGGCTTTAGGCTATATACTAATATTATAAAGCTGAAGAGTTTGTTTGTTTGTTTGTTTGTTTGAACGCGCTAATCTAAGGAACTACTGGATCGAATTGAAATTAATATTTTTTTATTGGATAGACCATTTATCGAGGAAGGCTTTAGGCTATATAACATCACGCTGCGACCAATAGGAGCGAAGAAACAGTGGAAAATGTGTAACGAAAATAACTATTCCACGCGGACGAAGTCGCGGGCACAGCTAGTATTGCACTATTTATCAACCAAATGTCCTATAGTAAATCGTCTGAGACTACATTCCGCCATCTTAGAACGTTCGTGTAAAATTGGCTGCCAAGACCCGTATGACGCTGTTAAAAGTATATCAGATGTTATAAAGAATGTCATTTTATCTTTTAGGTCGTAACTTTGAAAACCTACATTATGATAATTATATTTTTGCCGGGCAGGATGGAAATGTTATGTCCCCGGATTCCGGGGACATGGTGAGAGGAAGGATACGACGTAGTAACACTACATGTATTGACTGCTGCTACTATAATAATAATAATTTATTTAACAAAACATATGACTTATATACTATATCGAGACAGCGCATATCGCTGCTCGATCTATCTACTACGTGATTTACGTGACTCTGTGGAATGCGCTGACAGGGCCGCCACAATATTTAACATTACATGTTCGTGTTTATACGATGTAGGTATTTAAATTCAGATTTATTTAATTTTATTTCTCATTATTTTATTCACAATCATATTATGTCATATTATATACACACATATTAAACCGTCATAAAATATATACCTATACTTAACTAATTAATTAAAAATGAATCACAGCACCGATCCATAGTTTGAATAACTTTCGATTGACTACACCAAATTGGATAGATTCATAAATTCATAAATAGTTATGTAGTATTAGGTAGGTATATACAGTGAAACTTGTTTAAGAGGGACCTGGATAAGTGAAAAACCTCCATATCTGGAACACATGCTGAGGTCCCGGCACTTTAGCTATGAATTACCTCTGTTAGTAAGACAAAAGCAACCTCTTTATCTGGGATAAGTTATTTCTATTTTCTTGTCATAATTACCTCTATAATTGAGAAGTCGCGTGTATTTATCTCTGTAACTGGGATAAAGTCAGTAGGTACACATAGGCTACCTCGGACCTCGGATGTCTCCTCTCTCTTTTGCCTACTCGAACTTCTCTAAATCGGCCCTTATATAACTTAGTTTTAATGCGGTTTCTCTATTAATCGGGTATTTATTTCAAAAAGACCGAAACGAGGACAAAGTCTTTATTATTACGAAAAATAAACTAAAATTAACGTCAGTGCCCGAATCAGTAAAATAATCTGCCTCCAACTTTTAATAATTTTGTAAACGTCAACAACGAATTATTCGTTTCAGGAGAACTGTCTTTAAACCACATTTTTGATATTTTTTATGGAAAATAGTGAATTGTTTACAAAGTAAATACGTTGCTTTGTTGAATACACCTCTATAACAAAGATTACCTATTTTCTTACCTCTGTTAATGAAACCCTCTGTAAATGAAACAGGTATTTTTTTATAACTAGATATCTGGGACACTGCGTAAGTGGAATACCTCTTTAAGTGAGACTAATTTAAAGGTCCCTTGGAAGACCCAGTTAACCAGGTTTCACTGTATAATAAGCTACTAAGCTATAATAACCTACATTATAAAATAAATAATTTATACGTCAAGTCAATACTTATATATAATATAATATATTCATTCAGAAATGTATTTATATACCTACCATTGCATTCTGCGGTACTTCCCTCTGCACAAAGTGCAATATATTGCACATTCGTACCTCGCTAGTGTCCGGTGAGTGGTTACGGCAACCACTGTAACCCAGTACAAGGAGCTAAAGGCACAAAAGCGGTCATTCATAAGATTTGATTCGATTCGATCAAATCGCCTAGACTCTAGGCGGTTACGGGCCTTGACTACGAAACCGAAAGTAGTGAGTTCGAATCCTGCTAGGGGTAGATGTCAGTGAGACGAGCACACGCATCTATACCTTAGTCTTGGATGTTTATGTAAGTATGTTCCTATTTCTATGTATGTTTGTCTAGGAAAACTTTGTTTGGTTGTAATGAATAGGCTCAAAAACTAATGGACCGTTTTTAAAAATTCTTTCACCATTCGAAAGCTACATTATCCACGAGTAACATAGGCTATAGTAAATTTTGAAAAAATAAATAAATAGGGATACGTGCGAAGCCGGGGCGAACGTCTATTATGCAATAAGCATTGCTTAGTTTGAAAGTAGATCAATTGGTGTGAATTGCCCAAAATAAGATAATTATTAATGTTATCTTAACAAATAATTAATGTTACTAATAAAGAACGTTTAATAGTTATCAAGTACTAGCTTCTGCCCGCGACTACGTCCGCGTGAAACTCCTACTTTTTTGCAGTCGGTTAAAAAGTAGCCTATGTCCTTCCTCAGGCTTCAGACTTTCTTTGTACCAAATTTCATTTAAATCGGTCCAGTAGTTTTAGCGTGAAAACGTAACAGACAGACAGACAGACAGACAGACAGACAGAGTTACTTTCGCATTTATAATATTAGTAGGGATAAGTACCTTAACAGGTAACCACAATAAGTTTCTTGATTTTTTAAAAAGCACATATTTTGAGGTGCCTGGAAAAATTATAAGAAATAGATAAATCAATTAGATTAGATCAACAAATAGACTACACAGAAGATGACAAATTAGATTATATTAACAAATAGGTTACTGAAGAGTGACATAAACCGTTAGGTCTAATATTGGATCGCCTAGGTCGTATCTAGTGACCTAATCTGCCAAGACAGGAGCAAGACGCCGCGCTGTGGGAAATCAGTACTCGTGCCAGGCTCTGTTGCCACGCTGCGACACGGGTGGGAAATCCGTGATGGGATTGTGGGCTACTCATGCATACGCCCACACACACACACACACACACACACACACACACACACATATACGCATACATACAACACGCACACGCACATAACACGGGAACATATACACAGATAAATATTATATATTTTAATATTAAATTATATATTATATTGTAAGTGATATGTCAGCTGTCCGGTGCAATGGTCACGCGCACCTAACGGTATCATCCTGCGGCCGCCGCCGGCGCAGCCGACCGCGCCCTACTACACCAGTCTCGATCTGATTACGACGCGGAGCGCACGTCGCCCAGTTGTACCGCTTATACGTTGCTACTATCTTCTTTGCTATTGTGACCGCGTGCTGTGCTTGCCTTTTCTCAGTGCTAATTTCACCTGCTATAACAACTAACATTGTTCCGCCTTATTTCTGTCTAGGTTGTTTGCTTGTAAGTGTGTGCATTCTTGTGGGACTTAATAAACACTAAACATTGTAAGTACCAGTGCATTTTTAATAACCCCAAGAACCGAGTGATAACCAAAGTGGTGACCCCGAACATTTACACGTGCAGAAATGGCAGACGGTGATAGAACAAAGAACATAGTTCAAGATGGCGGCGAAGCGCGCGTTCCCACTAGCGCATCATCCGACATTTACCGTGTCGGAGTTCGAGTACCACCATTTTGGCCTGAGAGACCTGCAATGTGGTTCGCGCAATTAGAAGGTCAATTTGCACTTTCTAACATAACCACCGACTCCACAAAATTTTATTACGCTACTTCGCAACTTGAAACACAGTACGCAATAAAGATCGAGGACCTCATAACTAACCCACCAGCTACCAATAAATATGATAAGCTAAAATCAGAGCTAATTAAGAGACTGTCACCATCCAAAGAGAAGAAAATGAACCAGCTTCTGGTACATGAAGAAATGGGAGACAGAAAACCTTCTGAATTTTTTCGTTATATGAAGAACCTGGCCGGAGAAGAATTTCCAGAAAATTACCTCAGAACCCTCTGGACTTCACGTCTTCCAGAAAATATTCAAGCCCTCCTTGCAGCTCAAACTTCAATGAATCTCGATGAATTAGCTGACCTGGCAGACAAGGTACACGATATCGCACCAGCACAACCGCAAGTGGCCTCAACATCTGCTGCGAAGCCTGAATCAACCATGGAGACAATGGCTAACGCAATCCATGAGTTAAGCCAACAAATGTTCGCACTATCCTCCAAGGTGGATGGTATGTCACAGCCCGTCGGAAGAAGGAACCAACGACGCAGTGCTCAGCGCAATAGATCACCGCAGACAAGATCCCAATCCAGCTACGGTAGATACCCAATATGTTGGTATCATGCGAAATACCGGAATCAGGCGAAGAGATGCATAAGGCCGTGCGATTTCAAAGCGGAAAACTCTCAGGGCAGTCGGTAATGGCGACTGACGATTGCCCGCCTGCACCTGGTCGCCTCTTCGTTACGGACCGCAGATCAAGAATCCAGTTCTTGGTGGATACTGGAAGTGACCTCTGTGTTTTTCCACGGTCTGCATTACGGGAACGGCGAGCAAAGACTAACTACCAACTGTGTGCAGCGAACGGGACTTCAATTGATACCTTCGGATACGTTCACTACAACCTAGATTTAGGCTTGTGTCGCGATTATTCTTGGCGTTTTGTAGTGGCAGATGTCACAAAAGCTATTATAGGAGTAGATTTTTTGTCTTTTTACAATATAGTTGTAGATTGTCGCAACCATTGTTTAATTGATAACAATACTTCACTTAAAGCTACCGCTTCTTCTGCTACCCCATTGGACACAATTTCCTCTGTAAAGGTCATGACTGGTGAGTCCAGGTATCATAACATTCTTAATGAATTTCCAGAAATAACCCGGCCAGCTGGCACTAACCGTCACACATTACATAGTACAGTCCACCACATCCGCACAACACCAGGGCCCCCAGTTGCAAGTCAACCGCGCCGGCTAGCGCCGGATAAATTAAAAATAGCCAAACGTGAATTCGATGCAATGCTTGCAAGTGGGACCGCCCGACCGTCTGAGAGCTGTTGGTCCTCACCCTTACATCTAGCGCCTAAGAAGAACGATGGCTGGCGACCATGTGGGGATTACAGACGACTCAACGCTCGTACAATTCCTGACAGGTACCCGATTAAACACATCCACGATTTCTCTCACAGCGTATCCGGGTGCAACGTTTTTTCCACAATAGACCTGGAAAAAGCTTACAACCAGATACCAGTCAGTTCCGAGGATATCCCTAAAACCGCAATAACTACACCCTTTGGTCTGTATGAATTTCCCTTTATGACGTTCGGTTTACGTAATGCTGGCCAAACTTTTCAAAGATTCGTTGATGAAATGACACGAGGTTTAGATGCTTTCTGTTATTCATACCTCGACGATTTTCTGGTATTCTCAAGTAACGAAATTGAACACGAAAATCACTTACGGCAACTCTTCACGAGGATGAGGGATTACGGTATGTTGGTTAATACTTCAAAATGCGTATTTGGAGCATCAGAGGTGACATTCCTGGGTTACACAATCTCTAAGCACGGTACTAAACCATTGAGTGATAAAGTCGAAGCAATAAAGAACTTCCCAGAACCCAAGACTGTCAAAGAACTAAGAAGATTCTTGGGTATGATCAATTTTTATCGGAGATTTTTGCCAAAAGCCGCTCAAGTTCAGGCACCGTTGAACGCCCTACTAGCTGGAACAGTGAAAGGATCACACCCGGTCAATCTTACTGGAGATACTTTACAAGCTTTCCGCAACTGCAAAGACAATCTATGCGACGCAGCACTTTTGGCGCATCCGGACTGCCACGCTAAATTATGTCTTGTTACAGATGCTTCTGACTCGGCCATGGGTGGAGTTTTACAGCAGTTTAAAAACCATTGCTGGCAACCACTAGGATTCTTTTCTCGCAAACTCAGTCACTCACAGCAAAAATATTCTCCATACGATCGCGAACTCCTGGCAATTTATGAGGCAATCAAGTATTTCAGACATATGCTAGAAGCCAAACATTTTGTCATCTATACAGATCACAAACCAATCACTTTCTCCTTTCATGAACGGAAGAACATCTGCTCGCCTAGGCAGTTTCGTTACTTAGATTTCATCTCACAATTCACGACGGATATAAGGCACATTTCCGGTAAAAACAACGTAGTAGCGGACACCTTATCTCGCATTGATGAAATCGAAGCACTATTCGAACAAAACCTCTCCGTGGCCCAATCTACCGACGATGAACTGAAAAGGTTTCAAAATTCTGATAGTTCCTTATGTCTAAAGAAAATTAATTTACCTGGAAATCGTTTTCCTTTATATTGTGATGTCAGCACACCGAACCCTAGGCCGTTCGTTACTAAAAAACTTCGCAAAGCAGTTTTCGACAAGCTTCACTCACTAAGCCACCCTGGTACGAACGCAACTGCCAAGCTAGTAGCCGAGCGGTTCGTGTGGCCCGGAGTCCGCAAAGATTGTCGATTATGGACTCGGGCATGCTTACCTTGTCAACGAGCGAAAGTAACCCGACACGTGTCTGCTCCTTTAAGTACGTATAATCTACCACCTGCACGTTTCAAACAAATACACATAGACATCGTAGGACCGCTCCCTATATCGCAAGGATACCGATACTGCCTAACAGCCATTGACCGTTTTACCAGATGGCCGGAAGCTATTCCAATTTCGGATATTACAGCAGAAACAGTGGCCCAAGCCTTGCTAGCGGGTTGGATAGCCAGATTTGGTTGTCCCACTGACATAGTCACAGATCGTGGACGCCAATTTGAGTCAACATTATTTCAGTGCCTGTCCAAATTCATTGGCTTCTATCACAAGCGAACCACTGCATACCACCCCGCCTGCAATGGTCTAGTTGAACGATTTCACAGACAGTTAAAAGCGTCGATCACATGCCACGCTAACGAAAGATGGACTGAAAGCCTCCCGCTCGTGCTATTAGGTATAAGAACCGCATTCAAGGAAGATTTGCAAGCATCCTCAGCTGAAATTGTTTATGGCGAAACGCTGAGACTGCCTGGAGATTTTTTTTCCGCAGGATTCAAATAGCCCTCAATTCGACCCAACCGAGTTCGTTGCAAACCTACGGAAATTCGCTAATGAGTTAAAACCCGTGCCCGCATCTCGACATTGTGCACCAAAAGTATTCGTCCACAAGGAGTTATCCCACACCAGTCACGTGTTTTTGCGTGATGACACAGTAAAAAAACCGCTGCAACCAGCTTACTCAGGACCATACGAGGTATTACAGAGAGGTGATAAAGTTTTCAAGCTTCTTATCAAAGGGAAACCCATAACGGTAACAATAGACAGGTTAAAACCTGCACACATCCTCGCCATGGATAATCAGACTGCACTTCACACCCCTGAACCAGAAGATCGTACAGCGAAAATCCTACTTCCAAAAAACCAGATCACACGGTCTGGTCGCACCGTTGTTCATCCCAACTACTTTCGACCGTAGTGACGGTCTCTGGAGGGGAGCGATGTGGGCTACTCATGCATACGCCCACACACACACACACACACACACACACACACACACACATATACGCATACATACAACACGCACACGCACATAACACGGGAACATATACACAGATAAATATTATATATTTTAATATTAAATTATATATTATATTGTAAGTGATATGTCAGCTGTCCGGTGCAATGGTCACGCGCACCTAACGGTATCATCCTGCGGCCGCCGCCGGCGCAGCCGACCGCGCCCTACTACACCAGTCTCGATCTGATTACGACGCGGAGCGCACGTCGCCCAGTTGTACCGCTTATACGTTGCTACTATCTTCTTTGCTATTGTGACCGCGTGCTGTGCTTGCCTTTTCTCAGTGCTAATTTCACCTGCTATAACAACTAACATTGTTCCGCCTTATTTCTGTCTAGGTTGTTTGCTTGTAAGTGTGTGCATTCTTGTGGGACTTAATAAACACTAAACATTGTAAGTACCAGTGCATTTTTAATAACCCCAAGAACCGAGTGATAACCAAAGGATAATGTAACCTGTATCTTAACCATATACCTACCTATATACTTAAAAAAATTATACCTATCAAAAATATAATTATATCTTTTGGACAATTCACAGGACAGGTTAATATATAGCACTCGTGTAAAGGGGCGGTCGTAATAAAGAGGAAAGGTTTGTTGTTTCTTTATATTGAATAGTCTCCAAATCGACTGGATTTGAAAAATGCTTTCACAGTTAGAAAGCTACACTATTATTCCCGAGTGCCATAGGCTATAAAATATATTGCTATAGAATTTATTTTGTCCATTAGGAAGGTATCTAATATCTATCTGTAAGCTTTGCCTAGTTTTAAGCCTGTGATAGTGATATTTTATCATACAGGTATGAATTAAAATGAACAAAAGCTCTACCTACATTTTTGTTGCTGACAGATTTCGTATTTCAATGGATTCGCAGAGTTTTTACTGTAGCCAACATTTTCAACATAAACATTGAAAATTTTCAAAGAATTTCTTTTCACAAAAACGAGTGGAAAGTTGGTTCGTACATACATTTAACATTTTCCTTCTATTTAGTCCCTATTGAATATCTTTTTGGCGTTTTTGCATTTTCTCATTGAAATATAATAACATTTTTCTTTTGAATCTTTTGTAATTTTCAATTTCCTTTTTGTCCGCCCGTATCACTTAAGGGCCTCCAGACAAGTGATTGATAATAGCGTACAAACGATACGAATATAAAATAGCATGGATTTGGCGTAGGCTAACGAGAAGTCACGTGGTCAGTTTTCGTTCGCTTGAATATCAATTACCTATATACATTGGAATGAAACAACTGTTAACGGATTTAACTCGCGTATTTTTAATTTCTGATGCCTTCGCGGTTATTACACATTGGAATGAAACAACTATTAACGGATTTAACTCGCGTATTTTTATTTTATTTTATTAGCTGACAAAAATACGAGAGTTAAATCCGTTAATAGTTGTTTCATTCTAATGTGTAATAACCGCGAAGGCATCAGAAATTATTATACCTATATACAGTTTTAAATTGTTTTGTTCGTTTGCCATTACGGATTGACACTT
Source organism: Polylopha cassiicola (assembly GCA_038024825.1). Lineage (NCBI taxonomy): Eukaryota > Metazoa > Arthropoda > Insecta > Lepidoptera > Tortricidae > Polylopha > Polylopha cassiicola. The sequence continues at coordinate 419,155 of CP149050.1, forward strand.
CTAAACTACGCTCAGATTTCGGTGCAATTCACACAAATATTTAGGTAATATGTCCAAAGATTGTTATGTCTTTAACCCAACCTGCAAACACATTCAAAAGCATTAATTAACAGATAATTTCGTAATGAAAGTGATTTTTCCTGTCCTTGCCCGGGGGAAATCAGAAGCATCAATGACCACATGAATGTCGCCGGGTCCTTCCCGGGTCACCCGAATGCCTTTAATTACGGTATGAAAAGGTCCGCTGCCTAATTAAATTGTGTTGGTTTCGCAACTCTTATTAGAAGTTGTAATGTGTAGATCTGTCAGAAATGTAAGCGTCATTTTTACACTAATGAGCAATTTTTATGTCTACTTATGTAAATGGGCCTACCCATTTACATAAGTAGACATAAAAATTGAGTTTGTATAAATTATGAATTACTCTGAGCCAACTAAAAACCGCCAAACATTTACAAAAAACCAGTGATCCTCTACTAGTTTACCTTTGGTTGATTGATTGAAAATGAAATTAAACCTTAAGAAACGTAATAAATAATAATTATTGGCTGTGGAGATCCTGATGCTGGTGAAAATGATTAGACGGAGCAAGTTTGTACTTAGATTATGACCAGGTTAGTTAAAACTTTACCTATTTGTTTCATAAATTTTACCATTTCTATTAAACAAAAATAATACGTAGGTACATACACCACAACCTACTTTTGCCGAAATAGCGGTTTCATGAGGATTCTTTCGTTTTAATCCCGGAATATTTTTATTCCCGTGCCAGGTGGAATAAAAATGATACAGCACCACTCGTCGCTGTTCGTTAGCGACCAACTAATAAAATTAATCATGCTCATGTTCAAAATGGCCGCCGTCAAGCTGGCCAACCGCGCCAGCACTTTCCAGATTTATCCATGACTGCCAAATTAACGGTGAAAGCACGCTGAAAGTATGAAATAAAAATGTATTTTTCTAGAAAATTCGACGCATATTTTTTTTTATTGCGAGTTAGCTGGTATCCGAGCCCGCTTTCATTATTCTCGTTAAAATGCATTAGACTTTTCAAATAAGAGAACGGCTACTTAAATATCCTTTTAGGTTTTCCCGACGGATTTCCATTTCTCGTCTGTTAATAATGGAAAATATTATTGAGCCACCTTTAAATTGAATCTGAATAATATATAAAGTCGAGCCCTTTTATCTCGCTCCTCCAAAGCTATGTCAGATTGTAGTGTTAACAAATCATAAAATACGAGGTTGAATTATCGAAAACGTAAAAAGCAATTATTTTCATTACGACCCTTTCTAATTTTCTGACTGCGGAATGAATAAACGGATGAATTAATTAAACAACACCAAACAGTCGTTTCAGCGCTCGCAATAATGGCGGCGGTGCCGAAAATTTTTCCCGCCAAATAAAAATAAAATGAGCTGCCTCGTTACCCGGCGCAGTAATCCAATCTAGCTGATTCACGCTGACCCCTTTACACGGGCGTATTTATTTTTCAAGAGATATCAGCGAATATAGTCTGTGGACTCTACCAATTCCGTATAATGCAAGGTTTGTTCCGAATGTAATTCAAAACGTACGCAGAGGCAGGTTCGCCAACATTGCGTATGTAACGTCTTGTTTACACGACCAGGAAATTGCGTTTCAGCCAAACAAAGAAAAAAGATTTGTAACCACAGAAATGGAAAACGAGTAATTTATTATATTGATGATATATATATTGGAGCAATAAAGTTTTATTTACCTATCTAAAAAACGTAAGAGATACAAGAGACACATTTAAATAAATAAAAATGTAGGTACTCATTATTATGGTTATTGCCTCATATTTGCACAAGACCGAGATACTTCGTTTGATAATTTAATTATATTTCGGATGCGAAATTGCTTGTATCAAATAAGGGCCCTTATTTGATACAAGCAATTTCTTACTTACGGGTCCGTAATCTGGAAAAGGTCCGTTTTAATATTTTATCTTGGACATTTTAATTCAACTCTTTCCTGTGTCATTGATAATCTCCATGGCGTCTGAACGCTGGCTACACACCCCGTCTGCGTCTGCTTTATTTAAGCGTGTAATCTAATCTTAACGGGTGCGCTCAAAACCGGAAATTACATTTTGGAAAAGTCTTTGTTTCGTATCTATGGAACGGTGTAACAGCTTTTTGAAATTATCTTGGAACATAATTAATACCTATTATTGTGAAATTGTAAAGTTATTACAAACTTGTAGATATAATTATTATTTTTGTTCAGATGTTGTTATATGTACTTATATGTAATACTAAGACTATATTAAATTAATTTACAGGTAAGTAAGTAATGCATTAATATTTAAAAAAAAAAATTAACATAGGCCCGTTTGTATAGCTATACCTATTAAAACAAATTTACTTACCTTCATTGTAAGTAAAAAACTTTTTAATGTGTTCATGCATCTAAAATAACAAAGACAACAATGTAGGTACCTACCTACATAGTTATTTTATTTTTAAAAATTTACAGCCTGCGCTTCTATAAAGGTAAGCGGTACAAAAGTCAAAACTCCTATACAACCTTTGTACTGCTTTATGGAACTTGTGAGGTGATACAACTACCGTTGGTATTACTGTGTAAAAAGAACTGTCAAATTCTTGTATTTTCTCAGTCACCACACACTTAAGTTTATAGACAGACTCAAGGGCTATTTCTAGAATGATATACCTAGATGACTTTATAATTATACCTAAATAAAACTTTATGAAGTTTTAAAAGCGCTAAGTGTCTCATCATGGCGCTAATCGACGCTCCCTCGTCGCCGGAGTAAAGAGTGGAAAGATAATTACAAACGCTACTTTAGCGATTTAACTCACATTAAACGACAAAAATATCCAAAGTGACAAGATAAAGGCTTTGAAACCTTATTAACATGAAGTTCCATCTTTATTTAATTTATGAATTTGAAAACTCTAGAAAACAAATCAATTACCTAACTAACTTACAAATTAAAAAACTTATATTACCTAATTAAGTCTTTTGCAAGTTTGTCAACAAAAATTAACTCGCTTCTGTTAATTTTTTTTATCTAATTACGACTTGTTAATTATGACAATCCTATTATAAGCGCTTGTAATTTGACCTAAAACTGTTTAATTACGTACCTACACTATAATAATATGTATTGTTTAAAATCATGAGAAATAAATGAATCTAATCTTATATGTAGGTACTTAGGTACCTACCTGCCTACCTATCTGCGAGATAAGTTTAGGTACTTAGGTACCTAAACTTTATTGATTAATAATTATTACCTACAACACAACATGACTGTATCTACCTAACGCAGGTAACAAAAAAAATTATTAGAACAGGAAACGTCTGCAATTTTATTGTGCTCTAATTAGCAAATCAGTAGATACGTAGTATGTATTTAATCTCTACACAGCGTCATCTGTTCAACTGATCATAAATTCATTTATTTTTAAACGAACAAGCCATGTGAGACGTGAGAACTGGAGATAAGCCTTCATCGTTGGCGCGAGCTCAAACAGTGCTGCCAGTGCCTTGCCCGTTAAAAAATAAAATACGAGATAGCTTGTCTATGAATGGCGCGAACATTTTGAATCGATCGAACGAAACGTTTGTCTTTAACGGCCTTTGTGTTGCCAGGAGCGTTTCGGGCTACGTAATAAAACTTGATTTATTGAATGACCAACTAAGGAATATAAAAAGGTACTTAATTAAAAAGTAGGTAAGTAAACTAAGTAAATTACAAGGAATAGATACCTACTTATTCAAGAGAAGCGGTAATATAATTACATAACTGCTTCTGGATTTGCAAACCCTTTCTTCTACATCTACCGACGTAAAAATTAATCTGAGTATAGGTACCTATTGTACTCGTATTTATTTGGTCATCTATTTACAAGTAGATACCTAGGTATCTAAGAGAACATAAGCAAAATAAATGTTAAAATAAACAGACATAACTATTACTCGTCACAAAATACACTATCTGAGTAATAAAATATTATTACCTATAATCTTGAGCTCTTTAAAGCGTTCATAACAAACTACACAAACGAAAATCTGCTATGAAATTTAAATTACCACCACTTCCCAAGTCTTCATTATTCATTAAATAATAGTGCGCTCAAATCTCCACAAGTTCTCTTGAATGGCACAATATTCAAAATGACATTCCACTTGTACGAGCAGCGAGCGGGTCGGACGCTCGAGACTTGGCACATTGCCCCCGATGTGGGGAATAAAGTCGAATAAACTCGCGATGAGACTTTAAACCTCTACAGCACTACCAAGCCCCTATGGCTCTATAAACCGTTCAACTGTTAGGAAGAGATCTTTACAACGTTACTGCGTGCTTTGCCAAGGTAGCATAAAAATAACCTTATTCAGCGACCGAGCTTCGTTCTAACTAATTAACATTAAATAAAATCAAATAAAACCTTTTTATTGAACGTAGAAAGAATTTCCGGTGGGACCATGAAGGTTCGACCTCGAAGTGGAAAGTGCGTGTGTGGGCTCACTTCAAGGTCGATAGTGACCTAGTGAAGGTCGCTGGAAGTTGTGAAGGTGCTTAAGGAGACAGTGAGCGTCATTCTGTTGAAAATGATGATGATTACGTACGTTATTAGATAGGTATTTGAGGTATTATTACGCACTTAAACCTACAAAAAAATATTATTAACCGGCGTGGAAATTAAATTAATATTCAACCTCGGTCTAAATACTCCTTAAACGCCCGAGGGCCAGTTTCAGTGTTTCTCCGTGAAGTTTATAATTATTAGGTAGTACCTGATCTAACTATAGCTAACGCTATGAAAACGAAAAGATCTTAATTATTAAGGACTAGGTATTATGGACTATTTTTGTTACCGTTTGACCTGGTCCTATTTTTTTCTAAAATCTGGACATTCTGATTTTATTTTCATAAAAAAAACCATCCATTGACGTTGATTCATGATTGAACAATTTCTTAAAAAACATACTTAGGTACAGTAAAAAAATCCCAAAGTATTTTAATGAAATACCAATAATATGCAAATAAATGGAAAAAAATCGTAAAGATGACGTAGTAAAATCGTTCCCTTTATTCTCAGAGAGAAATCATTTTCTAATAATTATAAACCAAACTCATAATTTAAAACTACGAAAAATGCGTCTACTCGAACCTTCACCTTACGCTTGCACTCAAGTAGCCTGAGTGAAACGGAACGTACTCCAGCTGATTGACAACTAATGACAACCTGACAAGCCATGACATTGACAGTTGAAATTTCGCATCACAAACAATACGTAAAAGCAAAAAACGATGGCTTTAAGTTATTTTACGGAAAGCGAGGCACCCAGAGACTTTCGAATATCCTCAACAGAAAGTGAAGGGCACTACACAAAATGCCCATTATGCTATACTGTGAAGAAAAACTTCTACTGCCAAGATTGTATTCAAACTGGTAACATAGCGCATTCATCGATGCCTTACGCAGATAGGTACGTGCATTTCGAACTATTTTCTTTCAAATTAGGTGACTCATAACACATTAATTGTGACTGTAAACATTTATAGAATGATATCTTGAATATCATACGCAATTTAAGATGAAAGTTCAACCATATGGAGTATGATTATTTAACGAAGAAATCTTTTGTTTCGTTCTTTAGATTTGTTTCTATATATAGATGACAGGTAAATCCACTTTTACTACCTACACGTGTGTTGTTGTCATTTAATTGCATTAAGTGACTTGAAAAGGTATACATGATAATTATACATACTCTCATTGAGAATGTATACACATTCTCAATGAAAGTATATCTCAAGGTAAGGCATATGAAGGAAGTGGGGATGCTTCTCAAACTATACTAACACACATGATCCATATTTAAGTAACCCTAATAAATAAAATAGTGGGATAGTAAACAAAGATTCCATAAATCACAATTATTACTTTTTAGGGCCCCAGAGCATTAAATCCATAAATTTTGCCATCTTGTGACTATCTGAGAAATCTTACCACTTCTCTTGAGCTTCAATATAGTTAGGTAATAAATAAAATTGTTTATCTGCCAGATAAGTAGTTTGAGCTTTGACAAGGTTTTTATTTATTTTTCTAGATTTTCAGAAAAACAAGTGAAACTACTCAGACTGAAAGCAAATAGAAAACACATATTAGACAGATGTGAGAAATTACTAGCAAATAAAATAAAAAAGGATAGTCTATTGACGGAGGCGAAGCAGTCCAGAGACAAGCTAGACCTGCTGCGGCTGGCCATAGAGCAGCGGCGGAGCAATATAGAGGAAAAGAAAAAACAATTAAATGAATTGATACAGTTTAACACAGAATTAAGGTAATGTCTGTGTTTGCAGGCAGTTTTTAAATAATTGTACATACTTTAAGCTTATGGCATGTTCGACTAATGGCCAGAACCCATGACTATGAAATTCGAGGTTGCAGGTTTGAATACTAGCGACAGATGTCAGTGTGATGGACATGAGTACTTGTACTTGAATCTTGTATGTCATACATAATATATATGTTTAAGATTAATTAATTTGAATAACAGTTATTCTCACTAATGCAGTACTACCCACACACAACAGTAAATTTGGAGCTGACCGGAAATCCATTATCCAAATTTATTTAATCTATGTGTTAGGCTTAAGAGCCTCCTTTCAGGAGTCTCGCCACCCATCCAGTTTTGCAGTGAAGGCCCATTAGCTGGCCAACTGCGCTTCTGTATTCAGTTCGAAAAAAAAAAATCTATGTGTCTATTTTATAGTTGTTTAGGTACCTACACTTTGTATATCTTTTTAATTTTTTATCAATAAGCTTCAAAAAGATCCCTTAATATGCCTTTGCACTTAAATCACCTGCGGCAACAATATATTTTCATCTAATTCCAGGCTGAAACTACCCCGCTACCAGAAGCGCGTGTCGAGCCTGGAGAAGCATGCTCAGGTACAGCGGCTGGAGCTGCACGCGCGCGTGAGCACGCAGCAGGACCGCGCCGGCGAGCTGGCGGCGCTGCGCCGGGAGCGCGTCAGACATCTGCACAAATACATATTCCCAGTTTACATCAGCTACGACACTAGGTCAGTGTTACTGGGCTCCCGGGGAAGGGTATAAGTGTAATGGACTTGTGATGAACTTATGCCTTTTTTAAATATGGTCTCAATTTCTCCTACTAAAATTTATAGCGTATTTTATACCTACATGTGTGATGTCATTTCTCTCATCGTTCCTATTAGTTCAAGTGAGGTTTTTTGGGAAAGGGTATCTTCTGCTGACCTTCATAAGAGCTTGTAAAAGCCCAAATTAAATAAATTATATATTTTTGATATTGGAATAAAACAACTATTAACGGATTTAACTCGCGTATTTTTATTTTATTTTATTTGCTGACATTTCCGAAATTATTATATATTTTTGATTTCGATTTTCCTATAAAAAAAATAATGCAAAACATGTGACCTGTGATGCATGTAAATGCATGTACGGCTCGTGAACGGGCGCTGTTTGTAGGATGGATTTTAATGATAACTTTATTTTTAAAATCAGACCAGTATTTCCCGCATTTACCCGTAATGCATTAAAGCAAACAATCAAACTGTTTATATTGGTGCAGCGACAGCATCGAGGACATGGAGTTCGTGGGCGGCGCGCCGGAGCCGGAGCCGGAGCGCGAGCCGGCCGCGCGGCTGCACCTCGCGGCGCCCTGGCTGCGCGCCGACCACGACCACAGCCACGCGCTGCTCTGGGGTGAGAGACGAGACGAGACACGAGACACCCTCACGTACCTTACACATCTATATCAAAATGCATACTTGGATCTATTGTATTTACATAGGTGAAACCGTGATGTATAAAATGTGACATTGACAAAACTCAGTTTTATGGATGATACTAGCTGTCCGCGGCTTCGCACGGATCATCTTTTTTTATAGCCTATGTCACTCGGGAATAGTGTAGCTTCCCAACAGTGAAATATTTTTTCAAATCGGTCCACCCGTACTGGAGCCTATTCAATCGAAACAAACAAACCTATACCTACTCTTTATAATATTAGCAAAATTCGTTTTTGGAGATATTCTCGAGATATGAAATTTAATTTCAAACGCTTTATTATCATTGATTTTATGATTTAAATCGATAGTTTTATCCATCGTATTTTGTTACTCCATTTAAGACTCTAAGTCTGCACATTTAAATTTGAATTCACGCTGTGAAACATTTCAATATGTCACGTTGTTCAGGCAAAAGTGCAAATTAGGTAGGAGCCGAGATCGAGCGAGTTGCACGCGCTAATTTGTTGGGCTCTTTCACGCGTGTAGTTTCTTGACTCCCTACAACTTATTTATCTCTGTCCCTGTCCCTATGACCTCTAGCACACGGCGCGTTTTAAACGCGCAGTCGACGCGCAGATGACTTGCGTATACGCACTTCAGACGAAATTGAAACGCTACCTTGTAACTCTAAACACATCCGGAGTGATCGTGAAACGCGCGTCTACTGGGCATATACGCGCAGTTAACCCCGCCGCATATGGGCATTTGCACTTACGTCCATCACACGTGAGAGCAAATGCGGTGTTTGCTACTGCGCCATAGGTTTTAAATACAGCCACTGGCACACGGCTCGTGACAGCCAATGCGAGTGTGGGCATATGCGGCGGGGTTTACAGTGATACTGACGCAGGTAACTATGGCAACATGGGACTCTGCGCAATGTGTTCTACGCGCGTTTGTATCGTTTTCTACGCGCGTTTGCATCGCGTTCTACGCGCGATTGCATCGCGTTCTACGCGCGTTTGCATCGCGTTCTACGCGCGTTTGCATCGCGTTCTACGCGCGTTTTAAATACGTCGTTTGCTCGTGTTTCATGACTCTCGCCCCTCGGGGGTGAGCCGCTACACTGCACGAAACTGTAGTTCGGTGCCGGTATCTGAAGCGTAGGAGAGCGGTGTGAAGTGTTAGGGCCATAGTACACGGCGTATTTTAAACGCGCCGACGACGCGCGTTTCAGGAACGCGCGTCTTCGGCGCCGTGGACGCTGCTTGTTGCGTTTACATTGATGAAACAAGCGCGCGCATGAAGCGCGTATACTCGCGTTTGAAGCGATACAAACGCGCGTACAAAGGAGCAGAGTAGGGGCAAAACGCGCTGTATCTGCGCGCATAAGCGCAGTAGAGGCGCGTTTTACGATCGCCCCGTGTGCTTAGGTTACTGGTTTGAAGCGCGTCGTCGGCGCGTTTAAAATACGCCGTGTACTATGGCCCTTACTGTAGCGGTATACGTTACGGCTGTGTCGCGCTCGCAGCGAAGCAGAACAAGGAGGGCGCGCTGGCGGCGGCGGAGTGCCCGGCGGAGTCCCCCGTGCACCGCACCGCGGCCGCGCTGGCGCTGGCGGCGCAGCTGCTGGCGCTGCTGGCCTGGACCCTGGACGCGCGCCTCCCGCACGCGCTCACACTCAGGTCACGCACACACACACACAGCACACACACACACACACACACACAGCACATAATTATTCCACATATTATTCGTAATAAAAAAAAAACATTTTCTTTCCTTTGACTGTGTAAAAACAATGTATGTTTGTATCGTGCAGCGAGTACACGAGCTGGCGCTTCTCGGAGGCGGCGCTGGCGCGGCGCTGCGGCCGCCTGGGGGCCTGCGCCGCCGCGCTGTGCCTGCGCGCCGCCCTGCCGCCGCCGCCGCCCGCCCTGGACCACGCCGCCCCGCCCCACGCCGCGCCGCCCGCCCCGCAGCACGCCGCCCCGCCGCCGGGGCCGCCGCCCGTGCTGGCCGCGCTGCACGCCATCGCCAACGCCGCCAGCGCCGACGACCCCAACCTGGGACGGTACGACGACATGTCCATATTTTAATAAATATCCTTTACTATTCCAGTACATTTATAGTACAGTGGCTAATTGTTTGTCCTCAGAGTGGAGGCGTGGACGAGCGACAGCCTGGCGGCGGCGCTGCAGTGCTGGGGCTCCGCCGACGCCGCGCTGCTGGAGCCCGACCCGCCCGAGCACCTGCACTGGCCCGACCACGAGGTACATACACAATGAAACGAGATTACACGCAAACTCCACTTAATAACACTAGATTACACGCAGACACTACATAATTCCACTAGATTACGCGCAGACACTACATATTGACGCTAGATTACATGCAGACACTGCATAATTACACTAGATTACGCGCAGACACTACATAATGACACTACATTACGCACAGACACTACATAGTGGCACGAAATTACTCGCAGACACTACATAATTAGATTAGATTACTCGCAGACACTGCATAATGACACTAGATCACACGCAGACACTGCATAATGACACTAGATCACACGCAGACACTGCATAATGACACTAGATCACACGCAGACACAACATAATGACACTAGATCACACGCAGACACTGCATAATGACACTAGATCACACGCAGACACTGCATAATGACACGAAATTTAACACTTGAAATTGTATGTGACAGGCGAGGACGGGTGGTTCTATAAGGGTCCTATCTGTGTTGCAGTACCCGGAGGCGAGCCCCTCCCCCCCCGCGGCGGCGTCGCCCCCCGCGGCCCCCTCCCCCGCGCCGGCCGCCTCGCTCGTGTCCTCCGCGCTCGCCTCCGTGTGGCGCGTCTGGAACAAGTAGCACGCACACACAGCACACACACACACACACACACACACACACACACACACACAGCGCACACACACACACACACACACACACACATACACACACACACACACACACAGCTCACTACGGAGCAGTCGCGATATTGCAGCTAGCTAGGTGGCGAGGTAGTCGCGACTAACTATTATATTATATTTAAGGTCCATTTCACAATATCCAAGTAAATCCTTGTTTTCACAACTTTTCCAGCTAATAACATCACACAAATGGCGCTGAAGCAACAAATTCGCTTGTAAAAGAAAGTGCAAAGACCGAATTGAATTATGAGAATTTTCGACAACTCATTAGTGGTCCCTATGGTGTAAAGGTTAACACGCTGCTGCTAGTAAAGGCGTGGGCGTGCCTTCGAGTCCCACTGAGGGTCTCTACTTTTTCTACTCTTATCTTGGTACAAATATCATTATAATGAAAAACGAATGATATTGAACCAAAAATATCGATCTAATTTCGAAGTAAATAGTAGTCGAAATAAATTATCTTAAATTTATCTTTTACTACAATTGTTGCAAACGGGTTACTTGGAAATTTTGAAATGGCCCTTATAGACCGAAAGCGATGGAAATTGGTTGCTATGACAACGCCGTTACTTTATTTTCGTTGCCATGACTACACACATTAGATAGAAACTTAGAATTTAATAGTACATTACGCACCGAGGCCAGTAAAATAAAAAATGTCTCAGATCACATGTAATTGTCGTCCGAGGCGAAGCCGAGGTTGACAAAAATGTGATCTGAGGCTTTTTATTTTACTGGCCGAGGTCAGTATACTATTTTTCTGTTCGACGAAGCCAGAAAGCGGAAATTTCATTTAGCGCAGCGGCCACAAAGTTGACGCTTTCTGGCCGGAGGACGGAAAAATAACATTAAATAATTTGAGAGTGTTGACAGGTGATAATGACAATTCTATTAAAATTGTCATCACGAGTATATAGTTTAAATAGCTTGGAATAAATAACGCGAGAAATTTGTCAATGTCATAATTTAACTGTCATTTTGTCGCTCTCTGTCTAATTATGACAGTTCGATATTTAGTTGATCCAAATACAAAAATGTATTTTGTAATATTTACCGTGCAGTCCGTGTTACTAATTTGAACTTTATTGATATTTCTCATTAGGTATAATTTAGAGTTAAAAAAAAACTGAAGTCGCTTACGTCATATTGCTCCAGAAACGTATCGAAGTATTAGGCGGTTGTGTAAATAAATAATTAATTTCTACTTTTATACTTCACCCCCTCAATATAGATATACAAATATAATTTTGTCAATTTATCATAATTCATAAAATATCTATAGAAAGACCATCAAGTAGATTACCAAAAAATATTGGACACAATATTGTGACGTCACGAGCCCCCACTCCCGAACTTTTGAAGATGGGAAAAAAAAATATTTGTCCAATATTTTTAATAACAAAATGACGGACTAAATAGAATGGGGTGTTATGTTATTCAGTCTACAGCAAGAATGAATTCGTTTTGTAGTAAAAAGTAACCTTATGTTTATGTAAATAAGGTCGGTTTTAAAATTTCATTTCGATTATTATTGCAGTGAACTCATAATTACTACGAAACAAAGATTGTACAACACCAAGTCATTATCTGTACATGCTATAGCTTATTTTTGTAAAAATGTACGCTATATTAAATAAACTTCTCTACAAACATTTTTTTTATTTCTTAATTCAAATAAAAAAACATTTCAACAAAACAACCTTTATTATAATAAATAAATTAAATTATAATTAAAAAATAACGACTAGCAAACAATACTGATACCAATATAAATGCTAAGAAATCTGAGTCTTGGGAAATACTGTTTATGAACTAAATTTATACCTTAAGTCTAAGGCAGTAAGTGTTAGAATATTTTGCAGTCCATGGCATTTATTAGTTTGTCGCAAATCGACACTTAGTTAAACTTTGAGACGAAACTTTTAACGGTCTAGAGGCGCCTTGACTGTAAAACCGGAGGTAACAGGTTCGAAACCTGCTACGGGCATATGCCATTTAAAAGTACTTAACTCATATCTTTTCAGTACTTTATGACAGTAGGTAACACGTGACCGTATCACACAGTGATGGTCAACAGTGAACGTGAAAAGTGATATTATTTGACAGTGAGACATAAATGTTAACAATTCTAGACAGTGACAGTATTTAACAGTGAAAGTCATAAATGGTAACAATTCTAGACAGTGACAGTCATACACTGACAGTTATTTAACAGTGAAAGTCATAAATGGTAACAATTCTAGACAGTGACAGTCATACACTGACAGTATTTAACAGTGAAAGTCATATGTCATAAAATTTTAAAGAGTGACGGTCATGCACTGACAGTGCTTATTGGACAGTGACAGCCAAAATTATGTTGATCATTTTAGACAGTAGAAGGCATACGCTGTCAATATTTGACAGTGATATGACAGTAACGGTCATCGCTTGGCCCAGCGCCGGTGACAGTCCAGCATGCCTTCATTCAGGTGCTCCATCCGCTCGACTAACTCTTCTGTCGGTGACATTTCTCTCTGAAATAACCGTTTAATATTTAATATCTTATCCTTACTATCCTTACTAATATTATAAATGCGAAAGTAACTCTGTCTGTCTGTCTGTCTGTCTGTTACGCTTTAACGCTAAATCTACTGGACCGATTTAAATGAAATTTGGTACAAAGAAAGTCTGGAGCCTGAGAAAGAACATAGGCTACTTTTTAACCGACTGCAAAAAAGGAGGAGTTCCACGCGGACGAAGTCGCGGGCAGAAGCTGGTGTTTTATACATATTAAATTACTAGCGACCCGCCCCGGCTTCGCACGGGTGCTATAAACCTTCCTCTTGAATCACTCTATCTATTACATCCGTTGCGCAGTTTTAAAGATTTAAGCGTACATAGGGATATAGGGACAGAAAAAGCGACTATGTTTTATACTATGCAGTGATATTAACTGCCATGTATGTAGGTAAGTCAGTACAACATGCCTAATTTAAAAGAATTTTGGTAAAAAATGAAAGGACATTCAGACATGACGAGTTTTTAATTCACCTACCTACTTAATCTATGTAAAATCTATATCTATACTCTATACTCATATAATAAAGAGGAAAGGTTTCTTTGGATTGAGTAGGCTCCGAAACGGCTGGATTTGAAAAATTCTTCCACTGCTGGAAATCTACGTTCACCCTAAATAACACTGCTATAGAATAGGTATTTAAAAAAATATATGGATTCGTGCGAAGCCGGGGCGAACAACTAGTATTATATACTTAGGTATAGCTTAAAACGTTATCTCACCGGTAGCGGGGCGATGCGCACGCGCCGGCACTCGTGCTCCCGCGCCGGCGCAGCCCAGCGGCAGCTCTGCGCAACACAACGACATGACAATCACTACAGCTTAGATTACAATTTATCCTACTAGACTTCTCACATCTCCTGAAACATCTAGACGAGCTCTGCTTCGCCTCGGACGACAATTACATGTGATCTGAGACATTTTTTATTTTACTGGCCTTGGTGCGTAATGTACTATTACGGTTCAATTACAACTATAACTTACAATATCGCCGCAAGGTGGCAGCCGCTTCCTCGACATCCTCTTCGGCGGCATGGGAACCGACGAGCAGCTAGCTATCTCGCTCCCACTCGTGCGCTCGTCGCACCGTGTGCAAGTCTCGCTCGAACGCTTCTGGACGCACGACGTGAAGCTGTTCGTCTCGCTCGCTCTCCTGCTGTACGCGTTCGTCTCGCTCGCTCTCGGCAGACATTTAGAGCAGCACGGCTCGTTTTCGCTCGCACTCGTGCGGTTGGAATGGGTTGAATCGCTGCGCAAGCAATTGATCGTCGCCTCTTGCTCTTTTATTTTTTGTTGTTGTTCTCTAAAAACAAGACATGATTATGAATCGGGTAGATGGACAGACTTTTCTTAATACCTACTGTCATGATTTTTAAAAAGTATTGTTATTTGTTTAGTCTTAGTGGTATATTTAAGTTACAAATGGCAACATTCACGCTGATCTATGATTGGCTATTGTATATTTTGACCAATGGCGGACAAGCGAGCGTGGCCAATCAGCGGCGAGCCTCGGGCTGTCATGGTGGAAGACGCGGGAACGAGAATGGAGATGGCGGTTTTTGGACAAAGATTGTAAAATAAATTCGTAATGTTTGGAGGTTGAAGGTTAACGGCCTGTCAAGACTTATACGCGATTACAATTAATGACTAAAAGTTGTTACGTAAAAGGAATTTACTAGTACATGTTAGAAGTCGTGATTCTCAAGAACGGAATAAAGTAATCAAGTTGTATTTGGTGTTTAATTCATCACACTAGGTACTTACTTAGTTACTGAATAATTGATTAAAAACTACAAAGAAATAACAACTAGTGAACTCATCTCATTTTTCGTTTTAAGTCAGCGAGCCAAAGATGGTCATTTAATTTTTTCACGCTGTCACGAGAAAGTCACTTAAATTAAAACAACTCAAACAATCCTTACACCTCTTTTATAGAAATCGGTGCACAGTAAGTAGGTAGTCGCTCGCTACGTATAAATATCAAAAAATAAAGGGAAAATTAAAATAGATATTTCTTTATAAAATAAATTGTCATATTACGGGTCAATTTAGTTAAAAATATCAAAGTAGCGAATGGTATTCGGATAGGCGACACCAGTCGGCAACTTCACTTTATTCCATTTTCAATCTTCGGTCCCTACAATTAAGGTACACAGTCACCTGGCCAGCGCCCTCTGGCGGCGCATCCAGTGTCTGACAGCGTGCGTGACGCGGCGCGACTCCGCGCACAGCGCCGCGCCGCGCGCGTGCGCCTCCTCCAGCTGCGCCTGCAGTGCGCACGCGCATCGCTCCTTCTCTCTGCACCACCGACAACATAGACACGAGGATCACATTGAGATAAATAAAAACCTTCTCTCTTCGCCGCCACCACCACCGTGAATATAGAGAGACGATGAACACATTCAGATAAATAAAAAACGTTTTTTTTAATTCACACCTGGTACCAATGCTGTCAATGGTAGCGCACAAAGCCTAGGGTGACGTCACGTTATGGTATAAATTGTAGTGCGCCGCCACCGCACAGAGAGACGAAGAACACATTTAGAGCCCCCGCAAACCACAAACTTTAGAAGCGCTTATCTTTTTCATTTATTGTTCAATTGAGAAAAGAAAAAATGCGTATTCCATATTCTTTGACAATCTATTTGATAGCCAAAGAAAAAAGACAGCTTCTGTCCGCGACTTCGTACGCGCACGATAAGCAACAATATCGTTATACAATATAACCTATGTGTTATTCTAGTGTATAACCAATATTATTGTTAAGTTTCATCAAAACCCATTCAGTAGTTTTTGCGTGAAAGAGTAACAAACACACACTTATCGCCTTTATAATGCTAGTGTGATTACCTGCAACAGAGCTCCAGCTCCCGGCAGTGTGAGCTGGCCACATGCAGCTGTTCCTGCAAGTCCCTGACCTGCGCTTCGCTGGCCGACAGCGACGACCGCCACTGCGACACTTGCTGCGTCAACTGTAGAACCTCTTGACGGATTTTCACGTTCTGGAAATTTAGACAGCTAATACACACTACACACTACACTATAGATTTCTCTATAGCGTAGTGTGTAAGAACTACATAGCATAAAACAAAGTCTCTGTCGATGTGTACCGTCCTTATGTATGCTTAAATCTTTAAAACAACGCAATGAATTTTAAAGCGGTTTTTAATAAATTAAGTGTGTCGAGAGGAAGGTTTGTAGCACCCGCGTGAAGCCGGGGTAGATCGCTAGTCTATATAATACGGTACCTACATACAAATTGATACCTACCTAATAGCAATTCCCATAGTTCTGTATACACAGATAAACGACAGGACCGATTTCATTAATTCAATTTTTCTTGAGATTGTTATGATCAGGAGATGGTTCTTATATAAGAAAATAATTAGGAAATTTGAGAAAACTTTATGAAAATATTAACTGAGTACCATCTCAATGATGACAATTGTCAAATCGATTGATTAATGTAGCGCTGTTTTGCCGACCACGTATGCCGGGACCTCTACTCACTGATAATAAAATGTGGGACATTCCTGATTTATAATTAAGTCATACCTCCTTGATGATCTGATCCGCTTTGTCCACCTCCGCTTGCAGTTCTTGTATCGTGGTCTCCTGCATATTGCATCGCTGCTGCGACTGCAATAGCTCCGCCGTCTTGCCGTTTAGTAATACTGTGATAAAAATAATTTCCTTCTGTTTCTCTTATAATACATGTAATACATGTTTATCAGTTTATTGCAATAGTGAAGCGTTCTGACGTTACGAAAAATATATTTTTTTTGCAGTAGACCTATAGTCTAGATAATCTAAAGTTACCTACCTCATTCAATTAGAAACGAAATTGTAATGAAACAACTATAAAGGATTTAACTCGCGTATTTATTTTATTTTATTTACTAACGTTTCGCATTTTTTTCAGTTTCCATTTATAATCGTAGCACGACTGAGCTGACAATAGTCTAACGCTAACTTAACTTTAGCGTTAGACTATTGTCAGCTCAGTCGTGCTACGATTATGGAAACTGTAAAGAATCCGAAAAGTCAGCTAATAAAATAATACTAAATACGCGAATTAAATCCGTTAACAGTTGTTTCATTCCAATAAATACCTAATACTTATTTTCGCAGTATGTAGACTGAAGTGGCTATAGTTTAACAAGTAAATAGTAGATAGTCTAAAGCTACTTCATACAACTACGAACATGGAAGCTTAGAACTCCAAAATATCACAAGAGTTTGAAATGAAACAACTATAAGATATTTAACTCTCGTATTTTATTTGTTGACGTTTCGATAACTTTACTATGTCCATATTCGCAGCCGACTTAAATGACGATAGTCTTACACTGTATTACTAATTTAGTTTATTTTATTTTTTACTTTAGTGTTGAAACTATCGTCGGCCGACTGGCTACAAATACTCTTATGAAATGGACTGACTATATAGAAAACGTTAGCAAATAAAATAAAATACGCGAGTAATAGTCTAAAAAAATAATACTATACAACAAAGAGTTATCAAAATACCTTGAGCTTGTTGCAGCTGTCTAGCTAAACCCTCGCAGGTGGTGCTCTGGTCTTTGGATCCTTCCTCCAGCTTTGCCAACTTTTGACGAGTTTTCTGCAGCTGTCAAAAATTTTATCACATCACCAAAATTCCATTAATAGTACTCACTCACAATCTCAAAATTAATGTACTATAAGAAGGACGGAAAGTTTCATAAAAAATAACTAGATAAATAAGTACTTTTACAGTTTTGTAAATATAATATGTTTAAAATATCGCGGTGGTTGAAATAATAATTTATATATTAATTATAAAACCTTTACCTCTATTTCTTTTTGTTCTATTTTCTTCTGTAACTCTTGATCGAGGGTGTCGTTTTTCAAAAGAGATGTCTCCAATTCGCCCACTCTCTGCTGAAGTTTCTCCAACTTGATCTAAAACAAGAGCAAGTATACATACAAGTAAATAGTGACGAACAACCAGTAGGGGAGATAGGGGAGGGATGGGCACTTTTTCACAAAACTAATTATTAAAAATTAAATTAACAATATAATCAAAATTTACTTCCAAGTTGAGTTGCGCAATGTATTTGGGTAGATGTTTCATAAACAACAGTTTACAAATTATAAGCAGTCTCTAAGTTATACCATGATTTCAGAACCATGTCAAATGTGCCCAAAGCTCCCTATGGTAGGGAGGTACGGGCACCGGCTATGGGAGGTTTGGGCATGACATATAAAACACTTAATATTTATAAAATAATTAAAATATGCAAAGTAAATTATGGTCAAATATATAATCTCAACTTATATGTAATTACAAAAGTCATCAAAATAGGCTAATTACGAGCTTGAGGCTTCTTCAATACATAATGAAGTTTTGAAGAATACATCATGTGGGTACTTCGCAAAATTTTCTTCTTTTGAGGTAAAAAAATGTGAAGTTACCATTTCCATGAAGAATCTTTTATGTATCAATGTTTCAGATATCTTTGCAAGTGAAAGCAACAATATTTTCTTTTTATATATTTTCTTATATTGCATTGGGCATGCCCAAACCTCCCTCAAAAAAAGTGGCCATTGCTCCCTCTGCATATTTATTGATTTTAATATTCTAGTAAAAAAAAATAGTTATATATTTTAGCGTGACTTGCAAACTAATTTATACCTTAGCACATATATAATTAAAAATAATATTAAAAAAGAACATACCTTCAGCAGGTATTTTTTTCATTTACTTTAAAATCATAACAAAATAGTTACATTGATCGGTGTCGAAACTAAATATGCGCCTGTATTTCACAAATGAACGAAATAACACGTATTCTATGGATGAACATTGTGGTCAGTGGGTAGACTAATGTACCAAAATAGGGAATTAAAAATATATATATTAGAATTGGAAATAAAGGGGGGTGCCTATGTCTCCCGACTGCCCGTCCCTCCCCTACCTCCCCTATGCAATTGGAAAAAAATGATAAGGTAGCACTAACCTCAAGGTTTTCGTTTCTTCCTTTTAACTCCATGTTCTCTTCTTCTAATCCACACGTGCAGTCGCCCTGTAACAAAATTTTAAAAAACATGAAAATCTAAATATAATTATTACAATAATTTGCCTAATCATTGGGTACAAATTATATTTTAAAGTCAATACTTTTTTTTTGTGTAATCTAAATTTTATATTATGATGTCTTTATTCAAAGGCACTAAGTACATAGTTATATTATAATATCGACGTCATTTAGACTCGAAGAGCGTAAACGCCTTTTTGGCCGAAATTACTTGTTGATTGAATTTAGTTCTGTTAAGTATTTTTCAATTTATATAAGAGAATTTTAGTTTCTATAGCTAAAATTCTTCAACTTAATACAACCCGCGTATTTTTTGAAGTCATTGCGTATATTTGTTCATTTTATACTTTTTAGGTAACGCACTGTATACTTCATTATTACAAAATTGAAGGTCGTATGTCGTAGTCGCATCGTATAGTTAATCGCATTTAGTTTATCAAAAGACAGTTGTACGCCTAACGTCAAGCATGTTCATATATCGACATACAGAGAGAATTCCCTTGAGCTGATGCAACTGATCCATGATGTCCTGAAGGTCATCAGCCACGCCCGGCTCCGACCCTCGCTCCCACATGCCCTAGCAATCAAACACACAGTCAGACAAACAATTTTATTTAACACTTGACTATTACACGCTTTAATATTATGGTTAGCTAGAGTAGATTATATTAATACACCGCTTTAATTCATGCATTACAAAATAACTTATTTAATATGAATTATAAATTTAAACAGAATAATATAAAAAAAACAGTTAAGAATATTACAAGTTACTAGTAAAGATTTAAAGTAAAA
The DNA here is from genome assembly GCA_038024825.1 of Polylopha cassiicola. Taxonomy (NCBI): domain Eukaryota; kingdom Metazoa; phylum Arthropoda; class Insecta; order Lepidoptera; family Tortricidae; genus Polylopha; species Polylopha cassiicola. Next base: position 439,326 of record CP149050.1, read on the forward strand.
TTATTTTATTATTAATAAATTAGTAAAAACACACCAGTTTTAGTTTAACTATTGTGCAATCGCAATACCGAGTCGTTGTTTGAACTGTTCAGGAAATTTGATATTTCCGCCTTCAAATTCTCCACTTCTACCACGACGTCCTATAAAAAGAACAAAAAATATTACATTCGAATATGGACTTCATTATATAATAACAATAAAGATGTTTTTTACCTGGCATTGTTCTATAGACCACTTCTGAGTGTTGATGACGTTCTGCAGTCTGTCTATTTGTTTTGATTTATCTTTATCCATCAATCGTACGTCCAAGTATGATTTTCGTAGAAGATCTATTAGTTCCTCTTGCTTTGCTGTCTGCAAGAAAAACTTATTTTACATGTGTACAAAAAAAAATATTCTCAAAAAATAACCACAAGAGAATTTGAAAAAAAAAATCAACCCATAATAATAAAGGTAAAGTTAGGTATATGAAATCTAGTTTCAAAAGGTACTAAAACTGTAGGTACCTATTCAGAAAAGCAATACATATTTATGATACGTTAATTTTAAGGTTTTCTTGAGGTATATGATAAAACAAAGATATAGTCAGAAATGTTTACCTCATAAAAGCACTCTCTGTAAAGTTCTTCAATCATAGAGAGATTGTCCTGTAAGGTGTTCACCATGTTTTTCTGCTTCTCCACATCCTAAAATCGCGGTGAAACCCATAAACAATTCACTATCTTCATCATCATCATCAGCCTATCGCTAATTTATTCATTATTATTTTAAAGTAGTGATCAGACTTTGAAATTATACTTATATTGATTATAATAATGGTTTGGTTGATCTAAGCAAGTATTACATCATAGTCTGTTATAAGTTCTATACCTACAAAAAAAAGCTCTACATTTGTTAGTGTGTATTTTTTGTAATAATTTTTTCTCAAACATGCAATGAAATATCGTCCTTACGTGCGTCAAAACACGCCAGGAAATATATCATTCCTGGCCTAGGCCGGGAAGTAATTTCTTTTTAATTTGAATATCAACATGGCGTTGATCTTCATAAACAGTTTAAGCAACCGTTTTTTTTTTAATAAGTTAGAACTTTATTGTACCAAAAATATTCGCGTTAATGCCTATATTATACACGAACTGAGAATAAAAAAAGAATCTGTATTATTAGATTAATTTCATTTTTATACTTGTCATGATTTTTAAAAAGTATTGTTATTTGTTTAGTTTTACTGGTATATTTAAGTTACGAATGGCAGCATTCGCGCTGATCTATGATTGGCTATTGTATATTTTGACCAATGACGGACGAGCGAGCGTGGCCAATCAGCGGCGAGCAGCAATCAGAGCTGTCATGGTAGAAGACGCGGGAACGAAAAAGGAGATGGCTATCTTTGGACAAATATTGTAAAATGAATTCGCAATGTTTAGAGGTTGGAGGTTAACGGCCTGTTGAAGACTTATACGCTAATACGATTGATAACTAGAAGTTGTTAAGTAAAGGGATTTACTGGTACATGTTAGAAGTTGTGATTCTCAAGAACGGAATAAAGTAATCAAGTTGTATTTGGTGTAAAAAAATAAAAAATCCTGTTATTCAAGTGTAATTTATTTTATTTGAATGTTGTATTTATTTATTTCATTGCATTACTTTGAGAAAAGCACTATACATGCCTAGCCGGGAAGGGGCTTGCAAGCCTCGTAACAATATCCGGCCTCCCTTCGGTCGGCCGTCTATACTGTATACTCGGCTCGCAAGCCGTCACTTCCCTGCGCCGTCTGTAATGTACTATTATTGCCTCACTATTTTGTTTTGAGGAGTTTTAATTTAGGTAATGAAATAATCTTACCTGCAACTCGGCACTGATAGAAATGTCTGTCTTATCAATTCTGCTGTTCTCTGCTATCTGATGTAATTTGCGAAGCTGCAAAATTTTGATCCAATAATTCATTTATAAACCAACTTTACGATAAGAAATATTATACAATCAAGTGAAAAGAAACTTTACCTCTTGCGCTTTAGAGTCCAACTCTTTCCGCAACATTGTCGCTCGTTCAGTGAGTGTCGCAATACGCTCCTCCGCCACGCCGAGACTCGAACCCTGGACTCTGATCGTCTCCTCCTTATTCTCTAGCTGAAGTAAATGAAACAATAAATATATCTTTTAATAATCAATTAGAAATTTTATACATAAACCTCAATGTCCTCTCTGTAGAACAGCACTTGGTAGGAAATCTAATATAAGTAATTAAAAAAAAATTGCAAATATTCACATGCTTACAAGTTACAGTGAAATAGATCCTAAAAAGTTGACTTAAAAATAGTAATAAATGTTTTGATAAAAACACGTACTTTTGTACGAGGCATTGTCAGTACCTACACAAATAAATTTAAATATGAATGCTTATTTACATAAAGTTATTGCTAACTGTAGATCACAGTAAACTTACAATCTGCAGTGTAGCCATTAACTTATTGCGGTAGAACTGATCACACGCGCCCGCGCAGCTCGACCCGCCGCCGCTGTCCTGACAGACAAACAGCGGAGTTGAATACTAGCTAGGCATTGGAAGTCCGATGGGTCAAGAGATAGCCTCATTAACTCATTAGCAGCCATAACAATTAATACTAAAGCGTAATAAAATAAATATTTAAGCGGGCTTCCATACTACAAAAATGGGCTATATGCCGTTTTTTAGATAATGATACGAAACCCTTCGTACGCAAGTCCGACTCGCACTTGACCGATTCTTTAAAATTAATTGATCAGTTAAGCCTTTTCTTTTACTCTTATTTTCCTTATTTTCTAAATAATATAATAATATGTTATCCATTTTTGCACTAATTAATTTTTATTATATTATTTTTTCATGATACTGATACAAAAAGCTACACTTAGTTAGTTTGAGACATTCAATCTAGGTATGTATTTCAATATTTAATCTAAAATCTTGATAAGAACCATGTTTTATATAAGTAAATAAAAACCTGAGATCAATTCGTAACATATATAAACTTAATAAATATTTGAAAAGAAAATATACAATAACTCACCTTAGATATATCACTGGCATCAGAATCAACGCACACCAAGCCATTAAACATCATCATCGCAACAAAATAAACAACATACATTTACATACATAAATTAATATTTATACGCGTTATACGATCGAAGTACCTATTTACTACCAATCATAAACACGTGTAGCAAAACTGGCACAGAGTCTTAATCCAAACAACACTACAAATGTACATTAAGAATTACGCTCACACAAAAGCAATAATAAATTATTATAGTATAGTATAGTACCTATATAAAGTACTAAGTCACAAAGAATAAAGACGCAAGTTTAAAAGAGTGGTTGACACGACAACAGTCCGTCTGAACTGAGTTCGAACCGCCTGCATCCTGCACTTTCGTTTATTTTCGGGTCGACAGAAATAGTAATTTCGGTGGCGGAAGACGCGATGTAAGGAGTCAAGTGTGACCTGGTCAGCATTGGGACTGGATATAAAGTTGAACTGGCGCCTGTGAGCTAGATCCAGATGTTAACTGGTGACCTAGTGATTTAGTGTATTCAGGTTTATTGCGTTTAGTTGTAGTTTTCTTGTGTTGAATCTCACAAGTGATAGTATGTAATGTAATACGGTTCATTTCTACACTAAAGTAGGTACACAATTATAGGACCTAGAGTACTATTCAGTACATATACATAGGTAGGTATATACCTTCGGCCGTTGGTAGTTCTGTAACTACTTCTGAGTGCCGTATGAACATATTTGTACAACGGGTTAAGAGGAGGATCTTAAAAATTCGGAATATAATCACAAAAACGTCAGTGTCCAGTTATATTCTCATTGTAAAACAAAATATAAGGAGGTACCTCCCTCACTCACTTTATTATATTTTTATTATAGGTATCTAAGATTCTATTTCATAGCTCACCATTAAACCGATATCATAAATTAAATTAGTAATTTATATTTGGAAAGCTTTGAATCTAAAAATAGTGTGATGCACTTATATGCATTTCAAGCACCATTAATTTTTATTGCCTTCTCGTGTGCTTTGTAATATTTTCCACCTACTGACTTACTTTAATGCATGTAAACACTGTGTCTGTATGGTCAATGACCTGAGGTACTATATAAAGAACAAAGGGCTTATAAAACTTTGAAGGACTAGAAAATTATGAAATATAAAATATAACTCTCCTTCTTCGCAGACGGTTTGAATAACTATTTTGTAAAAGGTAGCTTTAATAAATAAAATGCATAGATAAATACACTTTATTTGTCTTACTTATGACTCAATTAGTTTATTTGTTTTAGTAATAATTAATGCATTCAAAAATAGCAAACGGTGCGCTGGAGACGCGTCACAGAGACATCAAAGGCAGGTAATTCTTAGAAGTGCAAACAGACTGTATTAGTTTGTACTGCCGTCCACTTACTAAAGAGCCGTTAAGCCCAAAATGTAAATTTCGAGAAAAAGCCAAAAAACGTGGAATTCGTTGTCTCTACAAAACTATTACACATAGAAAAACGATTTTTGTCTACATAATTTTCATTTAATTCCGAGAACTATTTAAAGTGGTACGCGATACTAAAAGTGCAGTATTTCATTTTTTTTTTATCATTTTTTCTTTTTAGCCAAGGACATGGACTGGCTTTTGTCTTCAGTTACAGCACTAAACGGCAGTTAACCATCCCTGAGCGAGGCTTAGCGGCCCTTTAGTGATGTAATTTCTTTTAAATGTTGAATGTAGTAAATGTATGTGGAAGTTATTCAGAAATGCTTAGCTATACGGCGGCTAGGTGACTTAACTGCTGTATAGTCAAGTAACAGAAACAAATTTCACTTACTGCTACAGCTCAAGGAGCGGCTAAGGTACCTTAACGTAAATTAAGTGAAGGAAGTGTCAACAAAATTGAATTATTCCTAACAGATTATAGTGTGATACTTAACTAAAGGGCAGTTAAGCATACGTCGCTTGGGGATAACTTCTTTTTAGTAAAGCAATCATAAGGTCAAATGTGATATATTAAAGTCGAAATTCGTAATAACAAATTTATTTCTAATAACATTTTATTCAAAATCCAAATAAAAAATAAAGAAATAAATAAAATTTGGTCAACTTGCCTGTTAACTGAGCTAATAAACTTTATCCCACCAAAAACATTCTGTAAATACTAGCTCAGTCTCGAAGAAGCTGCTTGTTTATTTCTAAAAAGTAAAGAAATCTAGACAAATTCGTGCGAAGTCTAAGGTTCCTTACTGCGATTAGATTAGATGTTTATTATCATAGTTAATGTTATGTGACTTGGCCGTTGATCGAAAACGAGACACTGGCGTCCAACACCAATACCAATATGGGCTTTTATCGCTTAACAAACATAGGTAGTTACAACAACAATTACGTGTAAACAAAATTGACTTGTACCCACTAACGTATAAAGAATGTTCTTCTTCGAGACTTTTGGCTAGTTTTTTACACAATATTTTTGGTGGGATTTCACTTCTTTTTGTAGAAACGTGGGAATATTGATTTATTTATTTTATTAGATTTTCTTTTTCTTTTTAGGAGTATTTTTTTATTATTACAAATCTTTCTTTTCTTTTTTTTTGGTTCTGATTCTTGTCCAGCAACAATTTTTCTTATTGCACATTAGCGTTCATTATTTATTTAAATAGACGATTTAATTTCTGAAATATAAGCGTGGTATATACGCTTAGGCCGGTTGTATTCGGTGATCACTGAAGCTAGAGCTTTTATACTCTTGAAGTGAACATTTATGAGGTGCACCGCATGAAGATCGGTTACTCGTGAAAGCGCCACGTAGGCTTGGCCACAAGAGAGTATGGAGGTGCCCATATGCCATATTTAAGACCTTGGCTCTTGTAATTGTTAGGGCATACGCCACACAGATTGGGAATTGTTCTATGTACACGTATTGCAGGGGTATGATTTCAAATTTTGACTCTATTGAGTCAGGCTATAATTTGTGAATACAATTATTAGCGAATTTTCCCATCAATTGTTTAGGCTTTGTTTGGGTCCCACGTCACTTTTTGTACAACGCCTATCGACCCACAAAACTTAAAATAACATCAATGTTTCTGCTAAGCATTACTTTAACTCCCTCTTTAATGATTATAGTTTCTTCCAGTCCAGCAGTCATCGACGCGTCATCTTTATATTTTCGTAAGCACACCGGGGCTTTCGATTTCATACATTTTGAACAATCCAAGGAATCTTTAGCAACTAACTTTATCTCGGGGTTCGGAATCGCTTTTAACATAGCATTATTTAACTGCATATACATATTTCTAGTCGGTAGTAAGCAAACAGCATGTTTTGGCGAGTCCCTCAAACATTGTGCTATTTCCATTAATCTTCCTTCATTGGAATGCGAAAGCAGAGGTATCAATTGATTAGACAGTATATCTTTGTCTGATTGAGTTGTCACTGCTACTCCGATTCTTTTTAACATTTTTACAAACGTAGAATCATCCAGCTGTCTCATGTTCAACGTGAATTCGTTGTAACTATAAAGTTTAGTCTATAAGTTTGGAATACTTAAGGTGCCTATATGTTTATTAATTTCTGAAGGGGTTAGTTTTTCAAATGGCGACTTCTCTAACGGGTGGAAGTTGCAAAAGATCCCCAAACACTAAAATACTTATTTCTTTTCCCAAACCAACCATCTTCTATATCAGAAGTATCAAACACTTCGCATAAACGAAGATTTATGTAAGCTAGAGTTACATTAGATATCATAGACTCTTCATCTATCTACACTAATAATATTATAAAGAGGAAAGATTTGTACCTATTTTTGTATGTTTGTAATGAATAGGCTCAAAAAGTGCTAGGCCGATTTAAAAAAATCTTTCACCAATAGAATGCTACATTCTTCCAATTTGACATAGGCTACATTTCATTTTGAAAAAAAATAGGGATCCTTGGTAAAATTTGAACAATGTAACTGAAGGTGTAGAAAAATGATAGGCTATAAAAAAAAGGGATCCGGGCGACGCCGGGGCGGGCCGCTAGTCTGTCCTTAAAATTTGAAGTAGCTCGTCAGAAAGCGGGTTGTATTTAGAAGTTTGTTAATGTTCTACGGGCAGTTGTAATAATCTGTGAATAGTTTATCCGTTTACGTTAAATGCTGCAATTCCAGTCGGGGCAGCTATATTTCAGTTATTGAACCTAAATTAAAACTTCTTTTAAATCTAGTAATTAAGCAATAATCAAAATGTACGCGTTCGCCGTCAACAAGCTCTCCCGGAGGAGTAAATAAACTATAATAATTGTTAGGGTGCCCTCCCGATCTATCCCCTCCCTCAAAATGTACGCGGTGCGAGCGTCGAAAAACTGCCGTTTAGTTAAGGAATGAGGCTTTACTGCTCTTTAGCTCTGTATAATATACAAAATAATTTCATCTATACTTAACTAAAATAGCGTTAAAGGACTATTACTGCTCTTTAGCGCAGTTTTTCTATAAGACCGCTTTTTAGTATAGCAATTTTAATAATAACCGTAGTGGCTTGCTTAGCTATAACGAAGTTAAAGGAGTTTTGCGTCTCTCTAGCTTAGGATATTGGGAAAACGACTTTTTAGCTAAGCACAAGTTCACAAAAAAAGAATTAATTCCTTAAATTTTAGCAGTTATGGTGGTTTAACGTACATTTAAGCTAAGCAATGTGGGTTTGACGCTCTTTAGTGTAGGAACCACCAGAAAATCTGCCACTTAACGGCCACAGTACTGCTCATTATCTTTAAAACTATTTGCCGTAGGAATACGATTCTTAAACCAAAAGATAGAGAATTGAAAACTATATAACGTACCATCAAAAAGTCAAAATTGACGTTTTGAGGGTTAACGGCTCTTTAGTAAGTGGACGGCAGTGTATTTATATAATGGCAATAATCTATTTTAATGTGTTTATAATATACTGGACAGCTAGTATAGCCCCGGCTTCGCCCGGATCATCTTTTTTTTATAGCCTATGTCACTCGGGAATAGTGTAGCTTCCCAACTGTGAAAGATTTTTTGAAATCGTCCAACCGTTCTAGAGCCTATTCAATCCAAACAAACAAACCTTTCCCCTTTATAATATAGAAGTGTAATGAAAATCGTAAAAGTGGAAATCAATTCAGAGTTAAAACATCTGGGTTAAAAATCCTAAAATTTTGTAAAAATGGGAACTAGATTGTCCTAACAATCTAGTTCCCATTTTTACAAAATTTTAGGGTTAGACTATCGTCAGCACAATCAGCTATGAATATGGGAATTGTAAAGTTTTCAAGATGTTTTCTTTCAAATGAAATTTATCATTAGGTAAATAGAGATAAAAGTTTGTTTAAAACGTGTCAATATTTATTGTATAAAATACAGAATATAGTAAGTACCTAATAATATTGGAATATAATTAATTATAATTTTACCCGTATGTAAGGTGCACAGTATATTTTCGTGGGGAAACCACACTCGTAGTTGTCCAAGATACGAGCAGCCTGGCTGCTGATACGATCAATAAACGGATTTGAAATTGAAAACCGTAAAATATAACACAAAATAATGATGGAAACAAGTGATCCTCATATTCAGTTCATTAGCACCGACGACACAGCAGCGGGAAAGCTGGGACTTCCGCCGCTGAGACGTTTCGACACGCCGCCCATTAGGGCTTGGGCGCAAGAAAAATATTTTTTTTTATACTTCAGAAAAACACCTACATTGTTATCAAGAGCTACGCCAAATGATGGGCAATTAGTTTTTTTACATTTGCCACCAGCATATTTTTTTTTATATAAAAATAATTTAATGTAGGTACAAATTTGTGCTATTGTTTTTTGTGACATTGACGTAAGTACCTACTTAATAACTGCGCTGTTTTGTTAGTTCAACTGTAGGTAGGTTGTACTTGTACTCTTTTAAGAAAAAGGATTATCTTATACCATTAATTACTTCTACCTAATCACGTAGGCAAAGCAAGACAGTACCGTTAAATAATATATTCGATTTTTGAAGTACTATAAAAATCACGTAAAGTCCAATAGAACCACATAATCAAACAAACATTGTCGCCCTATAAGAAAATCTAAAGAACTCAATCGCTCTTCTCTCGCATCTCAAAATCCATGGAAAGGTGTTAAAAATATGTCACCGCGGCCGGCGCGCGCGCACGTTGGGCAACCGGCGCGGCGCCGGCGCGCGGTTGAGAAACAAATGCCGACTTTATTTACCGCCCGGAAGTGCCTTCCAATAACCGCCTTTGATGACTGACTGTTTTGTTTCGGAGCTCGTCAATTTTATTTCAGTCAAAATGTGAAACATTTTAGACATTGATTATTGAATTATTAACGAGAAAACTTACCTCTGACCTATTCGTACCTACGACACAAAAATAGAGTAATACGCACACGTTCACGCTCACAATGTCCGTTAAAATATAATATACTTACCTAATAAACTTCCTAAATAAGTACTCAAGTATATAACAAACAAGAAACAAATGATAAAATATTACAAATTAAAACAGCAGCTACTAATTGATTAACTGTTATTAGTTAGGTACTCTGCGAATTATATCTAGAACAATTAACTTACAAAATTGATTTGGTGAGCAAAACATTTACAATGGATAAATTGAAAAAAAAAGCTAGCGTCTATATCATCAACACCTGACCCGTGCAGGATTCGAACCCGCTTCATAGACAGATTGTTCAGACCAATGTTCAATAGAGAGTCATACTTACCTGCTACCTCAAGCACTATCTATATTCAATAAATTCTTCTAATTAGTTACCTACATGTCATTCTTATAGACACTTGATTCAAACTCACTTGATCACTGTTCCCTGTTTGACTCCACGTCTCCTTTCTTCGTCTGTAAAATGTTAGATATTTATTTTACATTTACACATAAGTAGGTACCTACTTAGCTAGTTTTTACCCGCGAATTCGTCCGTATACTTTTTAACCCCTTTGGGAGGTGAATTTCCATCAATTTTATTAAATAATGTTTATAATAAATGCTACATTTTAAATAGATTGGGCGGAAGAATCACGTTCTCCCAATGTACTTACCTAACTTGATTGAAGTTGGTGAATAAGTCCCAGTAGTGTTATAATATTTATATATACATAATAGGTTATATTATTATATCTTACACGGAAGGAGCACATGAATGGCGTCGGACATGTTTGTGTATCTTCGATTTGGTAGTTTTGGCACTCTCTTGTTTCGAACACACACATCTGAACAAATAAAAAACGTTAAATCATTACCTAAGTATGACTACTTATCTATCTATAGGTAAAATTTAAAAATGGGGTCGAACTCGCGCACAAAGGGTTCCGTACCATTATCTATAAAATTTTGGGAAAAAAATCTTGTCTATTTATATGAGAATGCTTTTTAGTATTTGTTGTATTGTAGCAGCAACATAAATACCTACACCATTTGTGACAATTGCGACTGGCTCACTATCGCAGTTCATAAGATACAGCCTGGTAATTAAGTGGTGACAGATGGACGGACAGTAGGATCCTGTTTACCCTTTCTCCAACACATAATAATATTATGATCATATTAAATTATCGCACCTTGATAATCAAAACGTCACTATACGAAAAACGCACTTTTTAAACTAATAATGCCATCTAGTTGGGCTAACAGTAAACTACATAATACAAAGACACTGGTGGCTCTAACTCCACTTACAGCGCCTGGGGGCGCTAGTGTCGTTTTGTCATTTAGTGGGGATGAGACCTCGACTCATCGGAATAGTGGCGTTTTATCATTAGCAACGCGTAAATTGACAGTGACAGAAGTTTCTCGACGAAGAAGCTCGTCATTTTTGGTTTAATGTCGTTACGTCTTAAAATTATCATGAAAGTGCTGTCTTTTTTAGCGGAATAATGATCTTATACGAAAAATGTCACTTTTACATAACGTATTTTTTTAAATTTTGCAAATTAAAATTTAAAGTAATAACGTCACTTTAGTCTTAATGACAGTATTCTTTTTATAATTCGACTTAACTAAGACAGGGTTATTGTATTATTTTGTATAGTGTCACTTTTACCAGTTTTTTGGCCATCACGGAAAATAAATTTTAATCAAAGGAGAGAGTCACTTCAGGTATAGTGACGGTAATCTATTTAGAGGATAATTAAATTAGGTACCTACTTAACTTGAAACGAAACTTTTTCTGTTCTAATAATGATACAATTTGTTTTTGTAGTTTTATTATAATGAAAGAATACTACTATTTACTTATCCTGCTCATCTAAAACTGTTGCCAAACCACGAAAACCAATAAAAATACTAGAAGCAAATTTCCTAATGCCAAAAACCTCCTAATCTGTAGAGCAGTTCTAGCATTTCTTCATCATCTAGCTCTGTCAATTCTTCTACTAGCTTTCAGTAGTTAAATAAAGTGTCTAAGTAATGTAATCATTAATTGTTATGTTATGTGTTATGTACCTATTGCCATGCACTTCAGGTTCTGTCACGGAAACTTGTAGTGTATGTTCTGCAACGCCTGCAAAAATGTCTGACTTTTATCAAATAACTGTTTGAATATTTGGTGATTGTTAACTGAAATTCGGTTTAACTCATTCTTTTGCTGCTCTGCATAATGCGGCGCTTATTTACCCTTCTCCATCTTCAGAGGATACATAAACTATGAGATCTGAAAATGCCCGAAACGAATTACAGTTTTTCATCAGTTTTTTCATTGTCACTTCGAATGCGAGCGAATCTCTGAATGTAATTCTAAGATTTTACATTACGTAATTATTGGACAAAACGTTATTAAGATTTGAGAAAGCTTTTCAAGTTGAAATGTGTGGAAAATTTTAAAAATTGAATTTGGTGTTGGTTATATTTTAACAACTCTAAAAACATGCATGAAATAGGCTTTTTAAGTAGAAATTTCAATCATATAGACAAACTAAACAATCTGAAGTGAAAACCCCTTACTTATAAAGTTGTTTAAATACTTTTAAACTGTGTTTTAAATAAAATGCAAACATTTTAAAAGGTATGATGTCATTATTGCCCATAAAATATAAAAAATGTAGAAACAAAAATATGGAAAACTGACACTATGTAAAATTTTGTGGAATATTGACACTAAAAAATTACATAAACCTTAATAATGAAGCCGTTTATGAATAAAAAAAATATTTGGATACCTGAGATAATAAAAGGTATCTTGTAGTTAGTAAAACTGTACTTAAACATACGAATTTATTAAAAAAGTTTATGTTTGTCACATTTTTTCTGATTGTAAACTTCAAACCCTCGTAGCCAAAAATCGACTTTTTTGTATAATGACGTTTTGATTATCAAGGTGCGTTATAATAATATTTTGTACGTCACCAATAACCCTATTGCAATTGCTAAGATTTACAGAAGTTACTTGGGTGACTGTTTTCTTCCTCTCTTACTAACGAACAACTCTTCAACTTCGCACCCACTCCTATCCACTCTCTCAGACCCCTGAACATCAGCAGAAGTTCCTTCATCCTTTCTCCCTAAAGTCTTCAAAATATCGCAAGATTCCTTCTTATCTGACCTATGTGGTAGTTGGATTTGTACACATTTCTTTTGACATACTGGCTTAGTTTTTATGTCTTCACCTTCAGTGAAAGTCCTGCTACAGGTAGGTTTGTTTAAACTATTCTTCATTGCCTTATCTTCTGTTTGCAAATCGGTTTCGTTGTCAGGTTGTAAAGGTATGGTATCTTGTTCAAAGGTGACTTTGGAACATTTGGGTTCATTGATTGGAGAACATTGTCTGAGGATCAGAGGCTTATCGTCTGCTATCGACGTGTCTGATATGAGGATAGGAGAGTTTGACTGAGGAACAGAGAGAAATCAAACTATAGTAACGCGTTTACAGTACAAAAGTGACTCAATTCAAAATATATCATTAGGTACTCCATTTTGGATTCTAAGTTATCTTATTTAAATTTCAATTCGCGTAGCGATAAATTTCGAGTTAGGTCACTTTGGCACTGTTTATGCGATGAGTTCAACAAATAAGTAATTGATGTCCCAGTAAAAAGTTTTGGAATATATACATAATTATACACGACAGTACGGAGGAGTTACATTATAATATAAAGATAATCTTCTTATATATAAAAATGAATCGCAAAATGTGTTGGTAAGCGCATAACTCGACAACGCCTGGACCAATTTGGCCAATTTTTTTTTTTAAATGTTCGTTGAAGTCCAATGGTGGTTCTTACGGCGAGAAAAAATCGAATAATTGCCGGGAAAACCCTAAAAACAGCCCTTTTCTTTTCCCATACAAACGTTGTCTAACTAAAGTTACCTAATTTGAATTTCGAACGGGCAGGATGACGTCTGCCGGGACCGCTAGTAGGTATTATAAAAACTTACGCGTGTTAATATGATGACATCGGAATCACGGCGAGTCAAATTGCAGGACTCGTTGCAGGGTGTAGATGTCGTGGCTTGTTTTAAAATCTAAAAATAACTATCTGTTGTATTTCTGGTATGAGTAGGAAAAAGAAGTAACGATAGAAGAGGCAAGAACATTGGTCCAAACAACAATTAAAAAGGTATACTCACTCGTGCACACTAAAACCAAAATGTTTTAGAAAAATTTAATAGGTACCTAATAAGAATCATTCAACATTGGAATGAAACAATTTTGCTGATGCTTCGAAAATTTTACAGTACCCCTTATTTGTAGCCAAGGGTGAGACTTTGAGTCAGCTACAAATATGCGAACTGTAAAGTTTTCTAAACGTTATCAAATAAAAAAAATCGCAAGTTGAATTCGTTATAACTATTTCATTCCAATGTGTAAGTAAGTCGCTAAATCATCAGAAATTAACCACCATTATAAAACCATAACAATAATGCAATTTAATCTAAAACCGAATAAGTAGAAACACGCATTCAAAACCAGTTAATTAGACCGTCGAGACAGCAGCTCTTCCCCGTCCACAGCTGGGTTGGGATCCCGAAAGTCCACGGCGGAGGCCTGGAGCTCGGGCTGGAGGGAGAGCACCAGGCGTCTCCTGGCGCGGGGCTGGCGCACGCAGGGGATCGGCACCGAGGAGTCGCCAGCCTGCAGCCGGTAGTGATGGTCCCCGCTATTTGGGTTCGACTCGATCTTCTGACGAGGATCTTTTTGGTGAAGCTGCGAAGAAGTGAATATCTAGGGGCAATTTATGGTATCGATGGGATGAAGTTGTTTGTGGACCTTAAGTTTAAGACATCTAGTGTTAATCAGACCAAGTGGCACCATCCAAGTAGATCTAGATTGTTGTCTGTGGTGTGCAATTAAATAAAAGGATATTAGTATATTTTAAGATCCGTTAATAGTTGTTTCATTCCAATGTGTAATAACCGCGAAGGCATCAGAAATTATTATATTTTAAGATACTTAAAATAAAATGTTTATTCCTTATTTCAGATTACAATATCACCGCTGCGAGCCTATGATGAATTTTCGAGTCGACATCTTGTCATATTGATGTCTTATTCTCGCGTGTGAGATCTGTCAAAAATTTGGCAACGTTGTAGACAACGAAATATCTTGTCATGTCGATGTCGCCTCTTATTTTTTCATGACAAAATATCGATTCGAAAGTTCATAGGCTCGCTGGTGCCTCTTTTTAAGTATTCCTGATATACTTCTAGGAACGCACCACCTTACAACAAGTTATGGCTGACAATAAAAGTTCTTTGTTCCAGAACTTAGATGCTCTGCATACCTTGGCCTTGGCATGCTGCAGCTGCCGGACCAGCTGCCTCACGATGTCCCCCTCGAGGCTGAGCTGCATCACCGCCTCCTTGCGCTCCTCATCGATCATCATCACCAGCCTCCGCAGAACATCCAGCTCTTTTAGGAGGTTGAGGTTCATCTTGTGTAGAGTGCGAACTTTTTGACTGCTCGACTGAGAAGGAAAACTGGTATATAAGCTGGGGCCTCTCAGAGACACGCACCGTATGTAAAGATGATATATAGACTATAGACAGACACACACACACATACATATGTATGTATATGTATATACAGCCAGACAGAGACATGCATCGTATATAAACAGAGATGCGCGCGCGCACACACACACACACACACACAGAGAGAGAGAGAGAGAGAGAGAGAGAGAAATAGAGAGACCAACCAGACTCTCTCACACATCCATACAGAGGAGGATTTCTGTCATGATATTATCTATCTCATTATCTACCTTCGGAGTCCGTGATCATAACTAAGGCTACAAGCGTACCCAATCAAACTTACACTATATAATAGTGTATCTTATATTATCTTTGTGTTAGACTATCGTCAGCTAAGTTGGCTACGAATAAGGGAGCTGTAAAGTTTCCGCAACGTCAGCAAATAAAATACGCGAGTTAAATCCGTTATAATTGTTTTACTCCAACCTCCACATCTGACCAATTGCTCGAGTTTCATTTTGATTTTTGCACATTTTTTTTTATTTACCTTCACGCTTACCTCCATCTTGTGCAGACACTCCTTGTAGGTCCGTGTGTCTGTCGAGCTCACGTCCTGGACCGGCTCGAGGTCGCCACACTGTACACACACACACAACTACCGACAGAATCAATCATAAGCAATATTATAGACCACATCGCCTTAAACATTAGGTTATCTGTGAAGCTGAGGATCAATATAATTTACTTTTGAATTATGGGGTAGCGCAACTGGTATAACAATAGGATTTGGATTAGGTCACAGAATGTTGCCAGACATCACAAGACCAAAGACTTTGCTAGACAATCCTGGCAACACCGTGCTACTCAAATCACTCGGGTACATAGATAATGCCTTAGCCACACGCTACTCATTGCACTGCCGATGTGTAGCGCACCACCACCTCTAGCCATACTCTACTTTACTCGTGTAATTCATTGCGACATTTCAACTTGCGGCTCTTTGACTCGCACCAAAAAAACGAAAAAAAGTGTTTCATTTGCATGACGAGGAGTAAAACATGTGACATGACGAGTACAGTGGCCACATGAATGCTTTGCCTCCTTTCCTCGCTACTTCCATCGCCCCTGCGCGAATGTGTGGTATGGGATAGTTGAACAATGTTGCCAGAATTCACGAATAAAATCAGACAATGTAGGTACACACGTGAATCAACCGACTTCATTGGACATAGGAAGTGTTGCGGAAATTTATCCCCAAGTGAATTCTAGGCTTTATAGGCACACAAAATTGATGTTTGGACCAATGTCATATTAAGAAATAATTCTAAAACGTATGGTATTACCAAGTGAGTAAATAGACGTAAGTACGTTATTATTACTAGCTACTTTGTAACAGGTATATTTAGGAACAGTGACGCACCTCAGTCCCGGTACAACACATGCCAGCCATCACTTCAGCGTCCTTTTTAGAGACTTCTCTGAAATAAATAATTTATTCTGTTAGCTCGGAAGTCATAAACAAAGAACCTAAGCTGACTTAATAATGACTTAGGGCCTAAACTATAAGGGATAGAAGCTTGAGATTTTGCACAGTGGTTCCTTTTATAACGTAGGGCAGCAATCAATTTTTGAAACTTCACGCTCTGAGGGGGTAAAACGGAGGTGCTTATCGTACGCAAAATAAGTCGCAAGTAGAACCTAGTATGAAATAAATAGGCAAGTGCCGATCTAATGTATCGATAAAATCCGAAACTTATGGTTTCTTTGCACATAAAGGTTCTTATCATTCAGTACCTAGGTATAAGAAGGTGGGTACTAACGGAGTGTGTGTCTTTTCCAGTGGCTCTTTTACTATGTTGGCAATAGTCTGCTCGTACTGCTCTATGCTTTTATTCAATCTTATTATTTCTCTAAAAAAAAATGAAATAAAATATATATAGCTGGTGTGTTTATTAACAGACAAACTATAGTGAATTGTCCTTTATTATAACAGTAGGTAAAGGACGGTCGCTGAGCGCAGCGAAAAACGGACGTTGCCCTTTTTCTATTTGTCTCTGTCGCACGCGCGCAGTAATAGTGCCCTCACGCTCGCACGGTAACCTTCCGTCCGATTTTCGTAGTGCTCCGCGACCGTCCTTTAGTACCGTCACAGAGTACTTTTTAATGTTTTTATCTTCTCAGTGGGATATTCTTTAGACTTATTTCAAGAGTCTTCAGTTCCCTCTAATTATCGTTTCACCTAACTTCGTTTGACCGAATGATGTTCTCCTAAACATAACCTACAATGTCGTTAAGAACATTACCTGTCTTTCACCGAGTTTGTCTCCTGCAATTTTTCATTAATTATCTTCAATTCAGCTTCAGCGCTTCTGTCTGTCTGCTTGTCACGCTGCAATAGAAGTTTGATCTAGAATAAATTGTGATTGCTGATAAAAATGTTTCATCTTATAAAATTCACTTTTTCGAAATGTTCACTTTTTATAAAGGTTCTTCTGAAGTTTACTACTAAGTACTTTCTCAAAAGGTGCATTTTTAAAAAAACTATACTATTGATACGCTTTCTCTGATAGAGCATAAAATATATACCTACTTACTTAATTATTGTTTTGAAAAGTATACCTTCCTACTCTAATTGGAATGTGTACCTACCTACTTATATCTGACTTAGATAACCTACGTGTCCAGTACGAAATCATTTGGCATGATAATAGCTAATAATTAACGCTAGAATGTTTTACCTACTTACTATCATCATACATAACAATATATTAGAACAAACTTCCAATTTCAGATACCTACCTATTATTTTATACAGACTTAGCTACTCAAAACGATTCCTTATTGTTGCATAAAATAAAAATTCATTATGTAGGTACATAAAGCCATAAAAATATATTTCAAAATAAAACACAATAAAAAATCATTCATAAAAGTCTAAAAAGTCGATTCGCCCTGTATGTTTGTGCGTCCCGCTTGTAATTTTCCTTTCTGTCGCCGGTTCCGAGACTAATATTACGCCTGTGAAAGAAAAAAACAGAAAAATAAATCCTACTAACTAGGTAGCTAAGTTTAAAGTCGGGTTAAACCCTTAGGGGTAACTTTGATGTGACCCTATATTTACCTAATATTAACCTATACCTATCTTCTTTGTTAAATAGAACTCACCATCTGATTACAATAGTTATATTTTTAGATACTTACTTAGCAAAATATGGAAAAGGTTAAAATACTCGTACCTAGTTAAAATATAAATTATGTTCAATGTAAACCTTATATGGGTCAAAATAACCCAAGTTTCCTATGCATTCATAAACTAATAATTTCTAATGCTTTTGCGGTTATTACACATTGGAATCTTTTGTCATATTCGTAGCACGACTGAGCTGACGATACTTTAACAATATACTATCGTCAGCTCAGTCCTGCTACGAATACGGGAAATATACATTTTTCGAAACGTCAGCCAATAAAATAAAATGCGCGAGTCATATCCGGTACAGTTGCTTCATCCCATTCTTAAACTAGGGTATTACAACTTTAAAAGACTGACACTGACCACGATTTTGATCCAAAGATATCCGATTCGGTGACTTCGTAGAAGTGTATCCCCTCGAGCGTGCAGGAGTCGAACTCGCGCAGCCGGCGCAGCACCTCGATGAGGCCCTGCAGGTCGCTGTCCTTGCGGCTCAGCCGGCGGCGCAGCGCGAACACCTCTGCGTGCAGCTCGCACACCACCTGCACCGGCCACCACTGACGGGTTATAGAGATGAACAGAGATCGCAATAGGTAGTGCCTATTTACCTAAACTTAGCGGGAGGAGATGACTAAGAGTGGTTACAACCACCAAAAATATTATTTATTTTTATTGAACGCGGGATTTCCCGGGATTTATAAGAATACATAATCGATATAGATTCACACTCAGGGTGTAATGGTTAATGAAATGTAATTGTTTAATGCCGAAACTTACGTTGAGAACTCAAAAGGTGACTCATACGAGTGGTCCGTCAGGCATAGGAATATAAACATTTTCTATATTCCTCAAAAGGATTAATACGTTATCATGAATGTATCTTTCAGATTTCATTTGTAATGTATTGAACTAATGGTACAGATTTACAAAGTATTAATTCACATCATAACGCAAATATTACATCTCATTACTTTGTATACCTTTAGCCGTGTACCTGCATTATGCGACCGTGCTGATAACAGGATGCTCTATAAGAACATGCGAGTGCGAAAGAGACAACACGATACTAATCCTTTTATTATCCCAGTGTGAATCTGTGTCGATTATGTATTCTTATAAATCCCGGGAAATCCCGCGTTCGATAAAAATAAATAATATTTTTGGTGGTTGTAACCACTCTTAGTCACCTCCTCCCGCCAAGTTTAGGTAAATAGGCACTACCTATTGCGATCTCTGGAGATGAAGCAGCCAGCAGGAACGACAAAGATGTTACGTTGTCCAGCCGAGTGTTAACACAAGAACGCTTTATATGAAATCGTCTACCATCTTATATTTGATAGCGGCCCGCCCGGATTCCTTTTTTTATAGCCTATGTCACTCGGGAATAGTGTAGCTTTCCAACAGTCAAAGAATTATTAAAATCGGTTCAGTATGTTTTGAGTTTATTCGTTACACACAAAAATACAAATCTTTCCTCTTTATAATATTAGTATAGATAACTGGATACGGATACCTGGACTGATATGACAATAGAGATCCATGGACACTTTTAGTTGGAAAATGAAAATTAGGCATTGTACCTAATACCTTGTCTCGAAGAATGCAATGTCAAATACCTACTCCTGGGTCAATTTGACCCTTTATTTATTACTTCGTTTAAGCTCTGTGCACTTAGTTAGGATATATACGAGTAGGTAGGTTAGGTTTTTATTTAAAAATTAGACATATAAATTTCCAACTTAATTACCTAGCTGGGCTTTAAATACGAGTAGGTAGGTAAATACCTACTAGTGTAGTTTAACTGCCTTGTTAGGCAGGTACGGGTTATATTCGAGTAGGTACTTTAGATTTAATTTGTTTTTATTGATCAGTCTTGACCTTTCGCAGTAGGTAATTATTAAAATATCTTCAATATTATTATGCCAAATGTTCATTCCGTTAATAATCAATAGGTATCGTACATTGGAAATATAGCTAAATGATATATAGCTAAATGGAGGTAGGTAATAACTAAATAGGTAATAATTAAACAGTCATTAAAATACTTACTTAGGTAGATAGGTATTAAGTAAGATAGGCCTAAATTGGACGCCGAGTGTTTCTAATATCTAATTGAATTTCTAGTTATACCAACCTACCAATGCTGCGGACTAAATATTATAATAGTAGAAATCTAACCTCGTCCTGCCGCCGTCGCTCGGCAGCCACCATGGCCACGGCGTCGCGCTCCAGCTGGTCGAGCGCGCGCGCCAGCAGCGAGTTCTGCGCCACCAGGTCGCCCACCCACGACCCCAGCACGCACACTTGCATCTAACAAGATACGGTGTTAATTGCATACATGATATTGTGTCGTGTGTCGTGTGACTTTGCGCAACGTGTGCTCGAGGCATTGTCGTGTGACTGCGCAATATTTGATTAGGCATTGTCGTGTGACTTAGGCACATAGTACACGGCGTTTCAGGAACGCGCGTCTTCGGCGCTGTGGACGCTGCTTGTTCCATTTACATTGATGAAACAAGCGCGCGCATGAAGCGCGTATACTCGCGTTTGAAGCGATACAAATGCGCGTACAAAGGAACAGAGTAGGGGCAAAACGCGCTGTATCTGCGCGCATAAGCGCAGTAGAGGCGCGTTTTACGATCCCGTGTACTTAGCTTACTAGGATGCGTTCAAATTGCGTTTGAAGCGCGTCGTCTGCGCGTCGTCGGCGCGTTTAAAATACGCCGTGTACTATGGGCCTTAGCGTAACGTGTGCTGAAGTATTGATCATGTGCCGAGGTATTGTCGTGTGACTTTGCGCAACAAGTGCTGAGGCATTGTCGTGTGAAATAGTGCAACTACTGCTGAGACATCTTGTAACTCTGATTCTACCAATAAGGTAGTCTACACGGCCGCAGTGGCGGGTAAAAGCTAGTATATATTTATATTATAAGTACGTACTTACTATCTTTATAGTGTAGGTATTCACTATTCATCGAAGTGAAATAAGCAAAAAAATAAAATATATTTTTAATAAAAAATATCAAATAACCTGCATTCTATTCGGTCCTCCAGCCCTCACTATCAAGTCAAGTCGTTCTTCATACGCCCTCTGTACTTCCTGTAGGACGGCGAGAGTCGCCCCGCTTTTACAAGCACAGGTCTGTTCCAGCTCGTAGTCCACTACGTTAGAGTTATTGGAATCTGTTCTGACATGTGATTTGAGCACCATTATTACTGTGATCACTACAACTGATATTATAATTAGTATTACCATTCTGATGTATCGACTTTTTTTGACAAATGGTTTTCTTCTTTATTACAAGTTACTTCGCGTTCAAACTGCCAGTTTTAAAAAGATTGTGTTTGATAAACATTCCCTTCAGTAATTTTGACGTGGATACGTCTTTAAAATTACGTGGCAATCCAAAAAAACGAATGATAACAAAATCGGGGGATACAGTTTAGTGTTGTAGCTACATATCTATCATCTCCATCCAAATTTCAGTTACACCACTGGATAGCTAAAGAATCAAAGAATTTATTACGCTAAGTAAGGACTGTATAAATAATAATATTTTATTTAAAAACTATTACCCGTTACGAGACGTATTCACGGACAACAATCGGCCGTGTTCATGCCACACCCCGTTTTTTTTTAAAACTAGTATTTTATAATAATGTTTATTTTTAATGTTACAATAAAATTATAGGGCATTCAAAACAATAGGTATACGGTCAACAATGATCGGAATAATAATTTTCATTACAGAATATAATTAAGTCTGCATTTGTTATAGATGTCGATGTCAATTAGTGAATGTGATATTCGGATTATCAACACCAGTTGGCAGTGGCAGAGTTGTCCCGAACTGCTGACATATCTATGTATAGCTTCTGCCCGCGACTTCGTCTGCGTATGATTAGTATTTTACACTATATCGTTATAAAATATAGCCTATATGTTATTCTGGTGTATAAGCTATATTGTGGTAAAGTTTCATTCAAATCCATTCAGTAGTTTTTACGTGAAAGAGTAACAAACATCCATACATCCATACATACTGTGATGTATGTGACAGGTAATGTCACTCTTTTGTTCAGTCGTAAAATAAAGGCTTTGCAATAATTCGTGCGGTACGTGCGCAGCTGTAGCGCCGGCGCCGCCGGCTAGCGCGCCAGTGCCGTGGCACTGACCGGCTCGGCCGTACGAAAGGGTCCACTTGGATTTTTTGGGTCCAATTGAGGGTCAAACCTTTTTGGTAGCGGTCGACGCGAAGTCGAAGTGGATTGAGGTTTTTCGAATGGTTCGAACTACGACGGAGAGTGTTGTAGCGAAGTTGCTGGAGTCGTGGTCGAGGTGGGGTATTCCGAAGCAGATTGTTACTGACAATGGTCCTCCTTTTTGGAGTAAGGAGTTTAATGACGTCTTAAGTCAGAATGGTGTTCGCCATATATTTTCAGCCCCTTACCATCCGTCGTCAAACGGTGCTGCTGAGGGAGCTGTTAAGTTGATTAAGAACGTCATCAAGAAGGCTAGGCATGAAAGAGCTAATGTTGACCAGGCCATATTGAAGTTTTTGTTGTTTTATAACAATACTCCCCATTGTACGACAGGTCAGACGCCGGCTAGAATACTGCAGGGTCGAGACTTGCGGATTCGTCTGGACGTGGTTAGGCCTGATAGTAATGCGAGAGTAGTTCATGAGCAGGCTGACTGTTCAACGGTCGGCTGGTGTCTCTAGGGAATTTGGGTTAGGTGACCAGGTCAGATATAGAAGTTTCAGGCCCGGTGCGAAATGGTTTGACGGTGTGATCGCCGACCGATTAGGGAAGTCTGATTATACAGTCTTGGGTAATGATGGGGTCTCTCGGCACAGGCATATAGACCAGCTCCGTCGGCAAGCGAGGAGTTTGATGGTTTGTCCTTCTCAGGGGATAGAGGATGGTAATGGAGGTGACGTTTCGTCCGAACAACCGAGTCCCGTAGTGGGTGAGAGTAGCCAGCAGGACGGTTTAGATTCCGGTGTGGGTTCGGTGCCGGCTGCTCTATCGGAGGCGGTGGGTGTGTCGAGTGACCGCGAGGGTGAGGTAGAGTGTGGTAACGCGAGTCCGTTGCGGCCGGGTTTAAGAAAAAGCGCCAGAGTTCCCAAACCCGTTAAACGCTACGGTTTTGATTTTGAAATTGATTAGGGTTATTTTTATTTATTATATAAGGAGAGGTATTGTTTGTATTTTGTTACATTTTGTTATTTGTTAAGAGTGTTTAGTCTATCTTTATTAGTAATAGTAATATGAGTTACGTTGTTTGTTTTGTTTGAGTTATTGTGTGTGTTAGTTTTAAAATAGTTGTTGTTAAATAAGTGTGAGGGTGTGATGTATGTGACAGGTAATGTCACTCTTTTGTTCAGTCGTAAAATAAAGGCTTTGCAATAACGTCTTGCGTTTCTTCATACATATCACATACAAACTTTCGCCTTTATAATAGTAGTAGGATATAGTTCGGGCTGTTACTTCCCTTGTCCCAGAAACCAGCACGATTGAAACGTCAAGACGGAGTCGTAAGGTGCCTGTATAACTCTACTGCGATAAATAAAACAAGTAACAAACAGTGTATATAATTTATTAAATTAATAATTTGGCTAGTTCTTTGTACATTACATTATACACTCACAACATAATATACTACAAAACATTGACTAACATTTGATCATTTTCGTAGCTGCTATTTTGGCAACACAATTGATGAATTTGAAACTTAATTCTACAACACTAAGGTATATATTCTATTAGCGATAACATATCGGGAAAGAATTCGGGGAACTTGAATGATATACCCTATCATATCCTCGACCATACGACATTAACAGACATTGGCTAGACGGTGAGATTGAATAATTATTTTATCATTACAAAGCTTTGTAATAAATTTTATTTATTTACAAGCAAAACATTATTATACTAGCTTTGAAAAACCAAATAGACACCTAAATATCCGAAGCGAATAAACTATAGAAGCATAAGAAATTATTAAATATAATTTAGTGATATGGTATATAGCTTGCGCTTTATTTTTTTAACAGAAAACCCTTTAATCGGCAGTAATCATAATCGAATTAGCTAATTAACTAAATTTGTTGACAAATTACTACTATATAACAACGAAAAAGGGTTTGAAACAAATCTGTATATTTCAAAATTAACATAGAACCAAAACCGACTGTAACTTAATGATATAAGTTTCATAATCGCATATTACATTAGACTACGGTGCTTATTCAAAACATTTACAAAATTAGTGACTTTCTAAAGTACAGTGAGGTCTTTGAGATTACATATAAAATTGTCTACTACCACAATTAAAACTATATCTAGGAAATTACTTAAAGATAAACCAAAAATATATCATTACAAGATTACTACCGCACTTGTCATAACGTTCTGTCATTATCTGTTAAGTGTAATAGTGAGAGATGCTATATCGCGGCACGAAAGCCCGAAAAATGAGTTGTACCCAGAGACAGGCGCGTCCAGTGGGGTGGGCTTTAGTATGGCGTCAGGGTAGGCAGTCCATACATTAGTGACCGTGCATGTGTGGAGTGCACGCCCTTGCCCAGAGATAATAATTATATTTTGGTTTATTATGAGTAATTTATTTATTATTATCTAGATAGGTACCTCGACTTGTAGTTTACTAATATTGATAACTCATAGGAAAAATATTTATTTGTATATTTTTCGAGAATAACCGTAAGTTTCTTTTTTGAATTAGAATACCTTTGAGCCTAATAATGGTATTTTTACTTATACTACCAGCTTACAAAAGAAATCACAAAAACACATTACCAATACGCAATGATCTACGAAAGATTATAAATACGTAAATAACATCAAATTGAAAATGCGTTGAAAATTATTTTATTATTAAATAATGAACCGTGTATTAAATGCTGCATTATTAATTACAAAATGAGAATTACGAATATAATATACGATGTCCTACAAATAGAACATTGGGTAATACATAAGGTAAAGTCCAACCTGTTTGAAGAGTACAAGTGGACATACTCGTAATTCTACTTTAATTATATTCAAGTAACGTAATATTAAAGTTCTTTACAATCCTCGTTGTTGAATAAATAAAAAAGAATGGCCGAGATCGGTTAATAACGGCAGAGATACAGCAAAACGTTTCAATAAATATGCTTTTGTCCTTCTTATAGTACATAAGGTCTGAGATTATACAGTCAAGTGGGTTACAGAAAGGCACACTCAGAAATACTACGATTAGAAGTTCTCTAGCTCCATCATAGGAGGAATATATAAAAAAAAACTATCTAAAAATATCCACAGGAACTCCACAACCTCTTAAAAAATAAAACCGTTTGACGGTAAATTTTCGAAAACTACTAGCTTTTACATTTTTTTAGCGGAAGTCATATATAATAAGACAGTCAAAATTATAATATTTAATTGCACTGTTTTTTCAACTAAGCATATACTTTTTTTGAATCATTATTTCTACTATTTTTAAGTAATAATCAAACTTGATATTTACCCAATTTAAAAATAATTTCTGACACCTTCAAATCACATAGTTATTGTATAATTAAGTCAAAAAAACTCAGTTTCATTACAGTAAAGTAGATATTGTAAAAACAGAAGGACATTTAAATTTAAATCTTATGTGCAATTTCATAAGGATCAATATGCTTCGCTGAGGTTCCTAACAATTAACAATTCTCACTTTTTACATTAACTTTGTGCACTTTACAAGCTTACATCTCTACCGCGGCGTTGCTTTCATTGGTATAGGTACCTGAAAATAAAAATAAAAATTATAAAATATATTTTTTTTAAATAACTTAAAAAAAATTATCATTCTAGCGGCCAGGCGGTGTATCGCCATTCTTACCTCTCTATAATCTCTCACACGCTCCGTCTCCCTCTCCCTCCGGCTCCCTCCTCCCTGCAGCAGCAGCACCGGCAGCGGCGGTTCAGTAGAATTGCTTGAGCTGCTCGTAGGTGAGGAAGAAGATGATGTTCCAGGGCCCCATGCGCAGCCACGTCGGCACGAACCCCTTGTACAGTGCCAGGAAACCCTCGTTGCGCACCGTCTGGACAATAAAAAAAAATACTTATTTCAGATTGCACCTATGTACAATAACAACATCAGTCAATAAAATAGAATACGCGAGTTAAATCCGTTTATAGTTGTTTCATTCCAATGTCTAATAACCGCGAAGGCATCAGAAATTATTATAAAACAATATTATTAACGCAATATGTCGACTTTTCGAAAACTTAACAGTTCCTATATTCGTGGCTTGTTTATTTTAATGTAAAATCGCGAAAGATATTATGAAATTATTATCTATATAAAAAAAAACACTATATTTCTTACACTCAAAAAATATTTTTCCAACAGAAAAAACGATTGACCCATCGATTGGACGATTCGTAGTATATTCTTGATAAAATTTTGCAACTAGCGTTTTGTAGCCTTATTGAGTGAATTGATAACAGACAGGGCAAAAAGGTTAGTTGGGAATCTTTTTACCATTTTAAATAATTAAAAAGCTATAAATATGAAAAAGAACTAAAAGATTTATATGTAAAAGCAGTGAAAAGTATTGAAGTATTACCCGCAGGAAGCAGTCAGCTGTTCCCTTGTATATCGTCTCGTGGGGCTTCGCTATGTGATCCTTCACTTTTCTTTGGTTCATGAGCCGCGTCTGCAAACGAACAGAAACTATTTTAATACATATTATTACTAAACAAACTAAACTATACCTTTTTTACCTATCTATAATGTCAACGAGTAGATGATAAAACATTATTAAGCAGTCATTATTTTTTGAAATGTGTACTTTATATAGGACACAAGGTACAATGTCACGTGTCGTTGATTACACAGTGCACAATAAATAATCTAACGATATAAAATTATATTGAGGCATTAAAAATATATATATTTTATTGCAAACCTTTTCTTAGAGCTCTCCGATGATATAAAAGGATTCCCTGTGTTAAATTTCAAGATTCTAAACTTTTAGTTTAGGCCTTGCGTTTAAATGTCAGTAATTATTTCTCTTTTTATGAAATACTAGCGGTTCGCCCCGGCTTCGCACGGATTAATTTTTTTCAAAATATTCTATAGCCTATGTTACTCAGGGTGAACGTAGCTTTCCAAAGGTGAAAGAATTTCTGAAATCGGTCCAGTAGTTTCGGAGCCAACAAAAATACAAATCTTTCCTCTTTATAATATTATAGTATATAGTATAGAAAAACCCCGGCTTCGCACGGGTTATAAAATAAATATCTTTGGACAATTTACACCAACTGATCTAGTCCCAAAATGTATATATTATACATAATGTTTTTTTGCTAACTATTTAAATACATAATATCCATCTCACCCTGATGACATCAAGCGGCGTGCTGGCGACGGCGCTGCCGAGGCTGGCCAGCAGGCTCGACACGAAGTGGTTCGCGGGTGAGTCCCCCAGCGCGGGGAGGAAGTGCCGCTTGCAGGCGTCGTACACGGGCAGCTCCACGGCCGCGATGACGGCGGCGCGCTGCGAGGTGGGGCCCACGCCGCGCCACAGGCCCCGGGTGCCTTCGATGCGGTATATGTCGATGAAGCAACGGACTAGGTTGCGTTTCTCGTCGCCCACCTGGTTTGGAGATTTAATATAATGTAAGTAAGGTCTCAAATGTAAAATTCCTGTTTGAGTGAGTGTACCAATATTACAATAACATTTAAACACGTAACAAAAAATAAGTTTGTTTCTCTTTACAAATCGAATACTGAAGCGTTGTTGGCCTGCTACAGGCCTTTATTGCAAAACCGGACTATAACCGAGCTGCCAAATGAGACGCGTCTAAATCTGTAAATTAGTGTTTTCGCAGATGACCAAGATACAGGCCCAGCCTAGTTTGGTCACTGATATGTTAAGTCTATGTAGGAATATAATTTACTAGCGGCCCCGGCAGACGTCGTCCTGCCCGTCCGATTGTTTCGTCAAAGATCTGTCAAAGTCTTCTAAATGTCACTTAATGAATGATAATTTGAATTTTTAGCCCTGACCGGCCCGAGGGCAGTAGCGTTAGCTCGAGACCCGAGTGGTACCTCGGCTTGGAAAGGATAAAATAAATATCTTTGGACAATTCACACCAATTGATCTAGTCCCAAACTAAGCAAAGCTTGCGTATATACTAGACAACGGATAAACATGCATAAATACATAAACTCTTCAGCTTTATAATATTAGTATAGATTTTGATTAATGAACGATAATTTGAATTTTTAGCCCTGACCGGCCCAAAGGGCAGTAGCGTTAGGTACCTTGGGTTGGTAAAGATGCATTTTACCTGCATCCGCACTTTGAGCACGTCAGTGGGGTTGGCGACGGCGCTGGCGAGCCCGCCCGCGAACGCGGCGCACGCAGTGTTAGAGGCGACGTGCTCGCGGTCGTCGCCGCGGCGCTGTGCGAGCCACTGCTTGATCGAGTAGTACGTGCCGAACTTTATCGTGCCGTACGACGCCTGCCGGAGCACCGCCGGCCAAATGCTGGAAACAGAAGGGAAACTGTATAGAGTATATAGTTGTAGACTTGGAAGGGAGTATTAGCTGAAACATGATTAAAAATGCACGAGAAGTTAAGGGAAGGGTCTGGCTATATTTATATACTTAGATTGAACAGTTTTATAGTTTTATAAATTAAGGGGTTCTCACTAACAAATAGACGTGTACGCAAAGCCGTAACAGCTAATAGTAGAAACGTGAAATTTCGACAGAAATTGTTTTAATTCAAAACGCGCATAATAAGAAGGGATTTAAAACCCTAATGGGATGAAATAAGGGTTTCAAGTTCATCTTAAAATTTTCAACGATTCAAGTCGCGGGATTCATGGTTTAGAGACATTAAATTGATATTCGTTTCATGGTTTAATTTACTGATAACTTTTTAATAAAAAAAATTAACCGCCGAAAAAAAACTAAAAGGCAACAAAAAACAATAGCGCACTGAAAAGAGAAAAATAATAATTTTGTCTTTTATAACGTCTATTATTTTGGTTGTAATGTCTGTTATTTTTGAAGTTGGTGCCAGCTGGTGCAGCAACTCTTCACTCTCAACTCTTCACTAAGGTGCTCAAGTTTGTTTGGCTATAATTTATACAAATTATTACATGATTAATTTTGAATTATTTTTAAAATAGCTACCTACCTTGTTTTTGCTATTAACCCCCTTTTTCCCACCCTTAGGGTAGGTTTCTTTTTTCCAAAATTTTATGGTATTAACTTTGAGGTATGCCCTATCCAATAAAAAAAGAATTATCAAAATCGGACTACTTTGTAAAAAGTTACCCATGGTCAAACGATACAATCGGTGTGTGAAAATTTAATCATCCCCTATTTTTCTACCCTTAGGGTCGGATTTTTTTTTCCAAATTAAAATGGGACCAATTTCGGAGTATACCCTTTCCAATAAAAAAAGAATTATCAAAATCGAACCACCCTGTAAAAAGTTATGCGTCGAATTGAGAATCTCCTCCGTTTTTTTCGTCGGTTGAAAATAACAACCTGCGTGCGAAAGAGTAAAATATAATAATCAATAATTTCTTCGACTCCTAAGCGTACGAAGACGCGAACAAAAGTTATATACTTACCTAATTATAAATCTATTCTTCAATAATAGAAAAAGACCTGTCTATTAACTCAATGTATCGAACGTCGCAAGATTAGGTCAATCGACTGTTTATCATTTTGCCCCCGTCACAATACAATTCGTCATTTGCTCAATGGAAAATTGGCAAAATGATAAGACCCAGATCGTAATTAAAACAAACTCAATGATAATGTACCTATTATGATAACGCTAATTAACCTCTAGCATATTTCTAAATGCCAACTGTAAAGCAACTTAAACAATGTAGGTACCTACAACCAAGGTTATTTACTGAGGTGAGTAAATACAAGTCTAATACTTTCACGAGACTTGCTAATCTTATATAATTTCAATGTATGTATTACACCTTTACAACACATTATATATCTTAGACTAGTGGCCCGCCACGTCATCGCACGGGTCCCTATTTTTTTAACCGCCCACATACATTTTACGAAAACGACACGAAAACACTAAAAAGTGTATATTCATTATTATCATTTTCACAATTAAAACTGTTAAGTGTTCATACTCGTTTTACTCATTTAGTTAACATAAACATGTACTTTATTGAATAATCAAGTTGAAATAACAAATTTTAGAAGAAATTATAAGAAAATTCAGAAAATGTATGTGGGCGGTTAATCGTGAGTATATTAACCTATGTCACTCGGAAATGCAGCTTCAAATATTTTTTAAATCGTTCAGTTGTTTTGGAGCCTTTTCAATACAAACATACAAATATTTCCTCTTTATTAGATAAGTGTAGATAAGGAAAGACATTTATGCAATGTGCACGGTCGTACCTGGCAGGTTATAAAAGTGAAATGGGTACTAAATGGAGTAAGAAAATATTTCGAGATGTCACACTTTTACTGGTAAACATGCTATATACTCTTTAATATATATAAAATTCAATTAAACCTTCTTTCGACGTTTAGACACGGTACTCTAACAAATGAAGGACAAGCAAGTAGCGTTGTTAGGAAATCAATAAGTCGTGTTCGTACCATCAGGAAATGTAATCAGTAAATACCCGGCTAATACGTATCTTTTCATGGTTTGAGAAAGCATCCGTCTCTCTCTGACTTATGCAGTAAATATACGAGAGACAGTGACAGCCGATGCAAAGCATTTCACATCGGAAATACCCTTATGTACTACCCCACCTGAAGAACGCATTGCGATGTCTCCGCGGTAATTTAAAATTAAACGAAATACCTACAAACCATTCTTGAACATATGCCAAATGAGAAAAGACGCAATACCAACGCAATGCATTATTAATCTTTGGTAATTAAAAACAACATATAAATCGTAAACATGTTTCGTATTGTTTATTTCGCGTTACTTACTTGATAACGATAACTTGTGTTGTGTGATGGTTTGTTTTTAACTTTCTCGTCAGAATTGTTCGATGAAATGACGTAATTTTATTCATAAAGTGGTCTTAGTAATATTTTATATTATTTTCCTCAATATTATACTAGTTATTGATAACTAGGGGGATTTAATTTTATGCTAGACTGAAAAAGCAATAGGTAGCTTGCGTTTTTTATTTTATTTGCTGACGTTTCGAAAATTGTATAGTTCCCATATTCGTAGTCGACTGAGCTGACTTTTAGTGTTAGACTATCGTTATTCCAACATGTGATAATCGCGAAAGCATCAGAAGTTATTACAATTCATGAAATTTTCTCGTTTTTATGGAATATCAATAACATTAACAGAGTGCCTTTTTGTAGGACATTGGGGTTTCAATATGTACTTAAAGGTATTTTATACGTGACACGGTATTTAAAATTGGTTAGTACAAAGTGCTAACTTAACAGGCGGAATAAAATAAAGTTGATGGAAACATTATTTACCAATCTATACAAATAAGGATCATAGCATAAAAAAATACAGGAAAAAAAATACGTTAGTGCAAGCATAATAATATAAAAGTAGTATGAATCAAGGCCGCTGCGATTTCGCATGATTATATCAATCATCATCAACATGTATCGTGGGGGGAGGTAATTGATGATTTGGGGAGATCCCGCATACTTTAAGACATCCTATAGGTCAAATACATTTTTTTATTTGAATGAAACAATTATAAACGGATTTAACTCGCTTGTTTTATTAAGTAGCTGAAGTTTCGGACACTTTACAATTTTCGTAATAGTAGCACGACTGAGCTAACAATCTAACGCTAAAGTCATAATATCTATACTTCTATAAGTACTAATATTATAAAGTGGAAAGGTTTGTTTGTTTGGATTGAATAGGCTCCAGAACGGCTGAACCGATTTCAAAAATTCTTTCACTGTTGGGAAGCTACACTATTCCCGAGTGACATAGGCTATAAAAAAAGATGATCCGTGCGAAGCCGGGGCGGACCGCTAGTGGTATAATAATTTCTAATGTCTTTGCGGTTATTGCACTTTAGAATGAAACAACTACTAACGGATTTAACTCGCGTATTTTTATTTTAGCGATAGACTATTGTCAGCTCAGTTGTGCTACGATTATGGAATCTGAAAGACTCCGAAACGTCAGCCAATAAAATAAAATACGCGAGTTAAATCCGTTTAAAGTTGTTCTTGTTAATTCTAACGATTTTTTAGTTGTAAAACAAAAATCACAGTTTTGGCAATCTTATAAGTAAATACAGTCGTAAATGACGTAAACATTTTTTGCACTAACGTTATCATCCTTATCAGTTAACATGACATGATTTGAATACAAAGTGTAAATCCATAATCTGCGAACCTCGACCTCTCCACTGATATCTGTTATCATTCCACCATGAAATATACCATGCTGCCGTACTAATCATAAACGCAGTAAGTACATACCAGTTTCGTAGGTACTTACTGCGTTTTTCGTTAAGATTATGTGAAGGCGGTGGTAGGAGTAAAGAAAGTAAGAATATATATTTAAGATAAAATAAAGACCACTTACGCTCAGTGCCCTTACGCTCACATAGTAACCTTCAAAATTTGCTATCGTTTCGAATTCTTTACAGTTTCCATAATCGTAGCATGACTGAAGTGACAATAGTCTAACACTGACCCTAGTTTTAACTTCAGCATAAGACTAAAAATATGCGAGTTAAATCAGTTAATAGTTGTTTCATTCCAATTTACTTTTGAAATTATATTTATTTACTACTTACCCGCAATACAATGCCTTGATGCCTTCCTGCTGCGAGGTCTTGACGAAGCAGTCGACCATGCCGGTGTAGCGGAGCTGGACATGGCGAGGGTCGATGTGCTGCCCCTGGATCTGGAGACGAGTCTTGGTGGTGTCGATGGGGAATGTCCCTGAATAATCAACATTTGAATATATAGGTACTTATAGGTTGAAAATTCTTATAATATGAAAGGATTTTGTAGATATAGTAAATAAAACAAAACAGTACAGTTATTTATAGGTAATTAAATTTGCAATCTATAAATAAATAATACAATAAAGGAAAAATAAATAACATGACTAGCTAAAATTTAAATTCTATTTTTATAAAATCACTTGCAAGATCCTTTGTTTATTGTTATGAATAGCTGAGTATTGGTTGTACATTGCCAAATTAGCCTATTTATCTTATAAAGTACAAACATAAATTATAATGCCACATAATATAAAATATATTTTTGGTTCTTACAAAGTAATATAATTTGGAACTGGCTGCACTGTCAAGACTTCAGAATTTTTAAGCTAAAAGCGCAGTATCATGATGAAGAACTATAAAAAATAATTACTTGCAAATTTGAGAGTACTTAATCTTATCTCTGTTTATCTAAGGTCGGCGATCGTGGTTTATAAACCCAAAAAAAATAAGAGGTTAGAAATTTTATTTCGCAAAATAAATTAAGCCAACAACATACCAAATTCAGCAACGATCGACGCCAAGCCGCCGTAAATAAACGGCCTCCAGTCTCTATCTCCCATTAGATCCAGGCACAAATACCACTAGAATTATTTTAAATAGAATTTTATATTTCGCAAATACTTCTTGCCGGCGTATGAACACTGTTACAAATGGACAGAATAATTTCTCACTTTGGTAGGCAAAATTACACTATCATTTATGAATTATCATTTATTATGTTTTACGAAACGTGAAAACAATTTGAAAATTCGCACAAAATTCGCAATAATTCTCTCTCGACACCACACGTTTCGCCACAGGAGAACTATAGACTAAATAGAAGTTCAAAACTGTCAAATTATGTCACTTCGATTTTTGATTCGATGGTTACAGGTATTGTCTATGGTAGTACCATGTCGGTGTTCCACTTGATCGTAAACGTTTAGTTATAAATGTAATTTTAGTGTTAAAATTCTTATCTTATCAAAGATAAATTAGATTTTAATTACCCAGAAAGTCTCGTATTATGATAAATAATAAATAAAAAGTCTTTTTTAAGTATTTTTAATTTTATTCGTCATTTTTTTCAATTTAATAATAGTATAAGAGAGTGGAATACAATATAAAGGAAAAAAAGCATAAAAAAAGTCACTGTCTGTCTCTGTCACTGCCAAATGAATGATGTCAACAAACGACAAATTGTCAAACTACTCCGGCCCCCGTAGCTGCGTTTAGAAATCTATAATTTCTAGTAGTTTATTCTATCCGATTTGATACAAAAGTAAACCTGAAAATCTCGTCTATTCCTAAGTTTTTGTCGGGAAACAGGTAAGCATTGAATTTAATTCTTTTACGATCAGTTGTATGTAGTTATTTTGTGATGTACTTGTGCCAGATGCTAATTAATATGCCTGTTATTTAATTTATTAATCGACTTTATGTTCTAACTATAGCCTCATACCGCCTGTTAGTGTCCCAAGAGACAATAAATTAGCTTTAATTGTATCAGAAGATACCCAATTGTTAAATGAAGTCATTAACGAGGAGTTAATATAAAATATTGTAAAAAAGGGCAGGCTCGGACTTGACCCAAAGCTGAGCCGTATATGAATGCGTGTAAGGAAAATATTTCCTTCTTTAAAAACTATAGTTAAGTAGGTATATTATATTGGTACATGGCTCAATTGTCAAGGACGTTAGAGCGTCTTACGATTCATATTTTAACCGCCTTTACTGCTATATTTAATGCTGACTATCCCTACACTAAATATACAAAAATCACATAAGTACATACTTAATTATACTTTATTTGTATGGTCAGTATTAATTTTTATCTGCTCACTAACTAACCCTAATAGTGGAGTCATTGAAGCATTATGGGTCCGATTTTTTTTACTGTGAACCGAATTGCATACAATTTTGGAATTAGGTTCATCTTACCCTTAAGTTCAAAAGTGAAAATGATTTGAACTCCGCTACCACCCGGGGGGTGATTGCCACCCCTTCTCGGGGGTGAATTATTTTTTTTTCAAAATAACCTCGGATATCGATAGAAGGCTTAGTTTTAAGGAAAAAATCGTCTATAAAGTTTTTCAAAAAATCCAATACTTTTCAAGTTATTTGCAATTGAAAATTTGCAATTTTTTCACCTTTTTCATCGGTTTTTTGCAAAAATCTCCAAAAATATACGTTTTATCGAAAATTTTATAAAGAACAAAATTGTAGCAGGCAAAACAATGAACAATTTGGTTTTTTATACAGTATTCTAAGTGCAATATTAAGCTATAAATTAAAGATCAAAGCCGTTTTTTATGTTGCCTGAAATTTAATCGATGTGGTCACTGCCATCTAGCGGCGAGCAGATGCATTTTATGCATTCTAATACAAAAGGGTTTTGTAGTGCTTGAAATAAGCTTTAAAATGAGCACTATTAAAAGTCTTTTGCACGTAAAATAAGTGAGCTGTATTGCAAATAAGGGGAACAACTAATGTTTTTTCTTTAAAATCAATGGGTTTCATAAGTGCCATTTCCACCATAATTAAAATTAATCGTATTCCGCCTAGAATTAACTTCATTATGAAGAGTTTGATAGATAGTATCAGTTTGGCTGCTTCAGGACACATATTTTTCAAAAAAACTCACGATTAACTAAAAAAACAAAATTTCAAATTTTTAAAAATCCCACGTTTATTTCATAATATTTCAATAATGACGACAGATAAGAATAAAAGTGTATGAATAAAAAATGTAGGTATTTCTTTGACAAACAATTTGTTTTTTTTGTTTTTTCTGACAAACAAAACTTGACGGAAATGTGATTGTTTAAAGAGCGCGTGGCAGCGCAATCACTGCCTCTCTTAAGCCCTTTAACCCTTCCCCGTTTTAAAAAAGGTTTTTTACTATAAATTGCAATACAGGATGTTGTAGCTCTCTTAATTACCTTTACAATGATTTTTTATAAATTGTGATGGCGTGAAAATTAAAGGAGCTATGGTCCAAAAACTTATCATATTTTTTTCTACTTAGTAACTGAAAATTTCGGAGTGTGAATAATTGGAGCAATGTGAAGGTACGCAGTATAATATAGACCCACAACTATTGTAATGTGTATATGTTAACGGAAATGTATATAATCCGTCATTGTATACAATTCCTAGGAAATGTATGTAATTCCTAAAATCGCAATCGGAAATGTAAAACATTTAAGACATAGGTTAGGTTAGGTTTCCGCGAGCCAGTATGAGTCTGGCAAACCTTTTGCCTTCCCCAGGGCATAAGGTATCAATGAGGATTTCCCCAATAAAAAAAAAAAAAAGTTAGGTTAGGTTTTTTTTTTAGGTTAGGTTAGGTTAGTTTAAAGGGTAGAAAAGCTTAAGAACATGATAATCGTTTGCGAGAGTGTGGAATAATATTTAAATCCTTTTCATTTTATCAAAAAAAAAAAATATCAAGGGGTAGTATTCAAGGGTTGAAAGGGGGTTAAAAATTTGATAATTATTATAGAGAATATAAAATATTACTTACTCTATACTTACATCTTTTTATGTCATACCAAAGTATTTTTTTCAGATTTTTTCAATTTGGGGGTTGTAAGATTTTCAAGGGGTTGAAAATAATTTTAATATGAGGTAATTATGTTAGAAAATACTTTACCATTTCACCACTTACTATTAGACATGTTTTCTAGCGATAAAATGGCTCAATTACAATTTTTCCATTAAGGGGTTGTTTACACCCCTTAAAAATAATAGGCGGAGTTCAGATCATTTTCACTTTTGAAGTGAAGGTTAAGATGTGCCTAATTCCAAAAATTTCATGCAAATCGGTTCACAGTAAAAAAATTCGGAGGTAAGGCCGTATTTTTCGCTTCAATGACTGCACTATAACTATTTAATTAAGCCATATTAAAAGCAACAATTTCCTTGCTGGGCACATATCTCCTATTATATTAAAATCAAATATACCTTAGAACTACCATTTCAGCAAGTCAGATTAAGTACTCATTACAAGGAAATTAAATTGTGATACAATATTTTTTTTAACAGATATATACTTACCTGTTTTTCAGCAATTAATGCACAATGTACGACGTATATGCCAACAATCAGTCGCCACCGGCGCAGACTCCAACCACATCACAGAAAGTTGTGAGGTTTGATCGCTCATATGCCACCACCCTGCCGGGCATATTGAAGATTGTGCAATTGGTAAATATAAGAGAATAATTACTTATGCATTTGTGGTTACTACACATTGGAATGACACAACTATGAACAGATTTAACTCGCATATTTTATTTGCTGACATTTCGGATTCTTTACAGTTTCCATAATCATAGCATGACTGAGCTGACAATAGTCTAAATCTAAAGTGTTAGACAGAAACTGTAAAGAATCCGAAACATGAGCAAATCAAATAAAATGTATGAGTTAAATCCATTCACAGTTATTTCATTTCAATTGTGCTAAAATTACAATTTTTGTTTATGGTTTTATGGTGTTGAAAAGCATGTCTAGACTTCTACAATTAGTAAAACAGTGACAGATGCTTGCATTCTTTTAAAGTCAGTTATAGCAAAGAATATGTAAAAATTGTGACACAAAAATTTTTTGGATTCCAGCTGGCCAACCTGATTGGATTCATCTGCATCAAAGTCTCCTGGACGTTGTTCACCTCCATCTTCTACAATATATTGTATTGGGTCAGTATTCTCTTTATTATCTTTTTCTATAGGTTCAGAGGAGCAAGGTTTTGGGAAGACAGACAAACAGCCAGGGCATTTATAATGTGTATCAAATTACTTTATAATTGTTGATCTTTATGAATATTATTGAAGAATTAACTTATAGCCTCAAGTCGAATATAAATCTTCCTTAGAATTTTCACATTCAAAAATAAGCCAAAAATAAATTAATAACTGTATTGAAGTGTATTATTATCCGCCTAAGTTTCATTATGTAGGTATTTAGATAACTATAACGTCATTAAAATATTTATTAAATAAAGATAAATAATACTAACTAATATTATAATCATGAAAGTTTGTAAGAAAGTATGTATGTGTGTTTGTTAATCTTTAACGCAAATACTGATTCGATTTTGGTGAAACTTTACAATAATATAGCTTACACATCAGAATAACACACAGCCTATAATTTATAAACGAATTGTGTAAAGTACTTATCATGCACAGACAAAATCGCGGGCAAGAGCTAGCTTATAAATTTGCCCCCTTTACACTCAGGCGCGTGCAGTGAGAGGAGCGTAAGTATGGCGCTAGGGTAGGCACTTCACACATTAGTGACACTGTGCCTATATGGAATGCAC
The DNA here is from genome assembly GCA_038024825.1 of Polylopha cassiicola. Taxonomy (NCBI): domain Eukaryota; kingdom Metazoa; phylum Arthropoda; class Insecta; order Lepidoptera; family Tortricidae; genus Polylopha; species Polylopha cassiicola. Next base: position 477,819 of record CP149050.1, read on the forward strand.
GCCTTTGTTTACAATTGCTAAGTGTGTATATAACAGGTGTTGTATGTATGATTGCAGGCGTGCATATTGATAACGCTGTTCCTGCTGGTCGCGTACTCGTTCCACCTGGTGGAGAAGTACGACAAGTGGCCGTGGCTCCGGTTGGAGTTCTTCTACTGCTGCCTGGTGGTGCTGGTGTATATTGGGGTCTCTATATTCGCGGCGGTGCTCGGCGAGGGGGGGTATGCAGTGGGGGTAAGTTTACAGATTCAGATTCATTTGACGGCCTGTTTGTCTAGTGGTCAGAAGCCCTGACTACGAAGTTGCTCGTTCGAATCCTGCTAGAAGCAGATGTCTGAACCTGAGTCTTGGATGTCTTATATGTATTAATTACCGTTGCCTAGTACCCATAGTAGAAGATTTGCTTAGTTTGAGACTATATCAATTGGTGTGAATTGTTATTATTATCTATTTTATACATTACTAGCGATCCATCCCGGCTTCACACGACTATTAACTTACCTCGTGAATCATTCTATCTGATTAAAAAAAAAACTAAAACCATTGCATAGTTTTAAAAATTTCAACATACATATCCGTCCGGACAGACGGCGATAGCGACTTTGTTTTATACTATGTAGTGAAAATACGAGAAAAACGTGATTTCTCTGGGTCAGCTGGTTTCATTACATTTATAACTATACAATTATATAGCTATTTGTTTGTTTGTTTTTACAGTTCTTTGGTCTCTGCGCCATCATAGCGTACGGTTTCGATGGATATTTGAAGTACAAGGGGTGGAAGAGAGGACTGCCGCCCCAGTAAATGAATCAAAAACCCTCTGAATTATTTTACTAAGAAAACAAGTCTTATTGTAGTGGATTAAGGTTGGTTTTCTAATCACTTTTTATTTTATATTGCTGGTTTGATGCCAGATTGTGTTTGATGAACTCTAATGTAGTTGTAATAAGGTTAATTTTGTTTAAATAATAATTGTAATCTTATGGTTATGACCTCGTTTGCAAATATGAACTCTAATGTACTCGAAATACAGTTATTTTTGTATTAATAAATATTGAGTATGGGTAGCTAACTTATAAATTTGCTTCTTTGGAAGAAAATAACTCTTATTTTCCATGTAATAAGAGTAATTTTGCCATAATAAAAAATATATACATGTATTGTGGGTAAAATAACTGTAATACAGACGAGATAAGGTTCATTTTTAATTACCAATGGCATGAAAATGTAACCATATATATATTTTGTTAGAAAGTAGACGCTAATGCTCATGAAACAAGGTCTATTTTTGTACTAAATAGTTACACATAGCTGAGCTTCTTATGGTAGTCGAAAGTGAACTTTAGTGCCTTCAAATAAAGTTTTTTTTGTAATAATATTAATTTCTTGCTCTTGTTTTGATTTTATCGATCTATCAACTATTAGTTGGTTAATTATTTGATGTCATTGAATACCACCTTTATTAAAATTGTTTTAATTAAGAGAAATAATGTCTAATTTCATTTGTATTTTGTAGGGTAAGGATTATTTTTTTATTTGTGTTTTTTAAACTTTGTTATGACGAAGTACCTAATATTATTTACTAATTTTCTTTGTGTTCCGAGCCATATTTTCTTCATCATGTTAAGTGTTTTTTTTAATGTTTCATAATTTACAGTCCAGTTCAATAATTTATCTTATAGACTTTAGTACAGTCAGCATCACAAGTTTCAATTTGTTTCTCATTGGCTACGTCAGGTTATCAGAATTAAAAATGCTGATTCTACTTAACGTTTAATTTGTATTAATATTAAGACATTTTTTAAAATTAAGGTATATTGATATATTTGTAACATTTTTTATAAGTGTTTTTTAAATATAAACTTATTTTTGCACTACTTAATGTGGGAGATAGTATGTAAGTCAAAATCCCTACTAATATTATAAATGCGAAAGTAACTCTGTCTGTCTGTCTGTCTGTTACGCTTTCACGCTAAAAGTTCTGGACCGATTTTAATGAAATTTGGTACGAAGAAAGACTGGAGCCTGAGAAAGAACATAGGCTACTTTTTAACCGACTGCAAATAAGAAGAAGTTCTACGCGGACGAAGTCGCGGGCAGAAGCTAGTATCAGAACCAATATTTCGTATTATGTAATTACTTATTACCTTTTAATGCAATGTAAAATCCTGCCTTAAATGTTTGTTATATAAATACTTACTTATGGTACCCGTATAAGATTAAACTTTTTGACGGACTGATATAAATGCACAGTCAAAAGTTCAATACCGAAATTTCATTTTTCATAAGGGTTCTATATTTTGAACACTAAAGACCGGATTTTGGGATCTCTCAAAGGGTGAAAAGGGGGTATAAACTGAAATGTACAGACCAAAGTCCCGGCATATAGATTGTTATCATAGGCGTAGCAAAGTCCGGGCAGGGGGGGAGGCACCTGCTGCTTCTAGAGTAGTAGCCTGTAGGTTTTGATTCCCTTGCGAGTGTCAAAAATTATCTTAGATAGCCCTTGAACTTTATTTTTATAAATGTATTTTTCTAATTGCTTTGTAATATTTATACATAAAAAATTTAGATCTGAAATGTTACTGTTGAGAAAGGACTGAAAATGAAAAATTTATTAGAAAATAGATTTTGGGTCCATGTTGATGCATTTTTGATGTTGCTTATATAAAATAGATAAATGTTTAATATTTTGTATACTTATGTACTTTTACCTGTCACTGTTTAGGCCGTTTCAGAAGTTCTAAGTAAGTCTTGAATAACCCAATTAAGTTCACAATTATCAATAAACTAGCAGATATCCCACACTTGATCTTGTTCTCGAAGATATTTTTTAATTAATTGCGAAAACTAGGCCATAAGGGGTTTAAAGGGGGAATGAAATGTTGTAATAACTAATTCCGCGCGGATGGAGTCGCGGGCTAAAGCTATCTATATTAATATTATAAATGCAAAAGTAACTCTGTCTGTCTGTCTGTTACGCTTTCACGCTAAAACTACTGGACCGATTTAAATGAAATTTGGTAAGAAGAAAGTCTGGAGCCTGAGAAAGGACATAGGCTACTTTTTAACCGACTGCAAAAAAGGAGGAGTTCCACGCGGACGAAGTCGCGGGCAGAAGCTAGTGGTAAATAATTTTCAAATAAATAACCCGTGATTTATTAGGACATTTGAAACGGCCTTTTGTTTAATTCAGCAATTTTAGAAGCACACTTTTTTATATTATTTCATACAAATTTAGTTGTTATTGTCTTTATGTGCTTACCAAAGTAAATATACCACCTGTGAAGTGTTTGTACTTACGTTTTCTTAGGCCCTGTGCCAATGCCCAAGTAAATGATCGAATAAGGTATTTTTGCAACTTTTCTTTCAAAACTTATCAAATAAATTATGTTATGTACATCCGTGTAGTACAGTTTTTATAGCCGTTCTTCTATAGAACAAGCTTTGCCTAATTTGGGACTTGAAATATTTAAAATTGTTGAAAGATATTTATTTTCATATTTTTTCCACTGCATAAGTGCCACTGGATGATTAAATTATTATATTCGATGCTTACTTGGACATTGGAAAATAGACCTTAAGTATTTATGGTTAAAATATAAAATACTTAATAAATATTTACACTTAAAAAAAGTATTGTATAATTATGTATAATCGACCGAGCGAAACGAGATTTTACATTTGTGACAATTGTATGCTTGTCTCTTTGTTCAACGATAACTTGAGTATCATAGCTCTGATCTTTATGAAATTTGGCAAGCAAGTAGATTATTTTTATGGAATTTTTAAGTTCTAAAACGAGCATAATCGGACAAGGGGTTAGAAAGATACATGGGGTTAGATAAGGGTTAAAAATTTTTTACGTATTAAATCAAAGAAAAAATCGGGCCAGGTCAAAGTTCGGGGCAAACTACTAGTACCTACTTACCTACTAATATTATAAATGCGAAAGTAACTCTGTCTGTCTGTCTGTCTGTTACGCTTTCACGCTCAAACTACTGGACCGATTTAAATGAAATTTGGTACTCAGGTAGTCTAGAGCCTGAGAAAAAACATAGGCTACTTTTTAACCGACTGCAAAAAAGGAGTAGTTCCACGCGGACGAAGTCGCGGGCAGAAGCTAGACTAAACTATTATATAAAATGTATAAGTCTTACGCACAAATGGACCAACATATAATAATCGTTATACAAATAGCAACTCTAACTACGTTAAAATAAGATGCATATTAACTAACACAGCTATTTAAAAATATATCAAATACTATTGTTATTATGAATAAAACACTGGAACACAATTGAAGTATTTGAAGTTTAACTGTTTTATGGAACCCTAAAAAATGATGTAGGTAATCACTGTTGTCATGTAAGCCGCTAACCAGTTTCCAAAGAGCGTGGTCGAAAAAGTTTTTTAGTCTAAATATTTCTACAGAAGCCTTTGTTCCCAGTAATGAGACTACGTTATAACTTCTCATCACATAAAATAAGGCAAAAAAACAATCAAGCTTTTCGCAAAGTTGTTAGGTTTAGCTCACTACTGAAATAATTATGTATTTTGTACCTACCTACATACATACATGGTGTTAAAAAAGTTTTGACTCGTGAAGGACTCGAACCTCCGACCTCCGAAATGTTTGAACCGTGATCATCCAATAGTGAATTGAACGAGTGAATATCGGCGCTCTACCAGCTGAGCCAACGAGTCTTGTGAATTGTGATGCAGCGGCGAATTGTAGCATCGCTTGTTGCAGTCTTGCGCAATATTTAGCAAGGGATGGTGACGTCACACTGCAGCAACCGACTGCTAGTTTCGTGCACTCGTCTCAAGACTCGTTAGCTCAGCTGGTAGAGCGCCGATATCTGATTTCTGTCAAATGAGTTCCCAAACTAAATAATTCGGAGGTCGGAGGTTCGAATCCTTCACGAGTCAAAGATTTTTTTACTCAATCACGGGGAACTCTATCGATTAGGAAAATTATTATCAAAATTGATTCAGAATTTTTGCAGATATCACATATTTAACAAGCAATAATTTATGTTTTAAGCTTTTTCTATGTTCAGTTCGGACTAGCTATTTGTAGTGAGCTTTTTAATATTTACTACAATTTTTCAATTAAAGTTTGATCGATATAGTTTAAGACCGCAGTGGTCCTATTTTAATATAAGTAGACAAGAGTATAAAAAAAATCCAGATCCTGAAAAACGACACTTGCTTGTAAGGAAAGGTCAAAATAAAAGTAGGTATGTGCTTTTAAGTTACTCCTAAGTCATGACAGAACCGTATAGTAAACCATCTTCACACTGAGAAATAACGAAAACAATATTCTTAAGGTAGGAAGGAATAGAGCTTTCATTTAACCATATAATATTTCTAATAGTTATTAATGCAAACATGCCAATTTAGAAGTGTAAAAAAAAAGCTCTGACTCGTGAAGGATTCGAACCTCCGACCTCCGAATTGTTGAAAGTAAGTTCCCAACTCCCCAACTCATTGTATTGAACTGAGTGTCGGCGCTCTGCCGGCTGAGCTAACGAGTCTTGAGACGAGTGCACGAAACTAGCAGTCGGTTGCTGCAGTGTGACGTCATCATCCCTTGCTAAATATTGCGCAAGACTGCAACAAGCGATGCTACAGTTCGCCGCTGCATCACAAGACTCGTTGGCTCAGTTGGTAGAGCGCCGATATTCACTTGCCTTCTGTCAAATGAGTTCCCAAACTAAGTAATTCGGAGGTCGGAGGTTCGAATCCTTCACGAGTCAGATTTTTTTTTACATCTAAAGTCTAATTTTTGCAATAGGTAGTTAGGTGTATGCTATCAATGCTACTACGTTGGGCCTAAACTACAAGAGTTAAAAACTTGATAGGGGTTCCTTTTATAACGTAGGGGAAGACTAAGAAAGGATTTTAGAAATTTACCCCATAAGGGGGTAAAGCAGGAGTGTTTATCGTGCGCACACGAAGTCGCAGACAAAAGCTGACCTATTATAGAATGATTGTCGTTTGTTAGGTAAGTAGGTATTTTACTTGTAAAAATTGTTTATATAGGTGACTGTCATAAATTACGTGTAGCTAGAAATAGGCATATTTCAAATAGTCCGAACTGAGCTTAAAAAAACTTACGTTTATGTTTTGTTCCTTAAATTTCTAATGGCATATCTCCGGCAATTCTAAGCCAGTTATGATAATTATTTTCCTAATCTATAGGATTTTCCGTGATTGAATAAAAAAAGCTTTGACTCGTGAAGGATTCGAACCTCCGACCTCCGAATTACTTAGTTTGGGAACTCATTTGACAGAAATCAGATATCGGCGCTCTGCCGGCTGAGCTAACGAGTCTTGAGACGAGCGGACGAAACTAGCAGTCGGTTGCTGCAGTGTGACGTCATCATCCCTTGCTCTGAGCTAACGAGTCTTGCTATGCGTGGACGAATATTAGAGTCACTTGCGACCATTTCAAATTGTTGTGAAACATTTTACCTCTGGGAAAGTCCAGTGACGTCATATGACGTCAAAATGAGGCAACTAGCTCCATTATTCGCCGCTGCATCACAAGACTCGTTGGCTCAGTTGGTAGAGCGCCGATATTTGAATTCTGTCAAATAAGTTCCCAAACTAAGTCATTCGGAGGTCGGAGGTTCGAATCCTTCACGAGTCAAAGCTTTTTTTACTCAATCACGGGGAACCCTATCGATTAGGAAAATGATTATCAAAATTGATTCAGTTTTTTTGCAGATATGGTAGGTATCACATATTAAACAAGCAATAATTTATGTATTAAGCTTTTTCTAAGTTCAGTTCGGACTACCTATTTGTAGTGAGCTTTTAAATATTTACTACAATGTTTCAATGAAAATTCGATCGATATGGTTTATGACCACTAATTTCAATATTAATGATATTTTCTTAAATAATATAGACCAGAGTAGAAAAAAATCCAGATCCTGAAAAACGACACTTTCGCTTGTTAGGAAAGGCCGAAATAAAAGTAGGTATGTGCTTTTAAGTTACTCCTAAGTCATGACAGAACCGTATAGTAAACCATCGTCACACTGAGAAATAACAAAAACAATATTTTTAAGGTAGGTAGGAACAGAGCTTTCATTGAACCATATAATATTTCTAAAAGTTATTAATGCAAACATGCCAATTTAGATGTGTAAAAAAAAGCTCTGACTCGTGAAGGATTCGAACCTCCGACCTCCGAATTGTTGAAAGTAAGTTCCCAACTCCCCAACTCATTGTATTGAACTGAGTGTCGGCGCTCTGCCGGCTGAGCTAACGAGTCTTGAGACGAGCGGACGAAACTAGCAGTCGGTTGCTGCAGTGTGACGTCATCACCCCTTGCTAAATATTGCGCAAGACTGCAACAAGCGATGCTACAGTTCGCCGCTGCATCACACGACTCGTTGGCTCAGTTGGTAGAGCGCCGATATTCACTCGTTCAATAATTCACTATTGGATGATCACGGTTTAAGTAATTCGGAGGTCGGAGGTTCGAGTCCTTCACGAGTCAGATTTTTTTTACAAATTTAAACTCTCATTTTTGCTATAAGAGAAGCTGACTTGCTGACAATATTAACGCAGGACCTACTTAATCTATTAGGGTTAGAAACTTTATCTTTTTCACTTTCTTTTAAAGTTAGTTTTTTTTTTCTAACAGAGCGGAGAGAGAATAAGAAATTTTTGGAAATTTAACCCATAAGGGAGTAAAAGGGGGTTGCTTATCGTGCGAACTGCAAGGCGAAGTCTCGAGCAGATGCTACTACATAAATAAAAGCCTACCTACTCACCTATCTCAATATTTACTTATTGTAGTTTTTTTTTATAATGATGGTTTATGTGACTGTCATAAATGAAGAACAGCTTAGAAGCACATTTCAAATAAGTAGGTAGTTCAACCAATCTTAAAAAAATATTTTTAGACTTACCTATTTATTTGGTTCTTAAATTTCTAATCTCATATCTCCGGCAATTCTGAACCAATTTTGATAATTATTTTTCTAATCGATAGGGTTCCTCGTGATTGAGTAAAAAAAAGCTTTGACTCGTGAAGGATTCGAACCTCCGACCTCCGAATGAATTAGTTTGGGAACTCATTTGACAGAAGGCAAGTGAATATCGGCGCTCTACCAACTGAGCCAACGAGTCTTGTGATGCAGCGGCGAACTGTAGCATCGCTTGTTGCAGTCTTGCGCAATATTTAGCAAGGGATGGTGACGTCACACTGCAGCTACCGACTGCTAGTTTCGTCCGCTCGTCTCAGGACTCGTTAGCTCAGCCGGCAGAGCGCCGACACTCAGTTCAATACAATGAGTTGGGGAGTTGGGAACTTACTTTCAACAATTCGGAGGTCGGAGGTTCGAATCCTTCACGAGTCAGAGCTTTTTTTTTTACACATCTAAATTTGCATGTTTACGTACATCGTACTACGTAGGACCTAAACTACAAAAGTTAAAAACTTGATGTTTTGTACAGGGGTTCCTTTTATAATGTAGGGGAAGACTAAGAAAGGCTTTTTGGAATTGTACCCCATAAGGGGGTAAAGCAGGGGTGCTTATCACGCGCACACGAAGTCGCATACAAAAGCTACCTATTATAAATTTACTGTCGTTTATTAAGTAAGTATCTACCTATTTCTTCTTGTAAAAATTGTTTATGTAGATGACTGTCATAAATTACGAGTAGCTAGAAGTAACTAAGTATATTTCAAATAGTCCGAACTGAGCTTAAAAAAAAACTTACGTTTATGTATTGTTTCTTAAGAAAATTTCTTATGCCATATCTCCGGCAATTCTAAGCCAATTTTGATAATTATTTTCCTAATCTATAGGATTTTCCGTGATTGAATTAAAAAAGGATTGACTCGTGAAGGATTCGAACCTCCGACCTCCGAATTACTTAGTTTGGGTACTTATTTGACAGAATTCAAATATCGGCGCTCTGCTGGTTGAGCTAACGAGTCTTGTGATGCAGCGGCGAACTGTAGCATCGCTTGTTGCAGTCTTGCGCAATATTTAGCAACAAATACCCGCTGACGTCACACAGTACCAACTGATTCTGAATTTCGTCTGAATATAGTGAGACTCGTCCAGCAGTGGACTGCGATAGGCTGATGATGATGATGATAGTGAGCTGTGAGACTCGTTAGCTCAGCCGGCAGAGCGCCGATTCTGTGAATACTGAATACTAAATTTGTAGGCAGGGACATTAACTAACTAGGAGGTCGGAGGTTCGAATCCTTCACGAGTCAAAGCTTTCTTTTTATGTAATCAAGCAAAAACCTATTTATAATAATCGAAATTGTTCCTGAGGTATGGCTTTAAGAAGTTTAAGAAAAAAAAACAAAATAAGATGCTTTTTTTAAGTTCAATTCGGACTATTCGAAATGTGCTTTTAAGTTACTCCTAATTTATGACGGAGCCGTAAATAAATACCTATAAAAAATCTTCACACTAAAAAATGAAAATTTAAAAGACAATATTTTTAAGGTACCTAGACAAAGCTTTAATTTAAGTAAGTAGGTAAGTGTTTCTAATGGTACTTACTTAGTTATTATTGCAAACATGCAAGATCAAATGTAAAAAAATTAAAAGCTCTGACTCGTGAAGGATTCGAACCTCCGACCTCCGAATTGTTGAAAGTAAGTTCCCAACTCCCCAACTCATTGTATTGAACTGAGTGTCGGCGCTCTGCCGGCTGAGCTAACGAGTCCTGAGACGAGCGGACGAAACTAGCAGTCGGTTGCTGCAGTGTGACGTCACCATCCCTTGCTAAATATTGCGCAAGACTGCAACAAGCGATGCTACAGTTCGCCGCTGCATCACAAGACTCGTTGGCTCAGTTGGTAGAGCGCCGATATTCACTCGTTCAATTCACTATTGGATGATCACGGTTCAAACATTTCGGAGGTCGGAGGTTCGAGTCCTTCACGAGTCAGATTTTTTTTACAAATTTAAACTCTCATTTTTGCTATAACAGAAGCTGACTTGCTGACAATATTAACGCAGGACCTACTTAATCTATTAGGGTTAGAAACTTTATCTTTTTCACTTTCTTTTAAAGTTAGTTTTTTTTTTATAACAGAGCGGAGAAAGAATTTATAAAACATTTTTGAAAATTTAACCCCTAAGGGAGTAAAGGGGGTTGCTTATCATGCGAACTGCAAGACGAAGTCTCGAGCAGATGCTAGTACACAAATAAAAGCCTACCTGCTTACCTATCTCAATATTTACCTATTGTAGTTTTTTTTATATTGGTTTATGTGACTGTCATAAATTAGGAGCAGCTTAGAAGCACATTTAAAATTAGTAGGTAGTCCAACCAATCTTAAAAAAATATTTTTAGACTTATGTATTTGGTTCTTAAATTTCTAATCTTATATCTCCGGCAATTCTGAACCAATTTTGATGATGAGTTTTCTAATAGATAGTGTTTTCCGTGATTGAGTAAAAAAAGGTTTGACTCGTGAAGGATTCGAACCTCCGACCTCCGAATTACTTAGTTTGGGAACTCATTTGACAGAAGGCAATTGAATATCGGCGCTCTACCAACTGAGCCAACGAGTCTTGTGATGCAGCGGCGAACTGTAGCATCGCTTGTTGCAGTCTTGCGCAATATTTAGCAAGGGATGGTGACGTCACACTGCAGCTACCGACTGCTAGTTTCGTCCACTCGTCTCAAGACTCGTTAGCTCAGCCGGCAGAGCGCCGACACTCAGTTCAATACAATGAGTTGGGGAGTTGGGAACTTACTTTCAACAATTCGGAGGTCGGAGGTTCGAATCCTTCACGAGTCAAACCTTTTTTTATTTGATCACGGAAAACACTATCGAACAGAAAAACAATTACAAAAATTGGTTTAGAATTTTTGCAGACATGATATTACAATTTTTAGAAGCAAAAATTAATCTATGAAGCTTTTTCTAAGTTCAGTTCGGACTATCTATTTGTAGCGAGCTTTTAAATATTTACTACAATGTAACTATCAATGGAAATTCGATCGATATGACTTAGGAGCATTCATTTTAATATTAATGATATGTTTGATAATTAATATCTATAGACAAGAATAGAAAAAATCTAGATTAAAAAAACGACACTTTTGCTTATAAGCAAAGGACAAAATAAAAGTATGTGCTTTTAAGTTACTCCTAATTATTGACAGAACCGAATAGTATACCATGTTCACACTAAGAACTAACGAAAAACATTTTTTTAAGGTAGGTAGGTACAGAGCTTTCATTGAACTATATAATATTTCTAATAGGTATCACTGCAAACATGCAAATTTAGAAGTGTAAACAAAAGCTCTGACTCGTGAAGGATTCGAACCTCCGACCTCCGAATTGTTGAAAGTAAGTTCCCAACTCCCCAACTCATTGTATTGAACTGAGTGTCGGCGCTCTGCCGGCTGAGCTAACGAGTCTTGAGACGAGTGCACGAAACTAACAGTCGGTTGCTGCAGTGTGACGTCATCATCCCTTGCTAAATATTGCGCAAGACTGCAACAAGCGATGCTACAGTTCGCCGCTGCATCACAAGACTCGTTGGCTCAGTTGGTAGAGCGCCGATATTCAATTGCCTTCTGTCAAATGAGTTCCCAAACTAAATAATTCGGAGGTCGGAGGTTCGAATCCTTCACGAGTCAAAGCTTTTTTTACACCTAGTCTAATTTTTGCAATAGGTAGGTAGGTGTACGCTATCAATGCTACTACGTAGGGCCTAAACTACAAGAGTTAAAAACTTGATAGGGGTTCCTTTTATAACGTAGGGGAAGACTAAGAAAGGGTTTTGGAAAATTAACCCCATAAGGGGGTAAAGCAGGAGTGTTTATCGTGCGCACACGAAGTCGCAGACAAAAGCTACCTATTATAGAATGATTGTCGTTTATTAGGTAAGTATGTATTTTACTTGTAAAAATTGTTTATATAGGTGACTGTCATAAATTACGTGTAGCTAGAAGTAGGCATATTTCAAATAGTCCGAACTGAGCTTAAAAAAACTTACGTTTATGTTTTGTTTCTTAATTTTCTAATGCCATATCTCCGGCAATTCTAAGCCAATTTTGATGATTATTTTCCTAATCTATAGGTTTTTCCGTGATTGAATAAAAAAATGTTTGACTCAGATTTTTTTTACAAATTTAAACTCTCATTTTTGCTATAACAGAAGCTGACTTGCTGACAATATTAACGCAGGACCTACTTAATCTATTAGGGTTAGAAACTTGATCTTTTTCACTTTCTTTTAAAGGTAGTTTTTTTCTTATAACAGAGCGGAGAAAGAATTTATAAGACATTTTTGGAAATTTAACCCCGAAGGGAGTAAAGGGGATTGCTTATCATGCGAACTGCAAGACGAAGTCTCGAGCAAAACCTACTACATAAATAAAAGCCTACCTGCTTACCTATCACAATATTTACCTATTGTAGTTTTTTTTTATAATGATGGTTTATGCGACTGTAACAAATTAGAAGCAGCTTAGAAGCACATTTCAAATAATACCTACTTATTCGAAATGTGCTTTTAAGTTACTCCTAATTTATGACAGTGCCGAGATACCTATAAGTAAATAAATAATCTTCTCACTAAGAAATAAAATAATAAGATACAGTAATCCTAATGTAGGTACAGAGCTTTTATTGAAGTAGGTATTTCTAATAGTTATTATTGCAAAAGATCAAATGTAAAAAAATAAAAGTTCTGACTCGTGAAGGATTCGAACCTCCGACCTCCGAATTGTTGAAAGTAAGTTCCCAACTCCCCAACTCATTGTATTGAACTGAGTGTCGGCGCTCTGCCGGCTGAGCTAACGAGTCTTGAGACGAGCGGACGAAACTAGCAGTCGCTTGCTGCAGTGTGACGTCATCATCCCTTGCTAAATATTGCGCAAGACTGCAACAAGCGATGCTACAGTTCGCCGCTGCATCACAAGACTCGTTGGCTCAGTTGGTAGAGCGCCGATATTCATTTGCCTTCTGTCAAATAAGTTCTCAAACTAAGTCATTCGGAGGTCGGAGGTTCGAATCCTTCACGAGTCAGATTTTTTTTTACATCTAAAGTCTAATTTTTGCAATAGGTAGGTAGGTGTATGCTATCAATGCTACTACGTAGGGCCTAAACTACAAGAGTTAAAAACTTGATAGGGGTTCCTTTTATAACGTAGGGGAAGACTAAGAAAGGGTTTTGGAAAATTAACCCCATAAGGGGTTAAAGCAGGAGTGTTTATCGTGCGCACACTAAGTCGCAGACAAAAGCTACCTATTATAGAATTAATGTCGTTTATTAGGTAAGTATTTCTCCTTGTAAAAATTGTTCCTGAAGGTGAAGGAGGTCATAAAGTACGAGTAACTAGAAGTAGGTATATTTCAAATAATCCGAACTGAGCTTAAAAAATAAAACTTATGTTTATGTTTTTTTCCTTAATTTTCTAATGCCATATCTCCGGCAATTCTATGCCAATTTTGATGATTATTTTCCTAATCTATAGGATTTGCTGTGATTGAATAAAAAAAGATTTGACTCGTGAAGGATTCGAACCTTCGACCTCCGAATTGTTGAAAGTAAGTTCCCAACTCCCCAACTCATTGTATAGCATTGAGTGTCGGCGCTCTGCCGGCTGAGCTAACGAGTCTTGCTATGCGTGGATGAATACTAGAGTCACTTGCTACAATTTCAAATTGTTGTGAAACATTTTACCTCTGGGAAAGTCCAGTGACGTCATATGACGTCAAAACGAGGCAACTAGCTCCATTATTCGCCGCTGCATCACAAGACTCGTTGGCTCAGTTGGTAGAGCGCCGATATTCACTCGTTCAATTCACTATTGGATGATCACGGTTCAAACATTTCGGAGGTCGGAGGTTCGAGTCCTTCACGAGTCAGATTTTTTTTACAAATTTAAACTCTCATTTTTGCTATAAGAGAAGGTGACTTGCTGACAATATTAACGCAGGACCTACTTAATCTATTAGGATTAGAAACTTTATCTTTTTCACTTTCTTTTAAAGTTAGTTTTTTTTTTATAACAGAGCGGAGAGAGAATAAGATTTTTTTGGAAATTTTACCCCTAAGGGAGTAAAAGGGGGTTGCTTATCGTGCGAACTGCAAGGCGAAGTCTCGAGCAGATGCTACTACATAAATAAAAGCCTACCAGCTTACCTATCTTAATATTTACCTATTGTAGTTTTTTTTTATATTGGTTTATGTGACTGTCATAAATTAGGAGCAGCGTAGAAGCAGGTTTCAAATAAGTAGGTAGTCCAACCAATCTTAAAAAAATATTTTTAAGATTGGTCGGACTTATGTATGTATTTGGTTCTTAAATTTCTAATCTCATATCTCCGGCAATTCTGAACCAATTTTGATAATGAGTTTTCTAATAGATAGTGTTTTCCGTGATTGAGTAAAAAAAGCTTTGACTCGTGAAGGATTCGAACCTCCGACCTCCGAATTACTTAGTTTGGGAACTCATTTGACAGAAGGCAAGTGAATATCGGCGCTCTACCAACTGAGCCAACGAGTCTTGTGATGCAGCGGCGAATAATGGAGCTAGTTGCCTCGTTTTGACGTCATATGACGTCACTGGACTTTCCCAGAGGTAAAATGTTTCACAACAATTTGAAATTGTAGCAAGTGACTCTAGTATTCGTCCACGCATAGCAAGACTCGTTAGCTCAGCCGGCAGAGCGCCGACACTCAATGCTATACAATGAGTTGGGGAGTTGGGAACTTACTTTCAACAATTCGGAGGTCGAAGGTTCGAATCCTTCACGAGTCAAATCTTTTTTTATTCAATCACAGCAAATCCTATAGATTAGGAAAATAATCATCAAAATTGGCTTAGAATTGCCGGAGATATGGCATTAGAAAATTAAGAAACAAAACATAAACGTAAGTTTTTTTAAACTCAGTTCGGACTATTTGAAATATGCCTACTTCTAGCTACACGTAATTTATGACAGTCACCTATATAAACAATTTTTACAAGAAGAAATACATACTTACCTAACATACGACAATCATTCTATAATAGGTAGCTAGCTTTTGTCTGCGACTTCGTGTGCGCACGATAAACACTCCTGCTTTACCCCCTTATGGTGTTAATTTTCCAAAACCCTTTCTTAGTCTTCCCCTACGTTATAAAAGGAACCCCTGTGCAAAACATCAAGTTTTTAACTCCTGTAGTTTAGGCCCTACGTAGAGCATAGATAGCATACCTACCTACCTATTGCAAATGTTTACCTATTGTAGACGTAAAAAAGCTTTGACTCGTGAAGGATTCGAACCTCCGACCTCCGAATTACTTAGTTTGGGAACTTATTTGACAGAATTCAAATATCGGCGCTCTGCCGGCTGAGCCAACGAGTCTTGCGATGCAGCCGCGAACTGTAGCATCGCTTGTTGCAGTCTTGCGCAATCATTTGCATCAAATACCCGCTGACGTCACACAGTATCAACTGGTTCTGACTTTCGTCTGAATATAGTGAGACTCGTCCAGCAGTGGACTGCGATAGGCTGATGATGATGATGATAGTGAGCTGTGAGACTCGTTAGCTCAGCTGGCAGAGCGCCGATTCTGTGAATACTGAATATTAAACTTGTAGGCAGGGAATTAACTAATTCGGAGGTCGGAGGTTCCAATCCTTCACGAGTCAAAGCTTTCTTTTTGTGTTATCAAGCAAAAGCCTATTTATAATAATCGAAATTGGTCAGAATTGCCTGAGGTATGGCTTTTAGAAGTTTATGAAAAAAAAACTAAGATGCTTTTTTTAAGTTCAATTCGGACTATTCGAAATGTGCTTTTAAGTTACTCCTAATTTATAACAGAGCCGTAAATAAATACCTATAAAAAATCTTCACACTAAAAAATGAAATTTAAAAAGACAATATTTTGAAGGTACCTAGACAAAGCTTTTATTAAAGTAAGTAGGTAAGTGTTTCTAATGGTACTTACTTAGTTATTATTGCAAACATGCAAGATCAAATGTAAAAAAATTATAAGCTCTGACTCCTGAAGGATTCGAACCTCCGACCTCCGAATTGTTGAAAGTAAGTTCCCAACTCCCCAACTCATTGTATTGAACTGAGTGTCGGCGCTCTGCCGGCTGAGCTAACGAGTCTTGAGACGAGTGCACGAAACTAGCAGTCGGTTGCTGCAGT
The DNA here is from genome assembly GCA_038024825.1 of Polylopha cassiicola. Classification (NCBI taxonomy): domain Eukaryota; kingdom Metazoa; phylum Arthropoda; class Insecta; order Lepidoptera; family Tortricidae; genus Polylopha; species Polylopha cassiicola. Next base: position 493,982 of record CP149050.1, read on the forward strand.
GTGACGTCACCATCCCTTGCTAAATATTGCGCCAGACTGCAACAAGCGATGCTACAGTTCGCCGCTGCATCACAAGACTCGTTCAATTGCCTTCTGTCAAATGAGTTCCCAAACTAAATAATTCGGAGGTCGGAGGTTCGAATCCTTCACGAGTCAGATTTTTTTTTACATCTAAAGTCTAATTTTTGCAATAGGTAGTATGCTATCAATGCTTAGTAGGTGAATGCTATCAATGCTTAGTAGGGCCTAAACTACAAGAGTTAAAAACTTGATAGGGTTTCCTTTTATAACGTAGGGGAAGACTAAGAAAGGGTTTTGGAAATTTACCCCATAAGGGGGTAAAACAGGGGTGTTTCTCGTGCGCACACGAAGTCGCAGACAAAAGCTACCTATTATAGAATGATTGTCGTTTGTTAGGTAAGTATTTCTCCTTGTAATAATTGTTTATATAGGTGACTGTCATAAATTACGTGTAGCTAGAAGTAGGCATATATTTCAAATAGTCCGAACTGAGCTTAAAAAAAACTTACGTTTATGTTTTGTTACATAAATTTCTAATGCCATATCTCCGGCAATTCTAAGCCAATTTTGATGATTATTTTCCTTATCTATAGGATTTTCCGTGATTGAATAAAAAAAGGTTTGACTCGTGAAGGATTCGAACCTCCGACCTCCGAATTGTTGAAAGTAAGTTCCCAACTCCCCAACTCATTGTATTGAACTGAGTGTCGGCGCTCTGCCGGCTGAGCTAACGAGTCTTGCTATGCGTGGACGAATACTAGAGTCACTTGCTACAATTTCAAATTGTTGTGAAACATTTTACCTCTGGGAAAGTCCAGTGACGTCATATGACGTCAAAACGAGGCAACTAGCTCCATTATTCGCCGCTGCATCACAAGACTCGTTGGCTCAGTTGGTAGAGCGCCGATATTCACTTGCCTTCTGTCAAATGAGTTCCCAAACTAAGTAATTCGGAGGTTCGAATCCTTCACGAGTCAAAGCTTTTTTTACTCAATCACGGAAAACACTATCTATTAGAAAACTCATTATCAAAATTGGTTCAGAATTGCCTGAGATTTGGGATTAGAAATTTAAGAACCAAATACATAAGTCTAAAAATATTTTTTTAAGATTGGTTGGACTACCTACTAATTTGAAATGGGCTTCTAAGCTGCTCCTAATTTATGAGAGTCACATAAACAATATAAAAAAAAAACTACAATTGGTAAATATTGAGATAGGTAAGCTGGTAGGCTTTTATTTGTGTAGTAGCATCTGCTTGAGACTTCGTCTTGCAGTTCGCATGATAAGCAACCCCCTATACTCCCTTATTAGGGGTTAAATTTCCAAAAAATTCTTATTCTCTCTCCGCTCTGTTATAAAAAAAACTAACTTTAAAAGAAAGTGAAAAAGATAAAGTCTCTAACCCTAATAGATTAAGTAGGTCCTGCGTTAATATTGTCAGCAAGTCAGGTTCTCTTATAGCAAAAATGAGAGTTTAAATTTATAAAAAAAATCTGACTCGTGAAGGATTCGAACCTCCGACCTCCGAAATGTTTGAACCGTGATCATCCAATAGTGAATTGAACGAGTGAATATCGGCGCTCTACCAACTGAGCCAACGAGTCTTGTGATGCAGCGGCGAACTGTAGCATCGCTTGTTGCAGTCTTGCGCAATATTTAGCAAGGGATGGTGACGTCACACTGCAGCTACCGACTGCTAGTTTCGTCCACTCGTCTGAAGACTCGTTAGCTCAGCCGGCAGAGCGCCGACACTCAGTTCAATACAATGAGTTGGGGAGTTGGGAACTTACTTTCAACAATTCGGAGGTCGGAGGTTCGAATCCTTCACGAGTCAAACCTTTTTTTATTCAATCACAGCAAATCCTATAGATTAGGAAAATAATCATCAAAATTGGCTTAGAATTGCCGGAGATATGGCATTAGAAAATTAAGAAACAAAACATAAACGTAAGTTTTTTTAAACTCAGTTCGGACTATTTGAAATATAATGCCTACTTCTAGCTACACGTAATTTATGACAGTCACCTATATAAACAATTTTTACAAGAAGAAATACATACTTACCTACCTAAGATACGACAATCATTCTATAACAGGTAGCTTTTGTCAGCGACTTAGTGTGCGCACGATAAACACTCCTGCTTTACCCCCTTATGGGGTTAATTTTCCAAAACCCTTTCTTAGTCTTCCCCTACGTTATAAAAGGAACCCCTATTAAGTTTTTAACTCTTGTAGTTTAGGCCCTACGTAGTAGCATGGATAGCGAACACCTACCTACCTATTGCAAAAATTAGACTAGGTGAAAAAAAAGCTTTGACTCGTGAAGGATTCGAACCTCCGACCTCCGAATTACTTAGTTTGGGAACTCATTTGACAGAAGGCAAGTGAATATCGGCGCTCTACTAACTGAGCCAACGAGTCTTGTGATGCAGCGGCGAACTGTAGCATCGCTTGTTGCAGTCTTGCGCAATATTTAGCAAGGGATGGTGACGTCACACTGCAGCAACCGACTGCTAGTTTCGTCCACTCGTCTCAAGACTCGTTAGCTCAGCCGGCAGAGCGCCGACACTCAGTTCAATACAATGAGTTGGGGAGTTGGGAACTTACTTTCAACAATTCGGAGGTCGGAGGTTCGAATCCTTCACGAGTCAGAGCTTTTTTTACTCAATCACGGAAAACACTATCGAACAGAAAAACCATTACAAAAATTGGTTTAGAATTTTTGCAGATATGATATTACAATTTTTAGAAGCAAAAATTAATCTATGAAGCTTTTTTTAAGTTCAGTTCGAACTTCGTGTTTGTAGCGAGCTTTTAAATATTTACTACAATGTATCAATGGAAATTCGATCGATATGGTTTAGGAGCACTAATTTTAATATTAATGATATGTTTGATAATTAATATCTATAGACAAGAATAGATATCAATAAATAAATAAATATCTTTGGACAATTCACACCAATTATCTAGTCCCATTTTAAGCAAAGCTTGTATTATGGGTACTAGACAACGGATAAATATACATAAATACATATAAGACATCCAAGACTCAGGTACAGATGCCAGTGCTCATCACATTGACATCTGCCCCTAGCAGAATTCGAACCCGCAACCTCCGGTTTCGTAGTCAGGGCCTCTGACCACTAGACCAACAGGCCGTCAAATAGAAAAAATCTAGATTAAAAAAAAACGACACTTTTGCTTATAAGCAAAGGACAAAATAAAAGTATGTGCTTTTAAGTTACTCCTAATTATTGACAGAACCGAATAGTATACCATGTTCACACTAACGAAAGACATTTTTTTAAGGTAGGTAGGTACAGAGCTTTCATTGAACTATATAATATTTCTAATAGGTATCACTGCGAACATGCAAATTTAGAAGTGTAAAAAAAAGCTCTGACTCGTGAAGGATTCGAACCTCCGACCTCCGAAATGTTTGAACCGTGATCATCCAATAGTGAATTGAACGAGTGAATATCGGCGCTCTACCAGCTGAGCCAACGAGTCTTGTGATGCAGCGGCGAACTGTAGCATCGCTTGTTGCAGTCTTGCGCAATATTTAGCAAGGGATGATGACGTCACACTGCAGCAACCGACTGCTAGTTTCGTCCGCTCGTCTCAAGACTCGTTAGCTCAGCCGGCAGAGCGCCGACACTCAGTTCAATACAATGAGTTGGGGAGTTGGGAACTTACTTTCAACAATTCGGAGGTCGGAGGTTCGAATCCTTCACGAGTCAGAGGTTTTTTATTTAAAAATACATTTATTTTTCTACTGTTAATATCATTATTAGGTACCTATCTACTAGTTATTTTTGCAGAGATATTTTTTACTAGGTACTTAGTTTGTTATGAGGTGTTCAAAAATAAAATGTCGGAAAACGATTAAAGCTTTTTATTTGATTAATATTAACATCACAGAGAATTACAAAAACTAACCGAATTACCTATTTCCCGAGAAAAATAAATCTTAGAAAACATTGATTTATCGTCTCAGTCGATAAATTGATCATGTAAACATTATTTTCATGCCATACTTTGATCCCATACAGTTAAAAAACTTATATTTCAAAATCTACCATAAAAGATCAAAAAAAAAACAGCCAAAGCATTCTTGGTTTTTTTCGTACATTATTATTCAATTACAATTTTAAAGACGAAACAATTTTTTGTTGAAAAATGAACTTTAATTCTATTAACATAATGCCCAATTGATTATAGAGAAGTTGACATTGAACAATAGTGCTACACATTGCTTTTGATACAAAAAGCACCTTATATACTTAACAGTAAGGTTTAAAATCGTGGTCAAAGTGAGCTTATAAATTTATTTTCAAAATTTGACACATATATGTGAGCCATAAGAATAATTGGACGAAGAAACATACATAGGTACAGTACGTGCGAATCGCTAATAGCAACCGAACGAAACGAATTCAAAATTGTATGTATTTGACACTAGCTTCTGCCAGCGACTTCGTCCGCGTGGAATAGTTATTTTCCCTGTTTTTTACACATTTTCCACTGTTTCTTCGCTCCTACTGGTCGCAGCGTGATGTCATAGCCTAAAGCCTTCCTCGATAAATGGTCTATCTAACAAAAAAAGATTTTTTCAATTCGAACCAGTAGTTCCTGAGATTAGCGCGTTCAAACAAACAAACAAACAAACTCTTCAGCTTTATAATATTAGTATAGATACGCAAACGAAACATCACGTGGTCAGTTTTCGTTCGTTTATGTCAATTAAATAATTTTGCTTTCGTTTTGTTTGATTGCTATTATTGATTGGCGCTTGTCGAAGGGCCAAAGCCTCTGTCGCGTGAAAGCATCTATCTTTGTCGCTCTGTCATTCATTACAAAAGTGACAGCTGCACACACGCGACAAAAACCGTATGTGTTAGCCGTGCAGGTGACATTTAATTATTAAAATTAATAAAACATTTAGTGAAACACAGATCCAATCTGCCTTTTTGAAATAGTTCAAAAAGCTTGCATTTTAAAATTATTAAAAAATATGAAATATTTTCATACTTAGCTAATATTCGAAGTTGGCGGTTTTAACAATATTTTTAATTAAGTAATTAATTGCCTAACGAGCTATATTGGAATAGAGCAATTATAACGGACTTAACTCACGCATTTTATTTTATTTGCTATTTTTTCGAAAATTTTACAGTTCCCATATTCGTAGCCGACTGAGCTGACGATAGTTTAAAAAGAGCGAGTTAAATCCGATATAGTTGTTTCATCCAATGTATAATAACCGAGAAGGCATCAGAAATTAACTAGCTACTTATCTGACAGACAATTTTTTTTAAGTTCTAAATAGTCAATAATTATGAACTTTAGCTGCTTATAGCTTACTCAGAACATTTTTATTTTTTTTTCCATTTCCTACCTAATCATAATAATATATTATTCCCTTGACATAAATGCAAGTTAAAAGTCGTATTAGACACAAATAACTAAACTTAAAACTAAACGTTATTTACAGAATTAGTTACAACAAATATCACAAAAAACATGAAATATAATTTTTCACTTAATATTAAAAATAATCTTACGCCTATAATAAGTACATGTGAGGTACAAAGTTAAAAATACTACAATATAAATGTAAGTAACAAATGCTTACAAAAAACCTTTCAGAACAAAATGTAATTAACACGCAACATATAAAAAACCGATAAAAAATACAGTAGTTACAACGGAGTAAAGGACGGTCGCGGTGCACAGCGAAAAACGGACGTTGTCCTTTTTCTATTTGTCTCTGTCGCACGCGCGTAGTAATACTGCCCTCACGCTCGCACAGTAACCTTCAAGGTCACTGTGCGAGCGTGAGGGCACTATTACTTTAGTACAGTACAATTTATACCATAACGTGACGTCACCATCCCTCGCTTGAACTTTTTAAGCGCTTATCTTTGTCATTTATTGTGTCTAATATTTTTTAATTATCAAACTAACGAACTAAATGATATTTTTGAAGTGAAAACTTCTTTAGCGGCGCTGAGCACTTTTTTTTGTATAGGTAAAAACTTTCAAACTCGCGTCAGGGTCACGTGATGCCTCGCGTCAGGGTCACGAGATGCTGATCGAAAATGCGTAAGATGGGAAAGGGAGAGGAACTAGTATTTCCCACTCTTTCTACCGTGCCTGAGTGTGCTACTCCGTTTAGGTGGCACAGGGCGCTTGCGCGAATGTCGTGTGTGTTTATGTACAGCGTGCCATGCGTATCCAAGGATGGTGACAAATTGTCATATTTGTGTACGATAGCGCAATAAATAAACATTGTATTCTACCTCATAAATGATAGTACTTTTGTACTTATAATTAAACACAACGTCCATATTGAAGTTTTCACTTCTGCCGGCACTCCCGGAGTGCTATTTTTTTTTTAACCACACATCACTATTTGTACATCTCATCGGTTGGTAAACATAGCTTGTACTGTACATTTTGCTCTGAAGGACAAAAACACACGTAGTAACATTATCGTGGGGTATTTTATTTAAATGCTAGGACCTGTTTCACAATGTTCTCCTATGTAAGAACAACCACAACAGTAGCGAAATCGACAAACACGAAATACTAGCAAAGTGTGTTCGTATTATACGTAGGTAATATAATTTTAGTTGTTAAAATAATTTCATATTTTAAACTTGAACATTGTGAAATAAGCCCTCAACGTTTATTAACTTACATTACCTTCTCATCGTTAGTTAAGGAGTCTGCCCACTACACCGTATCATACCATGACCGTGCTATGAACGTATCAAGCACGGAAGGTAATACGTAAGGCGGTACGAGTCCGTGACGGAACGGTCTAGTGGACATAGTATCATACTTTTCTATACAAAGAATATTTTTTTGCCTGACTCGTTCATAGCACGGTCATGGTATGATACGGTGTAGTGGGCAGACTCCTTTAGGCGTGAGCAGTGCTAGCCCGCCTGAGTAGGCACTAGACATTATTACACCACGCCCTTGATGTAGTCATTAGAAAAAGTTTAATCTTTTTATAATTATTCACATTTTTCTTTTTTGGAAAATGAAATATAAAACACTTAAGGTAGCAAAACATCTTATAAAATCTAAATATGTTCTTTTCAGACCTTACACGGGCGCGCATTGCATATAGGCAGCACGTCCATAATAAATAGAGTGCCTACCCTCACGCACCTGGTCTTGTGTTTGTTTAATCCTGTCGTGTTCGAGTCTGTGTGGTCCTATCGTGTTTTTTTTTTAAGGCTCTTATACAGTTGGCCATGGGGCCGTTGCTCCTCCGGATAAAATGGGGAGCACTTCGAGGTGCACACCCTGTCCTGTTGTGTTCGTGTCTGCCTGGTCTCGTCGTGTTCGTACCTAGGGCAGCGCGGGCGGGGTGGCGAGGTGCGGCGAGGTGGTGCTGGTGGTGCTGGCGGCGGGCAGGCGGCGGCCCTGCGCCAGCTCACCCGCCTTCAGCGCGCGCGCCTTCAGGTACGCGTCCGCCCCGTACAGCACCATCGCCAGGTACCCGAAGAACTGACAAACAAACAACTATATCACTACATAGTATGAGACAATCGCTTTCCGCTGTCTGTCCGTGTATGCTTAGATCTATAAAACTGCGCAACTGGTTTTAATGCGGTTTTTTTAGGTTAAAGCTTTATAGCCTATGTTACTCGGGAATAGTTTAGCTTTCGAACAGTGAAAGAATTTTTCAAATCGGACCATTCGTTTAGGAGCCTATTCCAACCAAACAAACAAACCTTTCCTCTTTATAATCTAATATACTTATAATATTTCCCTGTCACAATGTTAGTTACCGTACTCCTCCGAAACGGCTTGACCGATCTTTATGAAATTTTATATGCATATTCAGTAGGTCTGAGAATCGGCCAACATCTATTTTTCATACGCCTAAGTGATAGGGGTTGTTCACCCTTAACATTTTTTTGCCGGGTGGGACGAAGTCTGCCGGGACCGCTAGTATTAGTATAGATTAGTTGATGAAGTCAGTACGAAACTAAAAAAAAAAACTACTGTACCTAATGTAAACAAAGTCACACACGGGACATTAAAATAGATAAAGACCCATGCAAGTGCAGCTAGAGTTGAGTAATGCAACCGCACTGTTGCATACAGTGCACGTTGTATTGCATTCATTGATAACAAACAACCTTGCTATTGTTGACCTATTTAATTGAATACAGTTCATAGTAAAAAATAACAATGAGGATAGCTTGTGAATAATAATAAGCAGTAAAATACGATAATAAAGTAATAATAATGTAAAATGTATTGCGTGTTATATCGGAGCGGGTAATTTTAATCTTGTCTCACTTTAGTGTTTGACTCACTCAGTCTTGTCGGCTACAAATATGGGAAATGTTAATTTTTCGAAAGGTCACCAAATAAAATATGCGATGTAATTTATATTTGTAAAAAGGGGAGGTTGACTTAATGAAGGAGGCAGAAATTAGTCCGTTAGGGAGCGTTCAAGTATTACGTAACGCAATTTGGGGGGGAGAGGGGCTCTCGTAAAACGTTACGATGCGTTAGAGGGGCGGGAGGGGGTCCTTCTTACAAAACGTTACGTAACATTATTTCTTTTTTTATATAAAAAATACGGAATTAAACCCCTCAAATTGGCAAACCTTTTCGTTTACGTTTTACGGGGAATCCCTCGATTGTATTAGTGTGGTCGTCATTTTTAATTTGTTGTAAAAATGCGTTACATAATACTTGAACGCTCCCTTATAGTTCACAACAAATATTAAAAAACAGAATAAAAATATTTTGACTGGGCTTCCATATAACAAAAAGGTTTTTTTATAATTTTGCTGGTTTTGTTTTGTAAGGAATTATCTGTTTAGCGTGCCTAATAAGTAAGTGAAATAACGGAACTTATAATAATACTAGCTGTCCGCCCAGGCTGTCACTATAGTATAGCATCCCAACAGTGAAAGAATTTTTGAAATCGGTCCAGCCGTCCTGGAGCCTATTCAATCCAAACAAACAAACTTTTCCTCTTTATAATATTTGTATAGAAAAAAAAATATAAAAAGCTCACCCCAGCTGCAGAATAAGCGGCGGAACCGAAAGCAACCGCTATAGTACTAGCGATCAGGTTCATGAAGGCGAGCACCACGCACGCTACCATCTCTATCTTCAGCCACTTGATGTTGTGATACTTCTCCACTATGTGGAAGAAGTAGAGTAGGAGAAGTCCGCCGGAGAAGAAGAGACCGAGTAGAGACACAAACACGAAGTACACTCCGCGACCGTTGGAGCGGAACGCTGAAGACTCTATGCAGATGAAGCTGAGTAGATTTAGGACCTGGAAATATATGATATATAATATATTAAAGATTAAACTGTAAAGGAAAATTTAAACCTATTTAGATTTCTGATGCCTATGCGGTTATTATGTACATTGGAATGAAACAACTAATAATGAATTTAACTCTTTATTTTATTTAGACTATCATCATCTCAACTTTGATGTTTCGAAAACTTTACAGTAACAGGAAAAGTAAAGTTTTCGGAACATTGTCAAAATAAATATGCAAGTTAAACGCATTACAATTGTTACATTTGTAATAACCACAAAGGCATCAGAAATTATTACAATACAATTTTTTTATTAAGTATATTTAAAACTTACAACAACAATTGCTTTGATCATCCCGGGCGGAGTGGGCAGGTATGACAGGTCGAAGTAGGGCTCCGTTATGAACATGGTGTTAGTGGAGCCCATGGTCTGAGGCGGTGGAGGCTGGTTCGGATATGCCATTGTAGACTGCTGAAAATAGTTTAGTGAGTTTAAATAACACTTAACTACAGTGTAAGGATTCAAGTTAATATTTGTAAATCACTGGTAAGTTACTAAAAACATTTTAGAGCAAATATGATAACATGTTTTACATCAAATCAGCTATTTATTTACTGACTAATGTCTGATACAGGATTGTTTTGTGTGATATTTTTTTTAAATTACTCAAATAAATATTTTTTTTATATTCATTTCGTAGAGTGGGACATCTGTCCCACTTGTTGTAAATATTGAACAAGGCACATAAGATATATCAGCTACTTAATTAGATTTGAAAAATAATTATTCTCTTTGAACTTACACTACTTAGTTAGTGTTTAAGCTTAACTACAAACTTTAAATAATTTGATATGTATGTTCTATTCAGCAAATAGGATAAAATAACAATAGAGAATCCCTCAAAAAATATCTAATTTGCCACATAAGGATAATTATATTCAATATTCTACAGTCATTTGGTAGGCATGTGACAAAACAAATACCTACAAGTCATCATTTACTAATTCTAAAACAACACAAGGTCAGGCAAAGATAACAATGTTTACATCACAAGTACCTCTTGACAGTTAAAATATTTTTTTATCACCTGTTGCACAGTACACAAAATATACCTTAGTACTTACAAGGCACCATTACGATATAACTACATGATCATTATTACTAATGACGTAAATACGACTTACAAGTCTCAGGCCGAGGAAGTAGTAATTTCAATAGTGTTTGTTTAATTCCGCCCACACACAGATGATAAACGGATGCTGAGGATGCGACCTAGTCTCCCTTTACCTTGGCACTAAATTGCATGTGCACGAACACTGTGACTCACGCTAGACCATGTATTGCGTGTGGTCATGTTTAAATTTGAAGGATCGCGAAGCCACATACATAACAAACAAGCAAAACAGAAAGATTCAATTCATACGAACGGAGAAACGAACCGGTAAACTTTAACTACGCATTACACCAAGTTTCAGTCTATTGTAAACAATTTTTAGGTACAAACTGATAAAAAAACAATGCACCGTTATCAACGGATTACGAGACTATAGTCAAGTTATAGTTTTGTACCTTTCTGGTATTGAATTGATAAAGTATGCTCTAAGTTTTTGTAACTTACTAGCTCTTTCGTCCCCTTACGATTCACTTTGAAATAAGAGAGAACGAAACAGCGAACTGCGTTGAAACCCTAAACCAATCAGTAATTCAGTAGTGAATAACACATGAAATGTCAAAATGACACTAAAAATTCGACTCACGCAATCGACGTCTAAACAAGTAATTATTTTTGTTATGACAATCAAATGTGACGCGCTTTATTTGGGATAACGGAACGTTTACTAGAGGCGTATTTTGCGTTATGATCTAAAAGAAGTTCAGATCAGAAGTTATAAGAGGAAAGGAAAGGGATAAACTGTTTAAGAAGAAGTTAAATTATTATGTTCCACTTTTAATTTTATTAATAAAATATGATATACTGTTGATTATGTCAATAAATATCATTTTCAAACATTTCCTATTATAGATCAGCTTCATTATGTTTTGTTAACGCAAAAACGCCATTAAAAATGACAGTTGGTAGGCGGTGAAAAACTATTGGATGACGTGAGTGAGGAGAGAAGAGTGCTGAGGCGGGAGGGGTGCGTAGTGTCAAATCAAATTTCACGATTTGCGTGTGTTTCGTAATAAATATTAATTTACACACGTTTCTGTGTAACTGGCGGTGTATGGATAGTTTAGTGAGTTTATATAACACTTAACTACAGTGTAAGGATTCAAGTTAATATTTGTAAATCACTGGTAAGTTCATAAATCTTATCTAAGTATACTGTTTTTACTTCGGTGTTTCATTAGGTCTGTTGGGATCGCTATTTTAGGTGGTGACGAGCTGCTTGTCTCATTGGTGATTACAAAATTATATGACGATAGTTAATAGGTATTTTATAAGCTATTCGTTAAACCTAACCATTGGAGGTCTTTGCAAAACATTACCTCTAGCAATTGAATTGATAAAGATCAGTTCCCTGCTTATTATGAATCATTGCCGACTAACATGTATTCTGTAGGCGTCTTAAAGCACTCAATTGTGAAATTGTTTAATAGCAAGGTTATTTTCCTTAGAAGATAAAACATGAACATGTAATTTTACTTTCTCTTACTGCAAAGAATATGTAATAAAATTGGTTGGGTAAGGTTTGTTTACACTTTCGCTGCTCATGGTGACATAACTCTTGTATTCACTCAATTCCTAGAAGAAGAATTATGCTTAATGAACTAAATAATAAATAATATGATGTCAAAGTATTTAAAAATAAGTACCTTTTTCATTAAATGAGTAAGATCTTTGAACTCACTCTTAACACAATTAATTTATTGAAACAATAATAACATAATAATTTCTGATGCCTTCGCGGTTATTACACATTGGAATGAAACAACTATTAATGGATTTAACTCACATATTTTTATTTTATTTTATTAGCTGACGTTTCGACAATAATAACAGTTTTCTTGTTGTGTGGTTATATCCTTTCACGTAGAAGTAGGTTACAATTCTTGCTTGTACAGTACTGTTTAAAACTTGTTAATAAATTACATGAAATTCTTGTTTCAGTCCACTTTCATACTATCTGCTCTTTGATACTACTGCTTGAAGAATTGCTTGCTTATTAAGTTTTGTTCTTTGCCTTTTACATAATTTATTACAAACTAGCTTCGGCCCGCGACTTCGTCCGCATGGAACTCCTCCTTTTTTGCAGTCGGTTAAAAAGTAGCCTATGTTCTTTCTCGGGCTCCAGACTTTCTTTGTACCAAATTTAATTTAAATCGGTCCAGTAGTTTTAGTACGAAAGCTTAACAGACAGACAGAGTTACTTTCGCATTTATAATATTAGTAGGGATGAAGACTGTCAATGCTGTCATTTTTATTGGAATTATTACATGACTCAATCATTTTCTCATAATATGTGCTTCAATGTAAATAGGATTTTTGTGTGTCAGCCTATTATAAAATTAAAAAAAGCATGTGATGTAATGTAGTTTGAAATGTGTTTAATGAATGCAATTTTTGGTTTCTCTTTAAATTTGAATATTTATGGCTTACAGTAAAAATCAATTTTAAGAATTGTTTCTTTTATGTTCTTATTTAGCTGTTTTATTAATAAATTTGCACATTATCCTGTTATTATTTTAATACCTATTGCTTTTAATATTAATACCAAAACTACATATGTTTTTAAAATTCCACTCATATCAGTATTAAATTATTATTTGGTAAGGAAGAGAATAGGTATATAAAACTTTGTATTAATCATATTCAAATAAAAATAAAAGAGACTGCAGTCGCGCCTATTACTCTTTCTTCTTTTTCCATAAGAATATATTTTTGAGTTAGATTTTTGCATTTTTATTTAATTTCAAATGCAAATTAAAAGGAACTGCAGTCGCGCCTATTCCCCGACGTAAAATAAACTGCTAGATTTATTAATTACAATAATTTAGTATAAATATATACTTATACAACCTAAATGTGAAAAATTGGGGAACATTATTCAGTTTGTAATTAGTTGGTGTTATCAATCGCCGCCCAAACCCAATCAGTGAGTGTTTCGTGACGCGATGTGTTATCAATGGTGATTCAGCCGCGAGGAGTGCAGCTGGTTTATGTAACTGATACTGTCGCTTGATTATTTATGAGGGCTCCGATTTAAAAAAATACTTTTAAATTATCAGTAAAGTAAAAACCAACTTGAAAAAGCAAACGTACTACATAGTATAAAACAAAGTCGCTTTTCCTGTCCTTATATGTCTGCTGTCCTATGTAGGTACGCTTAAATCTTTAAAACTACGCAACGGATTTAGATGCGGTTTTTTGTAATAGATAGAGTGATTCAAGAGGAAGGTTTATAGCACCCGCGTGAAGCCGGGGCGGGTCGCTAGTAATCTAACAATTAATGATGCCTTCGCGGCTATGACTATTCGGATTGAAACAACTAACAGATTTAACTCGCGTATTTTAATTTATTTCTAACACTAAATATTACTTTAAGTTTAGATTATCGTCAGCTCAGTCGGCTAAGAATATGGTAACTGTAAAGTTTACAAAATGTCAGCAAATAAATTTAAATACGCCAGTTATACCAGTTATAGCTGGGTGATTATACAAAAATTGGGCAACTCGTTGTCACCAGACAATTAAACGATGTATAGCTATATTTTTCATATGTTTCTTATTTTATTCCAAAACAACTAAATGCCTTTTATTCGGTCACTCACTTTCAGCTTTTCATTTTAATTACAAGTTTGTAATTTTCTACAATATAGTCTCAAAACATCAGTACTTTGGCATGTCACCATCCCAAAAACTCGCAGCAAAGTGGCTGTGTATTGAATACTACCATTAATTTAAACAAACTTACTATTTCACTATTATCTATGAAGTAGTTTACAATGTATATTTCAGCTTTTATAATATAATATTGTTACTGTTGCTGTAAAATTCATAACAAACTTTGTGTTCAGTTTTATTCGTCAGTCCGCTGGGTGCTATTCGAATTCGAATTTCCCGCAAAATATTGTCGACTCAAATTAAAATCAGTGTTGAATTTCAACGTTGGTTGTGAAGTTAGCTGGAGCCGATGCCATTTTGCGGCCGCCTTTAATGCGCCAGTGCTAGCGTTGTGTTTGTCATCGAAACACGTGCGGGGCCAGTTAAATTTTCAGTCCTATGGCGAGTCGTTATTATATTATAATACCTGTGTTATGTTTTAATTTATACATAGCTAGTTCTGATTGTTTTAAATGTAGCTTATTGCTTTATCAAAATATCATAATTAACGTTGCTTTTAAAGATAACCTTAAATTCATGTCTTTTTCGTCAGTCCTTTGTCTAATATTGAGGCAAAGGTCTGGCGTGTCCGCAGAGTACTGATAATTAGCGTGTGTAAGCATGTTTTTTTTACTTATTTCAGATTAAAACATGGGGCCTCCTAAAAAAATATGTCTAAGGATAGGGAACATCTATTAAAAAAGAAAAGAGAAGCCGATTGTTACTTAAGTGAATAAAGACTCAAAATATGTGTCAATGTTAGATTCCAAGAGTGTTCTTCAAAATATGAATAAATTACATACATTTAATATGAAAATGTCTTTTTTGTTAGTCCCCTGGCAGGAAAATTTTGAAAAATCGTAATATCTCAGAAACGACTTCAAAAAGTGACTGGCCCAAACACACACACTATATTTATTATATTAGCTATCTTATATACATAAATTTGTAGGGATATTATTTAAAAACTATCATCAACAAAATATCACTAAAAGTTGCCCAACTTTTGTATATTCACCCAGCTGTTTAATTCCAAAAGATAAATTCATTCGGCTAATTGTACATTCCGTTCCGTCGAAGCTCTATTACCTACCTACACTAATCAGAACATTTTTGAACTTTTTAAAAGCTTTTACTTGATTTCACCGGCCCCGTTGTCTGTCTGTAATAAAATCTTTCAAGTTAAATTTGATCCACTTATCGGTTTCCGATTGAGCTGAAATTTTGCATACATGTATAAATAGGATGACAATGCAATATTATTGTGGCATGGAGCTGATATGATGTCGGAGATAGATAATCACAGCTTGTTTTTAAAACTTTTTTTTTTTCAGTATAAAACAAGATGGCGGAGGTAGGTTTCCCGGGGCAGCACACGACGACCACCACGGTGACGTCGAGCACGACCGTGCAGACCAACATCAGGTTCGACCCGAACTACGTGAAGACCGTGCCCGGAATACTCAAAGTAGTACAAGTTGTAAGTAACATTACACTCAGAAATAAGTATTGATTATTCATATTCATTTATTAGCATAAAATAGGTAAGTACATAAGATAATTATCATATTACTAGATTACCAGTGGTCCCGGCAAGAAAGCGAAAAAATCAGACTTCTTAAGCCAACGCGATCAATTTATGTCGCAGATTCCCGCAAATTTTCGACATTTACAGTGCCTATACGACTTACTCACTGTACAAAACACAGCCTACAGACAAAGAAAAAAATTACGAAAACTGTAAATAAATGGTTGATAGTTACCTATATTAAAAGGATGATTAAAACTATAACTATAAAAGAAACTCTAAGGTAAGCATGAGCATTACGTATCGTGTATTCAGCTGTAGTAACTACTACGAGCGGCGCGCACTTACCGGAAACAGTAGTTAGCGTTCTGTGTAATATATGTGCATCATGAGAATGCAACATGCTTTTGTTTTGCTATTCTCATTCGATGAGAGACTACTACATATAGAGTAAGATCCCAGAGCGATCTGACGTAACTTATTTTCTGACGAAGGAAACCTTAAGATTTCAGTAGCGTCTAGAGTGCCTTGAATATCTACGGGCTTGTGAAAAATAAGTAAGATAACTCTTATTTTTAGTAACCTTTCTCACCTGGTACCATCCCTGGTGTCACTCTGACAGTTTTCACAAGCCCGTAGATATTCAAGGCACGTTACGTCAGATCGCTCTGGGATCTTGGACCAATAGTCAAATACTATTCTAGAGATAGTAATTTGATAAGCAATAAGTTTAGAAACATATCTACTTACTGTTATCCCAGGGGAGGGGGCCATGACCCGGATTTCCCTGGATCGTAGCGTGATTATATGTAGCCTTCCTCGATAAATTAGCTATCTCACATTTAAGATTTTTTTTAAATTGGACGAGTAGTTCATGAAAAAAGTGTTTTTTAGTGTTCTTCTGCGTTATAAAATGAACACCTGGGGGCGTAGACAAGGTGCCAACGTTCAACGTTAACATTAAAGTAAACGACCAAAATGTATGGGATATGACATCAGCTAACGTTTGTGACGTACGCCAATCGTTCTACGCCTCCAGTACAAAATTTCAAGTTTCTAACCCTTATAAAACTAGGTACCTTTATAAGCCCTGCGTTGATATATCAATCATTAAGTCAGCTTCTCCTTATATATACCTACCTAGATATGTATGTATCTTATAAGTGCATATGTTCAGTTTGTTTGTTTGTTAATAAAAAAATCCGCGCGTCATCGGACCGACACTTTACAACCACCTTCCGACTAAAATTAAAAATGAGCCGTCTGACGAAGCATTTAAGCGCCAATTGAGATTTTTTTTGTTGGAAAATCCATTTTATTCTGTAAATGAGTATAATAAAATGAAATTTATGTGACATGTTATTTACTATCTATTATTGTTTATTACCAATATTTTGAATCTGACATTTTATATATATACCTATCGCTAAATTTTTAAATTTGCTTGACGACTAAAGAGAAAAATTATAATAATGCCATTTGTAAAATAGTTTTAATTATATTTGTTATGTATTTGTTTATTTTATAATGTAAAATTTTGACGATCTCACTATGAGTGCATATAATATGACATAATGTGTAATTATAATGTATGTAATAATCCCTACTAATATTATAAATGCGAAAGTAACTCTGTCTGTCTGTCTGTTACGCTTTCACGCTTAAACTACTGGACCGATTTAAATGAAATTTGGTACGAAGAAAGTCCGGAGCCTGAGAAAGGACATAGGCTACTTTTTAACCGACTGCAAAAAAGGAGCAGTTCCACGCGGACAAAGTCGCGGTCAGAAGCTAGTGAGAAATAAATAAATCTAATCTAATCTAATCTGTTGCCTGCAGGTGTGCAGCTTCCTCGGGTTCATCTGCGTGCAGGTCTCGCGGCTGGGGCACGCCAGCAACAGCCTGTTCTTCGCCTGGATCGCCATGATCGCCTTCTGGTTCACCGGCATACTGCTCGGGTTCTACCTCTTCCATATCGTCGAGAAGTTCTATAAGGTATGCACATACATACAAATAATTTATTAGTAAAGACCTTGAAAAGTATTTTTACATGTGCAAAAGGTGGCAAGAACACTCAGCATAAAGTCTTTTTTGGTTAAGGTTAAACTTACATAAGTACCTACTAAATAATAAATTTTATAAAAGTAGGTAATGGTCCCAGTGAAAAAGGATAGGTATAATAAATGTGTTGTTCTTGACATTGGTACTTCCGACGTGCATAATTAACCTATAAATATATAACAAATGCTAACCTTTCGTGACAACGAGATATTGCTGAGATAAACTCAAAATAAACATTTTAAAAATATATACTTATTTGACGAGTTATATAGCAAAAAGTAATTGACGACACGTTGTTGTGATCGGAGCCTAAAGAACGTAACGAAATACTCAATACTCAATTGTTTATTGGTCCAAGTGCTTTGATAAAGGTCAAAGTGCTTCGTTTAAGGTCAGAAGAGGTTGAAAATAGTCAAGGCACTTAGACGACTAGTCGAAGTGCTTTGATAAAAATCATACCGTTCTGACAAAGGTCTTATGGTCAAAGTGTTTTGATACAAGTCAAAGTGTTTTGCTGTAAAAGAAAGTGCTTTAGTATAAGCTAAAGTACATTACTAAAGGTTAATATATTGCTTAATGAAATCACCGCAATAGAGTATGTTTATTGCTTTTTGTTTATACATACTTAGGAGTTATCTTAAGGCTAATAAGATCATTATGAACCCTGTTGGGCACAGCAACAGAAATCACGATAACGTATCGTCGTTAGGAGTATTTTTAGCGTTTTGAGAGCTTACATAACGCGACCCTAGTGTCTTATCTTGATGTGCGCTGTTCCAGATCCCGTGGCTGAAGATCGAGCTCGGCTTCTGCGGGATCTGGACGTTCTTCTACCTGCTGGCCGCCAGCCTTGCTGTTACTATGGGCGACAACAGCCACGCCGCCGGCGCGGTCAGTATTATATTATTATTGTTATGGTAACCTTCCTCTTGAATCACTCTATCTATTAAAAAAACCGCATCAAAATGCATCAAAATGTGTAGTTTTAAAGATTTAAGAGTATATAGGAATATAGGGACAGAAAAAGCGACTTTGTAGTATACTATGTTAGTGATGTTTGTACCAGGATTAGAGTCGAAAAAATTAAGAATCCAGCCTTTGAAGTAGACAAAACGTAAGTGTAGGTGCAAAATAGTATGAACTGATTAAAAATTATTTTTTTTTTAATTGGAATGAAACTACTATAAAGCATAATAAATGTAACTTGAACTAAAAGGCTGTGAAGCGGTTATATATTTTTTTCTGACTTTGCTATTAGCTTTGTTTGACTCAGATCACATTTTGTCAACCTCGGCTTCGCCTCGGACGACAATTACATGTGATCTGAGACATTTTTTATTTTACTGGCCTTGGTGCGTAATGTACTATTTTATATCTTCTAAAATTACTATATAAAATTAAAAGTTAGTGTTGATACTAACTTACCTGTCATAAAGATGCTACACATACGAGATTAGATTCAATTAATCATACTTGCATTTTTTTTAAAATCCCTACTAATATTATAAATGCGAAAGTATCTCTGTCTGTCTGTCTGTTACGCTTTCACGCTAAAACTACTGAACCGATTTAAATGAAATTTGGTACATGATAGTCTGGAGCCTGAGAAAGGACATAGGCCACTTTTTAACCGACTGCAAAAAAGGAGGAGTTCCACGCGGACGAAGTCGCGGGCAAAAGCTAGTTGTAATATAAGATGTTGTCCTCAGTTCTTCGGGTACACGGCGTGCCTGGCGTACGCTATCGACGCGTACCTGAAGTGGCGCGCCGTGCAGGCCGGCGGCCTGGCGCAGGGCTCCCGCGTCGTCTCCAAGCAGACCACCGCCGCCGTCACGCCGCCCCGGGAGGGCTACTAGACCCCGGACACACCTCACACACCACACCACACACCCAGCGCCCCACACCACACCACACACTATTACTACTCTGCTACAGGTCAAAGTGTTTTGATAGAGGTCAGAGTGCTTTGATAAAGGTCAAAGTACTTTGATAATGGTCAAAGTACTTTGATAATGGTCAAAGTGCTTTGATAAAGTTTAAAGTGCTTTGATAATGGTCAAAGTGCTTTGATAAAGTTTAAAGTGCTTTGATAAAGGTCAAAGTGCTTCGTTTAAGGTCAGAAGAGGTTGAAAACAGTCAAGGCACTTTGACTTCTGTTCAAAGTTAAACTGGTAAAGGTTAAAGTGCTTTGTTTAAGGTAAGAAGAGGTTGAAAATAGTCAAGGTACTTTGACTTCTGGTCAATGCTAAAGTGGTAAAGGTCAAAGTGTTTCGACAAAGGTCAAAGTACTTTGCCAGAGGTCATGGTGCTTTGACGAAGGTCAAAGTGCTTTGCCAGAGGTCACAGTGCTTTGACGAAGATCGAAGTGCTTTGCTTATGGTCAAAGTGTTTTGGTAAAGGTCGAAGTGTTTTGTTAAATGAGAAAGTGCTTTAGTATAAGTTGAAGTACATTAGTAAAGGTTAATATATTACTTAATAAAATCACCGCAATAGAGTATGTTTAAATACTTTCTTCTAAGCTGCTTTACCACATGACTTTGTTTTAGTGGCTGTTTATGTTTTTTATTTATAATCTGTGATTTTGTATTTTACAGAACAAAAGTGCTATAACCTTATTATTTATTTATTAAACTAAACTAAGATATACGGTTTCAAAACGTAGTAAGCTGTCAGTGTGCAGTTAATTGTCGATGTGTGCGTGGGACAATTTGTATATTAATACAGTTACTACTACATCTAATTTTACTTTAAAAATAATTGCGCTAACTCGCTATGATTTTTTTATAATTATTTCCTTTTTGAAAAAATATTGACTGCAAAATAATTTGATAAATATATAAAATCATTAACATGCCGTTATGCTTTAGGGTTCTTATTTTTATGGTTCCGTACCTAAAAAGGAAAAAACAGAACCCTTATAGGATCAATTTGTTGTTTGTCTGTCTGTCAACTTTCTTATCGTAATAATTTAAATGCTTTTGTAATATATTAAGTAAGATAGTGTAGCCAAAGAGTAAGCGGATGCGGAAGACGGCTCAAAGATCTGATGAGAATTTTATCATGACATAATCACATCACAATTTTGGTATATTTTTTTTAATTATCATTCACCTGGCCACATATCTACCACCATATCTGGCATCATATGTATCATGTGTAAGTTTGTAATTGTCTTTCCAAGGGGGTTTCGACCGCCGTCAGTCCCCTGCCCTGAATATTGAAGGAATAAGCTGCTATAAGATTTAAATTAGATTCATTCTGACAAAATCTACAAACGCAGTATGTTGTTGTATCAAAAAGGAATTCTTAGAGTTGCTTATTTCTTGAATATTTAGAACTAGGAACTGACAGACTGACATAATATATTACTATATATTAACAAATTCGATTTTCCATATACCTTAATAAATGAGAAAATGATTATGATTGGAATGAAACAACTATGAACGGATTTAACTCGCGTATTTTTATTTTATTGGCTGACGTTTCGGATTCTTTACAGTTTCCATAATCGTATAACGCTATTTTAAAGCTAATTGTCAGCTCAGTCGTGCTACGAATATGGTAGCTGCAAAGAATCCGAAACGTCAGCAAATAAAATAAAATAAATCCGTTAATAGTTGTTTCATTCCAATGTGTAATAACCGCGAAGGCATCAGAAATTATTAAAATTATATGATTTATTTTGATGTGTTAAATATATGCCAGGTGAATGAGATTTTTTCTTGTACATTTCAAGATTATTAATGCTCAATTTTGTTTCCATTTAATCGTTTATTAAAAGAATAAATCGCAATTGTAGAAAATGAGCCTAGTATATAGATTCGATGCTATATCACATAGTCATATTTTAAGTATTTGCAACGAAAATTTATTATAGCATTGTACCTGCTCTTATACGCTTTTAAGCACTAAATCTGTATTTTAAGTAAAATATAAATAAATATTAATATGTTTTGAAAATCTGTCTGTCTGTCACACTGCAATGATATTTTAGGTTATGCATCCAGTGTATAGAGACAGGGTGTTTTTTGATATCTTCTAAATGACAAAGCTAAAGGTTGCGGGTTCGAATCCTGCTTCTGAAGTGTGCTTTATGTATATATTTTCTTTGTCTAGTATCCAAAAGTAACGCTCGACAGATAGCCAGATTTCACTTTTTTATATAAGTAGGGTAAACAATCCGAGTATTGACATCAAAAAAATCAAAATCAAATGGTGTCAAAAAAGGATCTTTTACTCTATCTATACTAATATTATAAAGCTGAAGAGTTTGTTTGTTTGTTTATTTGTTTGTTTGTTTGTTTGAACGCGCTAATCTCAGGAACTACTGGTTCGAATTCAAAAATTCTTTTTTTGTTGGATAGACCATTTATCGAGGAAGGCTTTAGGCTATATAACATCACGCTGTGACCAATAGGAGCGAAGAAACAGTGAAAAATGTGTATAAAACGGGGAAAATATGAAGCCTTATGACATTTACAAAGTATGTAGTTATGCATAGCAACGGTTGCTAATGTCATTCCTGACATTAAATAAATACCCAAACTGTTACGTGTATGATTTCTTCAGTGGTAACGAAAATGGGATTCTTAAGTAATACCCCGTGGATGGTGTGATCAGCTCCATTTAATACTGTTCCTGGGTAAGCAGACCCCGTTTAACTTGCGAGGGGAATCAGCTGGTGTCATTACGTAGAGAAATAGAAGTGTTCTTCGCGACCAAGAGCTGACATAATAAAATTATACAATATAATAATATAAAAAAGCAGTGATAATAGAAGTGGCGGACCGGGACGAGACGGAGGTGAAGCAAGCTCGCGCGAGCTCCTGTGAAAACGACCCTGAACATATCCTCAAGACCGAGTGAGCTTATAAGGAGTGTGCTTTGCGCGAGTTCGTGGATGCGGAACTGGATATACTGGACACTGGTATCTCATTATAGCCAATGAGGCAAACTGGGAAATGTTCTATTACGTAAAACCACTATTATTGTATTTAATCCGTATAAGGTTTTATTTTGGATTTAATTGTAAAATTGTTTTGTTGTTTTGTAAGATCTTGATAATAAGTGTGGTAATCATTCCTTTAAATAAATAGCCACCTAAACCTCACGTGTATGATTTCTTTAGAAACTTTGTCCGATTTAAATAAAAAAATGTTAAACTCAGTGGTAGCTGTATAAATTATGCAATTTCGAAAGTAAGGTACTTTTGTTAGTTTCATTTATTACGAATAAGGGAAGTGTTAGGCAGCGGCCGGCGAAGCGTCAGAACCGGTACTTTTAATAATATACTAATTAATTGAACTACCACCTAACAATGCGCAAGACGAGCGAGCGAAGCGAGCGTGCTGCTGCAGCGGCAAATGAAGGTCTCCCTTAGGTACGACGACGAGCGAAGCGAGGATTAGTGTTAGGTAGAACTGCGACCTTCCAGCACGCGAGCCAAGCGAGTGAAGCGAGCATGCCGCGACAGCGGCCGACGAAGCGTCAGAATCGATACTTTTAATAATAATATATTTACGACATAACATTAACAAACCAGGTTTTGTCAGTATACTAATAATATACTAATTAATTGAACTGCGACCCAAAAACGTGCAAGCCGAGCGAGCGAAGAGAGCGTGCCGCGGCAGCAGCAAATGAAGGTCTTCTTTAGATGCGACGACGAGCGAAGCGAGGAAGGAGTGTTAGGTAGAACTGCGACCTTCCAGCACGCGAGCCAAGCGAGCGAAGCGAGCAAGCCGCGGCAGCGGCCGGCGAAGCGTCAGAACCGATACTTTTAATAAAAATATATTTACGACATAACATTAACAAACCAGGTTTTGTCAGTATACTAATAATATACTAATTAATTGAACTGCGACCCAAAAACGTGCAAGCCGAGCGAGCGAAGCGAAAGCGATATACCGGCAGCAGCAACTGACGGTCTTCTTTAGATGCGACGACTCGCGACGGGTGGAGGAGTGTTAGGTAGAACTGTGACCTTCCAGCAGGCGAGCCAAGCGAGCGAAGCGAGCATGCCGCGACAGCGGCCGGCGAAGCGTCAGAACCGATACTTTTAATAAAAATATATTTACGACATAACATTAACAAACCAGGTTTTGTCAGTATACTAATAATATACTAATTAATTGAACTGCGACCCAACAACGTGCAAGCCGAGCGAGCGAAGCGAGCGTGCCGCGGCAGCAGCAAATGAAGGTCTTCTTTAGATGCGACGACGAGCGAAGCGAGGAGGAGTGTTAGGTAGAACAGTGACCTTCCAGCACGCGAGCCAAGCGAGCGAAGCAAGCATGCCGCGGCAGCGGCCGGTGAAGCGTCAGGATCGGTACTTTTAATAAAAGTATATTTACGACATAACGTTAACAAATCAGGTTTTGTCAGTATACTAATCAATTAATATTGAACTGTGACCCCACAGCGCGAAAGCCGAGCGAGCGAAGCGAGCTTGCCTCGGCAGCGGCCGGCGAAGCGCCATAACCAATTAGGATTAGGATGAATAATCAATATGGCAAGTGGGAAATACGTTAGGGAAATAAAACATTATGTGGAAAAAAAACGTTTATACGATGTTGGGAAAACGAAAATAATAGGTCATAAGAGTGTTAGGATCATTAATTACGACATAAAGCGTTAAGGGAATGCAATAATAGGTTAAAAAACGTTAGGGATTCAGATATAGATCCGTATTCTAATGAAGTTCGCCCCATAACGGGGTTAAATATCACGCGGACGAAGTCGCGGGCACAGCTAGTCTTTATATGTATTTACTAAATAAGAAGTGCACTTAAAAATGAGATTCAAATAATGTTAATATATTTATGTTGTTAACTTATATTTTTCTATGTATTTATTCTACATCATTTTAATATGTTTTTTTTTAAGAGCTGTACTTACCTTGGTCTTTTAGTAGCGACAAATAGAAGTTACTCCAAACTGAAATGTATAGTGATTTTCAACCTTATGCTTACGTTTGTAGGCATCTTTTGCAATGACAGATATTTGTCGTTATTCAGAGTTCTTTAATCTAGTTTTATACTATTGACGCATTTTTTACCTGCTACTAAAACTTGATTTTTATATACTAAAATGTATTATAATTTTAAGTGTTTTTGAAATGTTTGCAAGTTTAATTATATCTGACCCTTTATTAGTAAAGCCTTTTAAATAAATTCGGTGCCTTTTAAATAAACGGTAAAGGTAGTTATTTAAAAGAAATATGTTTCAGGAGAATGAGAAAATAGTGAAGAAACCTCATTTTACTGTCGATTTCAACGTTCAAATTTACAATTTCAATATTTTAGCGCAGTGTTAAAAAAAGAAAGTTTGTTTATTTATAGCATATGGAAAAAGCTAGATACGACATTATGCAACACTATTATCTCTGCATCCAAAAGATATAGAAATACGTTTGACAGTTGTACAGAAAGAGCTAGACGAGCTGAGACCATCGGTGTTAAAAAGTGATTTTCGTCGTAAATTCAAATACGACCTTATGCTTCTGACGTCGAGATTTACTGGCTTCGGTGCGCAATGTACTATTTCTCAAAACTCGCTCATTTTAGGTACAAAGATATCGGTTTTGCTCTAAAGACGACAGAATTGAGTTTAAAATTGTTATAGATTTTAAGAGTTTATTAATAAAGGGAATAATTGTTATTTTTAGATTAATTATAAAAATCTTAACCACCGCAAACGTCCCAGCTGAAACAAACAGTGCCTTAAACATATCTTGTTAAACGAACTAAAAAAAAGTATTTTCGTCTAGTTATCTACTATTTTTTATTTTTTAAAACATATTATTATAGGGCCTCGTAAAGGTGTCCCAAATATCTCTAAAAACAATTTAATAATAGTTTAAAATTGACCTGTTTTATAATTGGAATGAAACAACTATTAACGGATTTAACTCGCGTATTTTTATTTTATTTTATTAGCTGACGTTTCGGATTCTTTACAGTTTCCATAATCGTAGCAACGACTGAGCTGACAATAGTCTAACGCTAAAGTCGTAAGTTAAATCCGTTAATAGTTGTTTCATTCCAATGTGTAATAACCGCGAAGGCATCAGAAATTATTCTGTTTTATAATGTTTAAGCAAGCCAGTAGCTATTTTATAAATAATCTTTAATACTAAAAATACTACCTAGCTAATTAATTAAAAGTTTCACCGAAAAAGCGGTACCTACAGATAATAAATAGCTATTGGATAACAATAAAGCATTATATTTTTTATCTGTAACAAATGTTGCCGATAGCTAACCCTGGACTTGCTAGGACATAGTAAAATAGGCCCTTGTATCGTAATTAAATTTATGGCAATTATTATAATAAAAAACAAAATCACAATGGAGCTACATACAGTTTGCAAAAATGTCAAAATCACGTGACTCCACGATAAATATCAAGAGTCCCGAGCTGGTAACAAATCTTTGTACGTAGTTCGGGCTGTTGCCTCCCCACTCGCCAGGGCTTAATTGGCTTTTATTTTGAAAATCTTGTCAAGTCATACCTACATATTTTTATATAATTTGATGATTATTTGTTGTTATTGTAAATATTATATTTGATGACACAAAATGTATTTTGGTAAATTTATATCACAAAAATCACATATCAAATGTTTAATTATTGATAAATGTGACCTATTTCACAAAGTTCAAGGTTTACTCTAAACTTAGTTGGACTCTGTGGAACTGGCTCCTAGTATGCACTGTTACGATTATAATCAAAATATTTATTGTACACTTTTCATTCCGCAACAATTTACAGTATTTACACAATTTTATTATCAATGGATAGAAATAAATATTCTAACGTTATTTTGTGTTTTTTTTATATGCACTGTTAAAAAAAACTTTTTCCGTCCTCCGGCCAGAAAGCGCCTACTTTGTGGCCGCTTCGCTAAATGAAATTTCCGCTTTCTGGCTTCGCCGAACAGAAAAATAGTATACTGACCTCGTCCAGTAAAATATAAAAGCCTCAGATCACATTTTTGTCAACCTCGGCTTCGCCTCGGACGACAATTACATGTGATCTGAGACATTTTTTATTTTACTGGCCTAGGTGCGTAATGTACTATTTTAGCGCTATCTATATGAAGAGAGAAATAAAAGGCACTGCTCTCTTTTGCTCCTACAGATAATAAGCCTGTTCGGCTATAAGAGAAAGAGAAAGAAAATGTATCTCCCTTTTAACTTTCGTTCGCCTCGTCCGATCACACTTTTCGTAACGATCTCGTCATGCATTTACCAACTTACTCCCCAAGTCAAGTGCGTAAAGAAGTTTTTACTTCAAAAATCTTTTAAAATGCTTGAAGTCAACATAACCTATATTTTTTAAAGTAGATTAGCGTCTAGTAAACAGTCTAAATTCCATCTGGCAACACTGTAAAATGTGAAGTTAGCGGTAAAAGTACACTCTTTTACTACTAACTTCACGTTTTAGTTATAATTAATAATATGCAATAAAACAAACCAAAGTAGGCAAAGAAGAAATATATTGAATAATATAAATAATTTACATTTCATCGTGGAATATATTTGACATAATATTGATAAATGCTCGTAAATATTACAACTATGTGACGTCACTACAGCTTCAGTCGCTTTATGTCTTCCATTTTGAAGTCCGTCCTGAAAGAAAAAATACGAGTTAACGGGGAGTTATTTTAGCGCGAGAGATCATCTGTCACTGTTAAATTTTTGCTATGAGTGTCAGTGACAGACAGACGCTTTCTCTTGCGACAAAAGCCTTACAAATAGTAAATACATAAAAAGCCCTTTGGCAATATTTATACGAAATAAGCATTTTTGTTTTTAATAATACTTTATAAAAACAAAGTCGAGTTGAGAGTGTGGGCGCACGTGTTGGACCCCGCCGGCGGGGCCGCTATAGTATCGAGTGTGTGTGTGTGCGCGGCCGCACGCCGCCTGTGTGTGTGTGTGTGTGTGTGTGTGTGTGCGGGCGTACCTCCTGGCCAGCACGTCGCGCGCGGTGCGCGGCGGCAGGCGCGAGGGCGCGGGCGCGGCGGCCGGGTGCTCCAGGGCCAGCAGCGCGGCGGCCTGCGCCAGGCGCGCGCACCGCTCCCGCGCGCCGCCCGCCGCGCCGCCCGCCCACGCCGCCAGCCGCCGCGCGCGCCGCTCCACCGCCAGACCCGCCTCCTGCACATACACACACACACACATACACAGTCAGTCACGCGCCACGCATTCCAGGTCGCGTCAGATGTCACTGTACGAGGTTCACTCGGATAGTGTACGAGGTCAAATCAGATGTCAACGAGTCCGGGGTCGAGACAGATGTCGAAGTGTACGAAAATAAGAGCGAGTCGGACGACATTATATACGAGATTAGATAAAATGACACCGTGTACTAAATCCGGCGAAATGTCACCGTGTCCGAAGTTAGTTCGATTTATCCGAGGTCGAATCGATGTCATATTGTACGAGGTCGAGTTGGACGTTAATGTAGAAAATAAATTTTAACATTATTGTGTACGAGGTCAAGTCGGATCGCACTGGAAGAGGTCAGGTCTACTTACATATACGAGGTCGAGTCAAATGTAGTCGCGGACGTAATCAGTTCTGACGTCATCGAGAACAAAATTAAGTCCAATGAAATTTCACGAAGACATACTAGATGTTACGATGTACGAGGTCCGATCGGATGTCATCTTGTGCGAGCTCAGGTTAGACGTCCCTATGTACGAGGTCAGGTAAAGAAATAAAATATTCGTAACGTACGAGGTCCAGTCACGGTACGAGGTCGAGAGAGATCGCTACGTTACCCTGTCGTAGGTGTGCGTGAGGATCTTCCCCTCTGCGCGCGCGGCGAGGTCGGCCACGAGGTCGGTGAGCAGCGCGGCGGCGGCGCCGGGCGGCAGTTGCGCGCGCGCCGCCAGCTGCAGCGTCTCCAGCGCCGCCGGCAGCGCGTCCGCTGACGCGTCCTCCTCCAAACTTTCTGCAGGAGGATGGAGGGGGGGGACTCAGTTTGAGCTCTACTATCCAATAACTAATACGACATGTAAATTAAAAAATTGTAGACGTTTGATTTTACATTCCCACTTTCACTTCTAATAGCTATTAAACGACTAAAACACAGATACATACAGTGTGCAAGCGTAAATGACGGTCGCGGCGCACAGCGAAAAACGGACGTTGACCTTTTTATATTTGTCTCTGTCGCACGCGCGTAGTAATAGTGCTCTCACGCTCGCACAGTAACCTTGAATGGTTCGACCCTCGACCGTCCTTTAACCCATTATCTATATTAATATTATAAAGAAGAAAGTTTTGTTTGGATTGAACAGGCTCCAGAACAGTTCGACCGATTTCAAAAATTCTTTCACTGTTGGAAAGCTACACTATTCCCGAGTAACATAGGCTATAAAAAAAAGATGAACCCTGCGAAGCCGGGGCGGACCGCTAGTTATATTAATAAAGCAAGTGTTCCTCACCATCGTGCGTGGGGTCCGCGATGACCTCCGCCCACTGTATGACGCGGTGCGTCATGGCGGCGGCCAGCGCGGACAGCGCCAGGTCCCGCGCCGCGCGGAACGCCGCCGTGGCGCCGGCCAGCCCCGCCGCGCACGACTGCAGCTTGTCCAGCTGCTGGCCGCCCTGCTGGCCGCCCTGGCCGCCCTGCTGGCCGCCCGGCTGGCCGCGGCACAGCGGCGCGGCCAGGGCCACGGCCTCGGCGGCCAGCTGCGAGGACCACTCGGCGCCCGCCTCCGCCTCGCTCAGGTGAGCCTGGTGGGAGGGTGTGATTGGTTGTCTATGGTATAATATATGTCACACACTCGTGTAGAGACGAGGAACGTAGCGATGTAAGAAAGTGGAGTATAAATATGACCAAATTTGTGCAAATAGGTAAGTTCCAGAGAACTCATTTGCTTCTTTTTTAACAAACAAAGACATTGTTTGATCTCCAGAGGTTAATTAATAAATATCGTAGAATTTTACTAATTTGATAAAATAATTATTTTCATTATTTATTTATAATTGCTGTGACGAGTTTACTTGGAGATGGTAAAAGAGTGTTTTATAATATACGAACGAAAAGAAGCCTATACGTGAATCTACCACATAAACACTCGTCATTGTGACGCGCGCGCCTGTGTGTGTGTGTCTCACTGACCATATACAGCTGCGCCTGCGCGTCGAGATCTCTATTGAGGCGCTGCAGCAGCGCGGGCGCCGGAGCGAGGGCGGGAGCGAGGGCGGAGGACTCGGCGAGGGCGAGGGCGGACGGGGCGCCGGGCGGCGGCAGCGGCAGCGGCGTGCAGCCGGCGGCGGCGGGGGGCGGGGGGCTGCGCAGCCAGCGCCGCAGCGCCGCGGCCACGTCGCGCTCCAGCAGCGCGGCGGCGTCGTTGAGCACCGCGCACGCGCCGTCCACGCTGCCCGTCGATATGCTGCGTCTGCGGGTCGCGTCGTCCTCGTGTCGTAGCGGTCACGGTTATTGACGCCGCTTCAGAGAAGCTTCGGTCCCTTGCTCATGCGCATTTAGGACGATGACGTAATTAGTAAAAAAATACTATTAGCCCCGTCGCATCGTGCAGCCGTGTGCGAGTGGCAGTATTTAAAACCTATGACGCAGTAGTAAACTCAGCATTTGCTCTCACGTGTGATGGACGCGAGAGAGGCATAGACGATACTTTTTGACGACTGCAGTAGACAATACACGTCATCGAAATACCAATCGCAAATTATTTACACTTATAAATATAAATATATGATCTGATCTGCAAAAAACATTATCGAAAATGGACTTACCTTATTACTTTCCTGGCGATGAAGAACACGTCATCGACCAGACTGGAAGTGGTCGCTCCGACAGAGGGCGCCGCCATTTTTAAAGCTTTGTTCACGCTCTCTTCTAAGAAAAATCTGTAACACATTGAAATTTTATATGAAATGACCTTACCTCAGCTATTATGATATAGGTATTATGTATGTGAAACGACCTTACCTTTGTTAGTATTCACTATGTAGGTATATGATACGAGCTTACCTCTCTAGTCTCAGATAGTATCCGAGTATGTCCTGCGCGGTGCGCGTGAGGTCGCACTGCGCTATCAGTTTCTCCAGGGCATCCATGGAGGCTTGCTTTTCAGCCTCCGGCAAACTGGACGCGTCCGCCTACAATTCATACATAATTATATATTAGGAATGATGGATGGGTAAAAATTAGATCATTGAAAAAAAAGTTGGTTTACTAAGCGGATCCTGACCCAAAATAAATAGTCATATTTAAAAGTAAACTGTTAAAGTTGTAATAGGTTTTTTGGTTATTGTTAACTATCTTTATATATAAAGTAAGATTTTCTTGCGCGACAAAAATCTTAATGCCAGCTAAGATGAACTGACGTTTTTTTTATTTATTTTTCAGCCCTTAGTGTTAGACCATCGTCAGCTCAGTCGGTTACGAATATAAGAACTGTAGTCTTCTAAACGTCAACAAATAAAACAAAATACGCAAGTTAATTTCATTATAGCCGTTTCATTCCATTGTGTAACCGCTAAGGCATCAGAAATGATTAAAACAGGTACATATATTTCTATATGTAATGAACTGACCTCAGTCCTGCGCCTGAGGAAGTTGAAGTAGAGCTGTATGGTGTGGTGCGCTCGGGCGAGCTCGGCCAGCGCGGGCTCCGCGGCCAGGGGCTCCGCGCCCCGCGGCGGAGCCTCCAGCTGCCGCGCCGCCGCCAGCTGCTGCAGCACGCGCCGCGCGCCCGCGCAGATCTACCACCACATACACACATACACACATACACCACGTCGTCGACGTACACACACTGACACGCACTCGCGAAGCGAGGGCATACTCCCGCGCACCCGCGAGGCGAGGGACGCAGAGCGCTCTACTCGTCATAATGCACGTCATGTTCCCCGTCATGACATGACGCACGGCATACTCCTCGTCATGCGCCGCTCTGCTTTTTGGCGCGAGTCACAGGACCGCAAGGCGAAAAGTCGCGATGAATTACGCGAGTGAATTAGAGTGTGGTTATAGACGGTATTATTGCCGTAACGTAAGTTTACGTAAGGAGCAACTAGTGTGACTGAGACATTAAGTAAATACGATGAAAAGGATAATTTTACGTATTTATCATCTTTATGTGATTAGGGTGAGTATGATGGCGTTTATGATGACTGTGATTGTGACTGGCTATGATGTGTCTGATGATGCTTGCTGTGTGTCTCTTTCTCTCTCTCTCTCTCTCTCTCTCTCTCTCTCTCTCTCTCTGTGTGTGTGTGTGTGTGTGTGTGTGTGTGTGTGTGTGTGTGTGTGTGTGTGTGTGTGTGTGTGTGAGTGTGTGCGTGCTCGCCACGGGCTGCAGGCGCGCGAGCGTGGCGGGCAGGCGGCCGGGCGCGTGTCCGGCTGCCAGCAGCCGCGCTCGCTCCAGCGCCGCGCCGGCGCCTCGCCACTACAGACAGCCACACTCACCACGGGCTGCAGGCGCGCGAGCGTGGCGGGCAGGCGGCCGGGCGCGTGTCCGGCTGCCGGCAGCCGCGCTCGCTCCAGCGCCGCGCCGGCGCCTCGCCACTACAGACACACACACTCACCACGGGCTGCAGGCGCGCGAGCGTGGCGGGCAGGCGGCCGGGCGCGTGTCCGGCTGCCGGCAGCCGCGCTCGCTCCAGCGCCGCGCCGGCGCCTCGCCACTACAGACACACACACTCACCACGGGCTGCAGGCGCGCGAGCGTGGCGGGCAGGCGGCCGGGCGCGTGTCCGGCTGCCAGCAGCCGCGCTCGCTCCAGCGCCGCGCCGGCGCCTCGCCACTACAGACACACACACTCACCACGGGCTGCAGGCGCGCGAGCGTGGCGGGCAGGCGGCCGGGCGCGTGTCCGGCTGCCAGCAGCCGCGCTCGCTCCAGCGCCGCGCCGGCGCCTCGCCACTACAGACACACACTCACCACGGGCTGCAGGCGCGCGAGCGTGGCGGGCAGGCGGCCGGGCGCGTGTCCGGCTGCCAGCAGCCGCGCTCGCTCCAGCGCCGCGCCGGCGCCTCGCCACTACAGACACACACCCTCACCACGGGCTGCAGGCGCGCGAGCGTGGCGGGCAGGCGGCCGGGCGCGTGTCCGGCTGCCGGCAGCCGCGCTCGCTCCAGCGCCGCGCCGGCGCCTCGCCACTACAGACACACACTCACCACGGGCTGCAGGCGCGCGAGCGTGGCGGGCAGGCGGCCGGGCGCGTGTCCGGCTGCCGGCAGCCGCGCTCGCTCCAGCGCCGCGCCGGCGCCTCGCCACTACAGACACACACTCACCACGGGCTGCAGGCGCGCGAGCGTGGCGGGCAGGCGGCCGGGCGCGTGTCCGGCTGCCAGCAGCCGCGCTCGCTCCAGCGCCGCGCCGGCGCCTCGCCACTACAGACCCCCACACTCACCACGGGCTGCAGGCGCGCGAGCGTGGCGGGCAGGCGGCCGGGCGCGTGTCCGGCTGCCAGCAGCCGCGCTCGCTCCAGCGCCGCGCCGGCGCCTCGCCACTACAGACACACACACTCACCACGGGCTGCAGGCGCGCGAGCGTGGCGGGCAGGCGGCCGGGCGCGTGTCCGGCTGCCAGCAGCCGCGCTCGCTCCAGCGCCGCGCCGGCGCCTCGCCACTACAGACACACACACTCACCACGGGCTGCAGGCGCGCGAGCGTGGCGGGCAGGCGGCCGGGCGCGTGTCCGGCTGCCAGCAGCCGCGCTCGCTCCAGCGCCGCGCCGGCGCCTCGCCACTACAGACACACACACTCACCACGGGCTGCAGGCGCGCGAGCGTGGCGGGCAGGCGGCCGGGCGCGTGTCCGGCGGCCAGCAGCCGCGCTCGCTCCAGCGCCGCGCCGGCCGCCTCCAGCAGCCTCGTGAAGGCGTCCGCGAACACCGCCGTGCCGTCGCCGCTGTCGGACACCGTGCACGCGCGACGGACTGCCACCTCCGTCTGGAACGCACGTAATTCTAAAATATACGTGTATTCAACAATGACCGTGATCACGGCACGTAAAAATCCACGTCACCGCGCCGTGCAAACTTACGACGCGCGTAACGTCACGTTGCACGGTGCGGTCGATCGTACGCGGCGTCGTGTCGTGATACTCCACACATTTCTGCGGCGTGGCGTCATGGAATTTTACAGCACCCAGTCGCGCATTTTCACGTTGCCTTAGCGATCAGTCTTTATACCGACATGGATTACTTTTTTTTGTATTATTATTATGTTTTCACAATTTATGTTAGTGTAATGCTTTCTTGAAAATTATCTCCCGTGAAAAAAAACATTCTGATGCGATAACTATGTACAATTCTAGATAAATATATGCGTTATTCGGTTTCACTATTCACCACGATGTCATATGCACAAATTATTTTCCGAAAGTAACTTTTTAAAGGTTTTCGAGGCGTCATATAGTTTTCTAAACATCAGCAAATAAAATAAAATACGTTAAAACTGTTTAACCCAAAACCTAAACATTTTGACACTAGACTAGCTATTTCATTCCAATGTGTAACAGCGAAACCTGTAAATTACATGGTCCACTGAAAATCAGCGACATGTCTCTGACGGTGCCTCGACATGTGCTGAGTGGAGTCTTTTTTTGCAAAAAATCACTAGTCATAAGCTACATAGTCTTAAGTGCCTTTTATGTTATTATAAAAATAAATTTCTTTTCTTTCTTTCTTTCTAAAAGAATACCTTATTAGCGAGGTACTTGGCGAGCAGGTCGACGCCCTCGTCTGCTCTCCCGATCTGCGGGAACAGCTTGAACAGCCGCTCGATGGCCGCCTCGTCCTCCTTGCGGGCTGCTTCCTCGAACCTAGACAACACACCTCGGTTCTGTACCGACTTCTGAGCGGCTAGATTTTTTTAACTAGAGGTAGTATCTGGGTTACGTGATCTACGTGACTGTGGGGAATGTGCTGACAAGGCCGCCACAGTAATTATAAATAAAAATAAAACTTATTTTTTGGGCAATTTACATCTTGACACAGTCCTAGGATCTCGGTATAAAACGATCTTCATGTTCTGGTAAATGAACGAAAAAAATGTATATATTAAAGTGCTAAATATATATTAAATATATTTCAAATTTTAGTCCAGAATATACATATTTTTTAAACATTGCACCTATCGTGTTAATTAATTAAATTTTCTGTCCTCCGGCCGGAAAGCGCCAACTTTGTGGCCGCTGCGCTAAATGAAATTGCCGCTTTCTGGCTTCGTCGAACAGAAAAGTAGTATACTGACCTCGGACAGTAAAATAAAAAAGCCTCAGATCACATTTTTGTCAACCTCGGCTTCGCCTCGGACGACAATTACATGTAATCTGAGACATTTTTTATTTTACTGGCCTCGGTGCGTAATGTACTATTACGTTATACTTAATAAAGTATATTTCTTACAAACATGGTGATAAAGGGTTGTTTGCGAAAAAATAGTCCTTAATTCCGGTTGACGACGTTAAAAAAATATTGCTGTAAGTAAACCACTGAAATATATAACATAAAATTTGCACGTATTGCAGACAGAATACATGAGCACATAAAACATAGTCATCACAAGTTACTTCTTTAGTAGCAGTATCATGGACGTAGCGAGATACGGTCAGGGGGCGGCTAGAAGAAATCTGTAGGTTTTGATACTCTTGCGAGTGTCGCCTGCCCCCCAACTACATCGTAGCTGCGCCCCTGAGCGGTATATTATATACTGACTTGCGCACGAGGTGGTCCCGCACGGTCTCGGCGGCGCGCGTCATGGCGGCGCGCGGGTCCGGCGCCCCCCGCGCGCGCGCCGCCGCCACGGAGCCCGGGTCCATGCTCAGGAACCGCGCCACGTGCCCCGCGCCTTACAACACATTTACAAAACCGCAAACTGAGTACACTAATGTCAACGCAGACTATCGAAAACGCAACAAGGTTGCTAGGAATATGGAAACAGTAAAATTCTCGAACCGTTAGCACAAATACAAAGTTATTTATTTTATTTCCAATTAGAATAATAATCTAAATTTATTTGTAGCTATTGAAAAATAAACGAACAATGAAAAAAAACGTATTTAATAAAGTCGATATCCAAATAAACCTCTATTATTGATTTGACTTTTGCGCACTAATGTTTTCAATCCCTGTCACAATCATCATTATCATCATAATATATAAATATAAAATTTAGTAGATGTATAAAAGGAGAAGCTGACTTAATTACGATCATATTAATGAGGGACCTATAAGGGTTTATAAAGTAGGGGAATACTAAGGAATTTTAAAATTCACCCATAACATAAGAGAGTAACACGGGGGTGTTTGTTATGCTCAGACGAAATAGCAGGCAAGAAGTAGTTTAGTACATTACCAGGGCAGGAGCTAGTTTTGTGCATTACCGGTCTCGAGGTCATGCGCTTTGATGGCTGCATCAACACCAGCGCTGCAGAGCTGCAGGTCGATCAGGTCGTGCACCCGCCGCTGGCACTCCGCCACGCGCGACTGACACACAATACATAATAATATACAGTCATTAGCTGGAATCATCAAAACATATGCCAAGCTGGCATGTACCGTTCTCTTGCATGTTTCACTCACTGCAAAACTATGACAGCGACAGATGGTCTTTGGTGCAACAAAAACTTTACATGCTGCTGATATTAAGTGACTGAACCTGATTTTATGTGGAGTTGAGTTCTTTCGAAAAACATAGTATAGTTTTTACCACCACTAGAATTTACTATGGCTCAGCAATAATTAGCTCAGATAAAAATTTGCAGGAGCTAATATAAATTAATTAAATAAAAATTATAAGTTACTCTGGCCAGATCCAGCTGCCGGACTTTAGCGCTGACATCCCTTGCCAGGGCTGCGGTCTTGTCCACCATGTCGGCAGCGACCTGAGCATCACCCTTCACATCTTCCAGTTTGGCGTATGCTTTGCTCGCAGTGCGGAGTCGGCCCTCCAGGGTACATGCTTTGGACAAGGCATTTGTGAGTGCTTCATCCACTTCCAACTGGAAAAAATATATGAAATTATAATAATGATGGAAGGCTGAAAAACATCTTGTTGGATGGTCGCAACAATAAGTCTGATAGGAAGTACAAAAACAAGTACAGTTTGGATAAAGTGAATAAGACAAGCCGTGTAATAAGTAAATTTAATATTACATTAATTTCAGATGTAGAAAATGAGCGAATGCTTGTAAAATACCATTTCTTCATTATAATTATGGTTGTGTGAAACATTAAAATATAATTGTTAATTAGCCGACAAGTAGGTACCTAATTGTAAATATAAGTACTTACCTCCTCTTGTTCTATTTCATCTAAGGCTTTTTTTAAACCCTCTTCAGTAGACACATCGTACTTCTCTAATAGTAGCGTCAGCGACATTATTATATATATTTATAGGCGTAATAAGATGTAAGACAATGTAAATACTTTTGTTGACGACACGCCAGTTTCGGAAGATTTGACAGACAGCTGACGATGATGGCTGTTGACAGATGTCAAATCAATAGGACATTGCCCTAAAAGTTGGTCAAATTTTACTGTCGTTCGAATTCGGTTTGGCACATTAATGTCCTTTTAGTCTTAAAAATTGTAATAATAAATATCAATTGTTTCTAAGTCGGTTTAAAAGTAAACTCTTTTTACAGTGAATATTTGTATGATAGGTGTTTTGCAGTGAGTGTTTATACTAAGCTATTTGTTTATGGGGCTGGCAATATTTGACCTAGCACTAATGTCCTCAATCGACGTTCGAAAACTTAAACTGTTAAATATTACAGGGTTATAAAAAAATGTTTTAAGAACTTTTAGTTGGCAAATAATCTTAAAATATATCTTAACAATAGTAATGAATCAAAATACATTTAGTAATATCTAAAAAATATTAGATCTCTGTTAGCTTAAACTTTGTATTTACAATAAAGCTTATACAATCATCGATACTATGTTCAGAACGGGCCTTAAAAATTGACTAGTGGACAAAATTACGATGCCTATCATTTTTTATCAATAGTAAACATAAAAACATCTGTGATTATAAAATCGATGTGCCGTTAATATTATAGTGGTGGAATCCTCGGGGCGCTCTGCTGTCGCCTAGCGCTCCCCGGAGTAGGGTTTCGTGGTGCTGTGGTAGATAATCGTCAAAGGTAAATCAGAGGGCGAGGGCAGTGTGACATTAGCATAATGGTTGAACAACTGGTTTCTGGAATGTAAATGGGTTTTCTGGAGTGGTTGTTGTACTTTGCAGATTGACTCCGTGTGGGGTTGGGCTTCGCCCCCGCTGCGCTTGCAGCTGGGAAACGCGCGCGGGCACAAGAGGTGAGCTAACTACAAGTAATCGTAAAGGTTGCAAGCAAGGCCAGTTTCGTAAACAATCTAATCTTAAATGTCACATATTTGCACTCAAAATGCAATCCGTTTAGTTAAAATGTGTCATGAGACGTCGGAAATAGAGGGTTGGCTCTCGAAATTAGATTATGAGAATTACCTTGGTCCAGTTTAATTCTATTTGTATTTGTGAACATGTGATTTAGCCAGACTTAGTCTGTGACATATCATTAAATATTTAAATAGTTTGATTTTTACCAAGTGGGTCACCCGATTTTACTAATACTTAAATGTTTTTCTGCTTTGTGTGTGTTGTGTGGTTAATCTAATTGTTTATTGAGGTGAGTGTGTTGTTTATTGTTTTCCTTATCTTACAAGATAGATACATAGCAGTAATATATCTATTAAATTTAATAATAAAAATATTCTTTAAAGGATCTTGGATTTCATTTGTAAAGTCTACCAAAGCTATAAGTCCAAAAGTCTTGAGTATGATATTGGCAAGTTTTCTAATAGACAAAGATGTTGTTTAAAATCAAAGCTCCTAATATTATTTAGTATCATGTATCCGTAATTCATTTAATTTTTTAACTTTTTGATCTGTAGCAATGTTCTTGAACTGCTCGAAAAGTGACAAGCTTACTTACATATTGTATAAACTGCCCCTAATAAATTACTAAAATTAAAAATTGTGAAATGTTGTTACCTAAGTGCATAATAACAGTAAAAGTAATGTAACTATGTAAGAAATGTACTGTTAGTTTAGTTGAGAAATGTTAGATGCAATAAATTTATGTAACACAACTTAATTATCTACTCAAGGGCAATGCTTTCTGTTTTGACTCACAAATAAGCATTCTTGTATTTTAATGTTGACACATAGTTCTACAATGAATTAAGTATGTGAAATTAGTTTTTTGATTTACAAAAACAACAGTTATTTATGTGATGAGTAAAGTTAAGTGTAATATAATGTAGTATCAGTAGGTGGTTAAACATATTTATCCATTATTTTCAAAACAACTTTTGATTAAAGTAGGTCATTTACTTAGTATGATTGTGGTGCAACCTACGAAAATTTACGGCAAGTAATGTTTTCTTGCATGTTGTCCATATTAGGATGATTCTACAGGCATTTCAACTGCGTTCAGTCCCTAGTTTTAAATATTATAGGTATAGGTATAGGTTTTCGCGGGCTTGGTTTCCGCAACTCTATTTTGCGTGATGGGTTGTAGGCACTACTCTTGCCAACCCAATTCTACCAGGAAGCCTAGCAGACCCCAGATGTTGCCGACGGCTTCTGATAGTGACCTCGGGGTCCCGAGGTGTTGTGCCCGGTATGTGGCCACCCTGGACAGTAGTTTTAAATATTAAAGAAATTAATTATATTTTAAAGGAACAACATATTGTGTTCGTACATTAGTTAGAATTATTCTAGTTTAAATCCTATTGTAGTTTATTCCTCCGATATTTAGGGCACCACTGACAGTTGAAACAACCCTATTTATATAAGTTTTATCTCAATATCCTATATATTTCTGAATCCAGGATGGGCGAGGGCGGGTCGCCGGGCGGCGGGGGCGGCGGCGGCGGCGGGGGGGTCGGGGGCGGCGTCGTGGGCTCGGGCGGCGGCGGCGGCGGCGGGGGGGTCGGGGGCGGCGTCGTGGGCTCGGGCGGCGGCGCGCGGCTGTCGCACACGTCGGAGAAGCACCCGCGCGGCGTGCTGGCGGAGCTGTCCGCGCTGCGCCGCCACCGCGAGCTCTGCGACGTCGTGCTCAATGTAGCCAATAGGAAACTCTTCGCGCACAGGTTGGTTCATAATATCTTTGCGCACAGGTTGGTTCATAGTGTCTTTGGGGGACAGGATAGGGCTGGGACGGGAAAAGTAACACTTATCTTATTATATACATACATGCAGATGTGCGCACAGCCTAAACCGCTAATTGTAGAGACCTGATACTTGATGTGTTGAAATTCTAACTTCTAAGCGGGTGAAAAAGGATTTTATTTTATGAGACTATATGAATCTTTGGTCCAATATATTTAAAATGACCATTTTTCATCAGAATAGATGGAAGACGTATTTCGTATTTTATCGAAATTCACCTCCTAACGGGGCAACAAAACGCGAACAAAATCGCGAACAAAAGTTGTCTTACTGCTATTAGTAGAAACTAGAAATGTTGTTCCATTTCAAAATCCTTTTTTATTGTGCGTCCCCATAAGTGACGGTAGTATTTTGCAAGCACCCCTTTACAGGCCTCCTTAAAAGTGACCCATGTCTTCATATACTCATACATTATTCCCGTTCCATCCGCAGGGTGATACTGTCGGCGTGCAGCCCGTACTTCCGCGCCATGTTCACGGGCGAGCTGGCGGAGTCCCGCGCCACGGAGGTGACGATCCGCGACGTGGACGACCAGGCCATGGAGCAGCTCGTCGAGTTCTGCTACACCGCGCACATCGTCGTCGAGGAGAGCAATGTGCAGGTCGGATACATTTGCTGGTTCTGTATATTCTGTTCTGTTTAAAACCGGCGGCGGCTTCGCACGGATCCCTATTAATCGCAATAAAAGGTAACCTATGTCCTTTCTCAGGGTCTAAAGATTGTCTGAGCCAAATTTCATCAAAATCGGTTGAGAGGTTTAAATGAAATTTGGCACAGACAGAAAGTTTGGAGCGCATTAAAATATTAGTAGGGATAGGCTTCAACTTTTAATAGCCTATGTCACTCGGGAATAGTGTAGCTTTCCAACAGTGAAAGAATTTTTCTAATCGGTCCAGTCGTTTAGAAGCCTATTCAATCCAAACAAACAAACAAACTTTTCCTCTTTATAATATTAGTATAGAAGTATAGACAATGTGATACGACAAAATGTTTTGTAATAATTTCTAATGCCTAGTTATTACACATTGGAATTATATAATTATAACAAATTTAACCCGCGTAGACCTTATTTTATTTGCTGAAGTCTCAAAAACGTCACAGTTCCCATATTCGTAGCAGGACTGAGCTGACGAAAATCCGTCCATAGTCGTTTCATTCCAACAGGGTAGTAGTTAAATTATGTAATTTATACTTAAAATAAAGTAGTTTTCATAATGTAAAAATCTAAAGTGATTTTTTACTACGTTACTATCAGCTCAGTCGTGCTACGAATATGGGAACTGTAAAGTTTTCCCAAATAGGTTACAATATGCGAGTTAAATCCGTAACGGTTGTTTCATTCCAATGTGTGATAACTGCGAAGTCATCCGAAATCA
Organism: Polylopha cassiicola; assembly: GCA_038024825.1. Classification (NCBI taxonomy): domain Eukaryota; kingdom Metazoa; phylum Arthropoda; class Insecta; order Lepidoptera; family Tortricidae; genus Polylopha; species Polylopha cassiicola. Next base: position 535,325 of record CP149050.1, read on the forward strand.
AGAGCAAAACACTTAGTATATAGAGTTGGTTAAAAGTAAGGCACTCTGTATATCGTCCTCCTGGTGTGTGCGTGCGCAGGCGCTGCTGCCCGCGGCCTGCCTGCTGCAGCTGCAGGAGATCCAGGACGTGTGCTGCGAGTTCCTCAAGCGGCAGCTGGACTGCAGCAACTGCCTCGGCATCCGCGCCTTCGCCGACACGCACTCCTGCCGCGAGCTGCTGCGCATCGCCGACAAGTTCACGCAGCAGAACTTCCCCGAGGTCAGACTCCTGGCCACCTGGGGACCTGGGGACTAGGGCATTTGGGCACTAGGGTCTCTGGACACCTGGGTACCTGGGTATCTGAGCACTTAGGCGCCTGGGTTTCCGGGTATTTGAGCATTTGAATACTTGGGCACTAGCGAATCTGGCTACCTTGGCACCTGGCCACCTAGGTATCTGGGCACCTGGTCACCTTGGCATCTGGATATTTGAGTACCTGGGCATCTGAGTACCTTGGCACCTGGCCACCTGGATGAAAGCTAATCTTTACTAGCGTTTTGGGGCTGTGGGGCCAATGGGGCGCTTTAATTTGTGTTTTGTGCAGTACAATTTTTTTTTATAACGTCAAGTCCACGGGAAATAGGAATTGTTTTTTACACATGTAAACAAGATGTACAATGGCGATATTCCAGGTGATGGAGAGCGAAGAGTTCCTGTTGCTGCCGGCGGCGCAGCTGATCGACATAGTGTCCTCGGACGAGCTCAACGTGCGCTCCGAGGAGCAGACCTTCCAGGCCGTCATGTCCTGGGTGAAGTACAACGTGGCCGAGCGCCGGCAGCACCTGGCGCAGGTGCTGCAGCACGTGCGGCTGCCGCTGCTCAGCCCCAAGTTCCTCGTGGGCACCGTGTCCTCGGAGCTGCTGATCCGCTCCGACGACGCGTGCCGCGACCTGCTGGACGAGGCCAAGAACTACCTGCTGCTGCCGCAGGAGCGCCCCCTCATGCAGGGCCCGCGCACGCGGCCCCGCAAGCCCACCAGGAGAGGAGAGGTGCTGTTCGCGGTGGGCGGCTGGTGCTCCGGGGACGCCATCGCGTCGGTGGAGCGCTTCGACCCGCAGAGCGCGGAGTGGAAGATGGTGGCGCCCATGTCCAAGCGGCGCTGCGGCGTGGGCGTGGCCGTGCTGCACGACCTGCTGTACGCCGTGGGCGGCCACGACGGGCAGAGCTACCTGAACAGCATCGAGCGCTACGACCCGCAGACCAACCAGTGGTGCGGCGCCGTGGCGCCCACGTCCTCGTGCCGCACGTCCGTGGGCGTGGCCGTGCTGGAGGGCGCCCTGTACGCCGTGGGCGGGCAGGACGGGGTGCAGTGCCTCAACCACGTGGAGCGCTACGAGCCCAAGGAGAACCGCTGGACCAAGGTGGCCGCCATGACGACGCGGCGCCTGGGCGTGGCGGTGGCGGTGCTGGGCGGCGCCCTGTACGCGGTGGGCGGCTCGGACGGGCAGGCGCCGCTGAACACGGTGGAGCGCTACGACCCGCGCGCCAACAAGTGGAGCGCCGTGGCGGCCATGTCCACGCGGCGCAAGCACCTGGGCTGCGCCGTGTTCGACGGACAGATCTACGCCGTCGGCGGCCGCGACGACTGCACCGAGCTCAGCTCCGCCGAGAGGTACCACCACCCTCCTCCCGCACACCCCCTCCCCCCACTCACACACACACACATCCGTAGCCGTATAAGAACTGTATAAACCAATATAAATCATTAGTCTTTTAATTTTTTTGACTATATATAACAAAGTGTCTCACGAATAATTCTATTGAGGTTTCGATTATTTACTTTTACATTTCTGTTTTATATGTGTGTATAAACATGAATAATTGCCGCTATTTAAATTTATTTTTGAAATACAACCTATTAACATTTTAAAAATGGTCAATTATATTTGTATTAAACTTGTATTTAGACTTATAGAATATATTCGAGCGTCACATGCGGCACGTGTTACATTTGCTATTTTCGTCATGTGTAACGTTTCATATACGTTATGCATCACGTGTCACTTGTGTCCGTGTCCGTGTCCGTGTCACGTGTCACTTGTCACTTGTGTGGCATGCGTCACGTGTCACTTGCATTACACGCGTGACATGTGGTGTGTGGTGTGCAGATACGACCCGGCGGCGGACGCGTGGTCGCCGGTGGTGGCGATGACGTCACGGCGCTCCGGCGTGGGGCTGGCGGTGGTGAACGGGCAGCTGTACGCCGTCGGCGGCTTCGACGGCACCGCCTACCTTAAGTCCATAGAGGTACGACTCTCTTATACAAGGGCGTGCATTCCATATAGGCAGTGTCACTAATGTATGGAGTGCCTACCCTGGCGCCATACTTGCGCTCCACCTACTGCACGCGCCTGATCTTATATAATACTAAAGGGCCGTCCCGGCTTCGCACAGGTATATTAGGCATATTATGAACTATCCTCTTGAATCACTCTATAATCTAGTAAAACAAACTATAAAAAAATCCGTTGTGTAGTTTTTAAAGATCATATATAGAAACCTAAAGCATTGCTAGGATTTTGTTGAAGAGAAGGAGAGAGGCAGGCGTAGACAAACTAAACTGTCGACACTCGCAAGGGTATCAAAACCTACAAGTTATTTTTGGGGGCGGGGGGGCAGCTGCCCCTCAACGCCGTAGATAGAAACAGACAGCCGAAAGCGACTTTGCTTTATACTATGTAGTGATGTAGTGATTTATATCATCGTATGTCTACAATTACCTAACATGTGCTCCATGTGATGAGAATTTGTGCTTGTATAAGATATTTGTGATGAACGTGTTGTTTGTTTGTTTGTTTGCGTGGTGCGCGTGCGCGTGCAGGTGTTCGACCCGGAGTCGAACCAGTGGCGGCTGTGCGGCGCCATGAACTACCGGCGGCTCGGCGGCGGCGTCGGCGTCATGCGGGCGCCGCACCACGACACGCACTACATATGGTACGCGGGGTGATCGTATATACAGGCACACACACACACACACACACACAATCACACACACAGCACACACAGACAGACAGACACACACACACACACACACACTTACACAATACGATTTACACGTTGGCGCTTTCTGACCGGAGGACAGAAATAGTACATTACGCACCAAGGCCAGTAAAATAAAAAATCACATGTAATTGTCGTCCGAGGCGAGGTCGAGGTTGACAATAATGTGGTCTGAGGCTTTTTTTATTTTACTGGCCGAGGTCAGTATACTATTTTTCTGTTCGACGAAGCCAAAAAGCGGCAATTTAATTTAGCGCAGCGGCCACAAAGTTGGCGCTTTCTGTCCTCCGGCCGGAAAGCGCCAACTTTCTGGCCACTGCGCTAAATGAAATTGCCGCTTTCTGGCTTCGTCGAACAGAAAAATAGTATACTGACCTCGGCCAGTAAAATAAAAAAGCCTCAGATCACATTTTTGTCAACCTCGGCTTCGCCTCAGACGACAATTACATGTGATCTGAGACATTTTATATTTTACTGGCCTTGGTGCGTAATACTATATATTATACTACATGTACTATTCCCGTAGGAAATTCTATATTTGTGTCTAGTCAAATATTATAATTATAGTCTCTTTTGTTATGTCGTTAAAATAATATATTTCAATACCTTAACCAACATATTATTATTATTATATTTGAATCTAAATGTACATTTACAGAGTTAATTGAGTGTCAAGTGAAAGTGAGCGTTATCTCTGTACTAATAAGGCGTGTTGTTGCAGGAACCGCAAAGACTCAGTGGTGTGAGGCGGCGCGCCTCGACTCGTTACTCATTATTTTATTTTATTGTTAATAAAACTATATGATTAATTGACTATTTATAAATAAATGAAATACTTTAGAATATATTTAAGACTTTTATTTGTCAAGTTTTTCATTATTTTTAAGATTGAATGACTACATTTAATAAGAAACGAATTTAAAAGAAGGCATAAGGTACTGATACTAGTTTAATAAAATTACAGAAAATATGCAGTTTTTTTTTGAAATTTTGTGCCTGGATGTTTACGATATTTTTTTTAACTTCAATTACTAGCGCAAAATTTGCAAATAATTATGCCACATTAGAGAGAAATACATATATTTATTTTTCTACATTAGAGCCTTCTAATCACATACCGCATACAGCTGAACCGATTTGTTTTTTTGTTTGTGTGCTTTTGGGTGGCGTCCTAGATAGTTTAGATTCACAAATCAGCCCGGCAGATGGCGCTGTCAGTATTCTCAAAAAACGCAGTACTAAGTTTGCCGGGGCAGCTAGCCTAATATTATAGATACTGTATTATCCATCACTTTGCGGTGGCGGCGAGGTGGCCTTGTCCACCCCACCCTCCTCTTCCTCGTTGTCGTTCTCGTCGTTGTCGTCGTCGTCGGGCGCGGCCTCCCCGGCCTCCCCTCCCTCTCCCGCCTCGCCGGCCTCTCCCGCCTCTCCCTCGGTCGACGTCGTCGTTGAGAGGGTTGACTCGACCGCCTCTTCTTTGGTCTCGTGACGCTTCTGTAAGTAGAATTTTAAGGGTTATTAAGAAACGTTTGACGAAAGTTTTGACGGCCTGTTGGTCTAGTGGTCAGAGGCCCTGACTACGAAACCGGAGGTTGCGGGTTCGAATCCCGCTAGGGGCAGATGTCAATGTGATGAGCACTGGCATCTGTACCTGAGTCTTGGATGTCTTATATGTATTTATGTATATTTATCCGTTGTCTAGTACCCATAACACAAGCAAAGCTTTGCTTAAAATGGGACTAGATAATTGGTGTGAATTGTCCAAAGATATTTATTTATTTATTTAAGAAAATGTAACAAAAATTATTTTAACTACGATCTGTCAATCGAAATTCGATCGATATTCCACTGGGGGTTTCAATTTTTCTACTCATGTATTACCATGCATTATCATTATATAAATAATTATGCTTCTACATTTTAAAACTTTCACATCAAAATTTATTGTCCTGTCCTGATTTTGTCCTAAATTTATTAAATATATTTTTGATTTTTCAACGCCTCTAACCATAAATTCTAGCACTTCTTCATACCTTCTTCTTCTTCTTAGGTTTAGGCTTCGGTTTCTCTTCAGGCTCGCAGTACCCGGGCGGGAAGAAGCGCGCACACTCCCCCGCCCCGGTCACGGCGTCCTCGCTGACGTGCAGCGGCCCCAGGGCAACCAGCTCCGGGGGGACACCCTCGGGGAACAGGTCTGCAGGGTCAGCCATCTCGGGCTCCGCCAGACCGACGGCCACCATTAGAACTATGGTCTCGCAACTGTGGACGAAATTTAAAATGTTAAGCGTTAGACTAGATGATAAGTAGTTCAGACGTGCTACGAATATAGGAACTGAATAGTATTAGAAATGCTAATAAAATAAAATACGTGAGTTAAATCTGTTTATAAAATAATTGTTTAATTCCAACGTGTAATAACCACCAAGGCGTCAGGAATTATTAGTGTTACCTTAAAATATCTAAATCATTTAGAGTACCTATTAATAATAATAATAATAATAAAAACTTTATTTCAGACCAAGATCCATATATAATGTTAGTAATTCTTATCACTAATGTTAGTAATACATAACTATAACTAATTAACTATACTTATTTGCTAAATTGGACAAGACTCTTTATCTGCCCAACCCAGTACATTAGCATTGGACAGTCAAACCTGTCTGCAATCATAGCCAATCATTGGAATGAAACAACTGTAACTGATTTAACTCGCGTTAGACTATTGTCAGCTCAGTCGTGCTACGATTATGGAAACTTAGTAAAGATCCGAAGCACGTCAAAGCTGAAATAAAATAAAATAAAAATACGCGAGTTAAATCCGTTAATAGTTGTTTCATTCCAAAAAATAACCGCAAAGGCATCACAAAGTATAACATACTAGTCCTTTTCTGGTCGTTCCTCATATTGCGCCAGGGTCTTGCAGAGCAGCCGTGGTTCAGCGACGTTGGCATCAGCAAAGAAGCCGTGCTTGAGCACCCGGCCTGCCACCTTGGGCAGAGCAGCAGCAGCCAGCACTCCTCGCCGCTGCCAGGCCCCGAACAACATGGCGACGTGAGGAGGCTCTGGAGGCGGGAGGGGCTCCACCACCGCACCTACCATCTGGAAGGAAAGCTCATGAAGAATGATGTTGAAATATTGATGTTGCTATGAGTCTTCGGTTTACTCACATTGGAATGAAACAAAGAACTATGACGGGTTTAACTCACCTATCTATATCAAGGGTCCAGGGGGAGTACCTAGATATTTTTCTAGGTGCATTGCTTTAGATGTCATTTCATCAAAAACAACACGATAAGAATAATTTGACTTTCGAATATAATTTGACTGTGCGACCCCTCCTTGACCAAAAAGCTGGATCTTAACCTATATACATTTTTATGATAACGTTTCTAAAACTTTACGGTTTCCATGTTCATATTTCTGACATAGGTCCAACAGTGTAGGTAGGGGAGATAGGGGAGGGATGGGCACTTTTTCACGTAACTAATTATTAAAAATTAAATTAACAATATAATCAAAATTTACTTCCAAGGTAAGTTGCGCAATATATTTGGCTAGATGTTTCATAAACAACAGTTTACAAATTATAAGCAGTCTCTAAGTTATACCATGATTTCAGAACCATGTCAAATGTGCCCAAAGCTCCCTATGGTAGGGAGGTACGGGCACCGGCTATGGGAGGTTTGGGCATGACATATAAAACACTTAATATTTATAAAATAATTAAAATATACAAAAGTAAATTATGGTCAAATATATAATCTCAACTTATATGTTATTACAAAAGTAATCAAAATAGGCTAATTACGGGCTTGCGGCTTCTTCAATACATAATGAAGTTTTGAAGAATACATCGTGTGGGTACTTCGCAAATTTTTCTTCTTCCGAGGTAAAAAAATGTGAAGTTACCATTTCAATGAAGAATCTTTTATGTATCAATGTTTCAGATATCGTTGCAAGTGAAAGCAACAATATTTTCTTTTTATATATTTTCTTATATTGCATTGGGCATGCCCAAACCTCCCTCAAAAAAAGTGGCCATTGCTCCCTCTGCATATTTATTGATTTTAATATTCTCGTAAAAAAAATTGGTTATATATTTTAGCGTGACTTGCAATCTAATTTATACCTTAGCACATATATAATTAAAAAAAATATTAAAAAAGAACATACCTTCAGCAGGTATTTTTTCATTTACTTTAAAATCATAACAAAATAGTTACATTGATCGGTGTCGAAACTAAATATGCGCCTGTATTTCACAAATGAACGAAATAACACGTATTCTATGGATGACCATTGTGGTCAGTGGGTAGACTAATGTACCAAAATAGGGAATTAAAAATATATATATTAGAATTGGAAATAAAGGGGGGTGCCTATGTCTCCCGACTGCCCGTCCCTCCCCTATCTCCCCTACGTCTTCCTTAAAATTACGACTATGAAGTCAGTACCTTAGGGAACAGCAAATCCAAGATGGCGGCTCTCTGCTGCCGGTCACAGGGCACATAGATCCCCGGAACAGAGTCCTGACGCAGCTCGTCACAGACCTGCTTCTTAGGAACCTCTTCCTCCTCCAGACCGTCACCGAAAATGGCGCGACGAGCTAGTTCTTTAATGTTAAAACAATTAATATGTTGATAGTGTTGGTGGCCATTAATTGTGAGTATAGAAGGTGTTAGTATTTTATCATAGTCGAATGTAATATGGTCATTATATGGTATGCTTACTTAACGCAATCCTAAGTAGCAAGTCCGAAATTATCTCAAATACCTTCTAAATGTGTTAGGATATCAAAACACTGAAGAACAATATAGTTCTTTTAATTTAGGATTAACGGATTTGTCGTAGTATAGACGGCGTCCGGGGAACGTCCGGGCCGGACTATCATTTTGGCGTCCGTTATTTCAAAAAATATCGACCCTTTTCTATGTTGACATGTCCAGGTTCTGGTGCTCCAAAATCCGGGGATTCTAAGGGGCTTGTCCCGGTGGCCAAATTTTAGAGATGGCAACTCTATTTTAACTAAATCTTTGTGTTTGGAAAAGTCTGTATCTATACCTAATTGTTATTTAACGCAATTCTTGGATTTTCATTATAACAACTACAAACGCGATCGTATTGGACTCTTCTTTTCTCTAGATATGCCCAGTCTTACCGATAACATCTCCTTCTCTCTCTGGTGTCTTCTTCATGAGCAGCGCCAGCGAGGGCCGCTCGGCGAGCGCCGCGGTCGCCGCCGGAGTCCCCATCTCAGGGTCCTCCACCGCGAGCCGGCGGGACTCCATCTTCCCGAGGAGGATTGGGCATTTATCTGCTACCAGCACTCCTGGAACCATTGTGAATTGAAGTAGGTTTAGGTAGTTATGATAGAATTTCGTAAACTTGTCAGGTTTTGTATATTATGTCAGTTGGTGCACGCTACTACGGAGTGTTTCAGTCACTTTTAATGCTCAGTATTGTTATTATACCTACTCATTTTCATTATAAAACCGATCAATCAGTGAAGCCCTCAATTCCTATTTCGGTAGATAACGTGACAAACAGAAAAGAAATCACAAACTTGTTTCAACACTTCTATCGTCCATGTTTTACTCTGTTAAGTCACAAAAATATAATTACCTTTGTAATTCTTATCAATATTGGTAATTGCATAATTTTTTCAATAAATTCAAATTAATTCCCACAAGAGGGCACGTAAGGTTTTTTAAGGTCGCAATAAAAATGCGACAAATACAGATGCTTTGCGCCACAAAAACCATTTCTACGTAGAAGTCTTAGTTCACACAATTACCGAAAGGTTCCAGCGCGTCGACGACCTTCCTGAGGTGTTTCTGGGCATGCGGCATGAGTAGACCGGGGCAGAGGTCCAGGAAGTGCTGGTCGACCCTCCGGGCGCGGGTCTCCCGGCGCGCCTCCCGGGAGTCCTCCGCCGCCGCCTTCTCCCGGGCACGCCGCTCCGCTTGCAGCTTCTCTTGAGCGAGAGCTACCTCCTGAAAGAATAGAATTGTTAGTAATGATGTTGTTGATTCGTTCTCTTCGTGGAATGATACCTTTATCAGAGGTGTCTCTAAAATATATTACTGCCTCATACTGGCAAGATTACAAATGATTATGTAATATTTTTGAACACTAAACACTATACAAAGATGTTTTAGAATTAAGTTGTTTTGTTTTAGATATAGTATATGCCCTTATAATTATGTTAAGTATAATTTGCTGTGCCCTTTCAGGGCGTCACATGAATACCTACTGTTTATTTCCATCCTAATTATTTGTGTAATGTGATATGCAATAAACAATTTGAACAATTTGACAGCCGTCCAACGCTATACTGTAAACAGGTCGCAATACCAACAGCGCATTTAGCAGTACAGTGCGTACCTCAGGAACAAACAACAAGTAGCGGGTAACTACGAAGTTTAAAAACAATTCTGGGGATATCTGACACTTGTAGCCTGACCAACTCCCCCACGAGTTCTGAACAATCAGACTCACCACTCAACAGACTGAGCAAACTGAAATTTAGTATAAACTAATAACCGCGAAATATTAATATAATCATAGCGTGCCTTGGAAGGACCATGTATCAAAATGCCAGTTTCTTTTACTGTTTAGTTTTCCAGGAATCACGTGATTTACTGACATTGTGAACACTTTACCATCTTGCTTACACACTTAAGGTCCTCTGTAGTCTAGGCCCCTGAATCATTACTCCAGTCTCCTGGGTACCTGTTCCTCCGGCGTGAGCTCGTGCGGCAGCCTGCTAGTCTAGGCACCTGAATCATTACTCCAGTCTCCTGGGTACCTGTTCCTCCGGCGTGAGCTCGTGCGGCAGCCTGCTAGTCTAGGCACCTGAATCATTACTCCAGTCTCCTGGGTACCTGTTCCTCCGGCGTGAGCTCGTGCGGCAGCCTGCTAGTCTAGGCACCTGAATCATTACTCCAGTCTCCTGGGTACCTGTTCCTCCGGCGTGAGCTCGTGCGGCAGCCTGCTAGTCTAGGCACCTGAATCATTACTCCAGTCTCCTGGGTACCTGTTCCTCCGGCGTGAGCTCGTGCGGCAGCCTGCTAGTCTAGGCACCTGAATCATTACTCCAGTCTCCTGGGTACCTGTTCCTCCGGCGTGAGCTCGTGCGGCAGCCTGCTAGTCTAGGCACCTGAATCATTACTCCAGTCTCCTGGGTACCTGTTCCTCCGGCGTGAGCTCGTGCGGCAGCCTGCTAGTCTAGGCACCTGAATCATTACTCCAGTCTCCTGGGTACCTGTTCCTCCGGCGTGAGCTCGTGCGGCAGCCTGCTAGTCTAGGCACCTGAATCATTACTCCAGTCTCCTGGGTACCTGTTCCTCCGGCGTGAGCTCGTGCGGCAGCCTGCTAGTCTAGGCACCTGAATCATTACTCCAGTCTCCTGGGTACCTGTTCCTCCGGCGTGAGCTCGTGCGGCAGCCTGCTAGTCTAGGCACCTGAATCATTACTCCAGTCTCCTGGGTACCTGTTCCTCCGGCGTGAGCTCGTGCGGCAGCCTGCTAGTCTAGGCACCTGAATCATTACTCCAGTCTCCTGGGTACCTGTTCCTCCGGCGTGAGCTCGTGCGGCAGCCTGCTAGTCTAGGCACCTGAATCATTACTCCAGTCTCCTGGGTACCTGTTCCTCCGGCGTGAGCTCGTGCGGCAGCCTGCTAGTCTAGGCACCTGAATCATTACTCCAGTCTCCTGGGTACCTGTTCCTCCGGCGTGAGCTCGTGCGGCAGCCTGCTAGTCTAGGCCCCTGAATCATTACTCCAGTCTCCTGGGTACCTGTTCCTCGGGCGTGAGCTCGTGCGGCAGCCTGCTAGTCTAGGCCCCTGAATCATTACTCCAGTCTCCTGGGTACCTGTTCCTCCGGCGTGAGCTCGTGCGGCAGCCTGCTAGTCTAGGCACCTGAATCATTACTCCAGTCTCCTGGGTACCTGTTCCTCCGGCGTGAGCTCGTGCGGCAGCCTGCTAGTCTAGGCCCCTGAATCATTACTCCAGTCTCCTGGGTACCTGTTCCTCGGGCGTGAGCTCGTGCGGCAGCCTGCTAGTCTAGGCCCCTGAATCATTACTCCAGTCTCCTGGGTACCTGTTCCTCCGGCGTGAGCTCGTGCGGCGCTCTGCACGGGCGCTCGCGCTCCCCCCGCCGCGCCAGCTCCTCGTGCCGCAGCTCCTGCTCGATGGTGCGCGCTATGCGGGGTGCGTCGGCGCCGAAGATCACGTTCACCAACTGACCGGCCTGGGGAGATCACATAGTTATAACTTTTAAAGGTGCCCTGGGTGAGGCTTTTGTAACTTTTCTTTCTAATAATCTTGGAATCAAACAATAGGCATGATGAATGATTTTTATTTATCCATCAAGTAGATTGTCAAAAAATATTGGACAAGTATTTTTTGCTTTTCTCAATCGAACACATTGTGACGTCACAAGCCTTTAACTTTAGAAGAACGTTAGAAGGACGAAATAGATTTTTTTTTTTACCCAGTCATCATCCATTATAAAGGATTTAGAAGAAATTATTTAGTTTCTAATTGGTTTCTCATGCCTCCATACATATTGGAATAAAACAATTAAAATTAAAAGAATTTCCAAATATCAGCATAAAACTAATATATTATTATACTTAGGCGAGTTCAATCCGTTATTTTTCCTTATTCTTTTTGAAGATGATGAGCACCTGATAAAATAGGCTATGCATTACTTTTCAAAAAACCTCAAAGCTTCTATGTCAAGATTAAAAGAAAAGCATATAAAATATACCCCAAATTACCATATTAACCTTGAACATACCTTCCAACCTTCAAACATATCATAACATACATTCCACATACAAAGACACTCGTCACTAAGTTTTTAAAACTAGTTCAAGTTTGGTCGATAGCGCGGCTTTCACCGACACCACAACACATGTTCATGTCTGCTTATGTGTCATTACGTACCCCACAGACACTACTTAAACACCCCCTTATTTGTAAACAAAAGTCCCCTCTAACTTCATAAGCTTAAGGTTAGAAATGCCCTGGGAAAGTTATGTTACTTACGGCTATGAACATCCAGGTAGGTTCGCTACGGTTGCGGAATCTTTTCAGACATTCGATGGTATCTGCTTTTGCCTGAAAGGAAATGTGCAGATTTTATCTTCAGGGACGAGTTTTGTCTATTTTTATACCTAACGTACCATATCTCGATTGAAACGACAAATTTTAGTTAAGTAGGTACCTACAGAATTTATATTATAGTTTTGCCAAAAAAAAATAGATTGGAATGTAACAACTCAGCTAGTTTGCATAGTTGTATCAATCACTTTAGCATAAGACTATTATCAGCTCAGTCGTGCTACGATTATGGAATCTGTAAAGGCTCCGAAACGTCAGCCAATAAATCCGTTTAAAGTTGTTTCATTTCAATGTATCGTTTAGTATGTAAGATAAAATTTCATAAAATTACTTAGGTACTTTAGCGATTCTTCTCAGCAATGATGGTATTTCCGAAACACTAATAAATTCAAATGAAATGTAAAACTACCTACTTTTTTAACTTCTTTTTAAGTAATTACGAGTAGGTAATAATACTTAATTTGATTTTGATAACCCTAGGTGCAAGGTAGTCCGATGAAATAAAATCATCTAAGTATGTTAGTTTGTCTACACATATATGGTGTCTGCCCGTCTTTCGGCTATTATGATGATGATGATGATGATGATGATACATACGACAGCGAGATGCAAGTTGTCTCCTCCGAGTTCCACTTTGATCTTCTTCAGGTTCCCGACCATCCCCAGGCACGGCCCGCACCACTCCGAGTACACGTCCACCACTGCACAAACATAATAATTTTATTATAAGTAAGAACAATCCCTACTAATATTATAAATGCGAAAGTAACTCTGTCTGTCTGTCTGTTACGCTTTCAGGCTAAATCTACTGATTTAAATGAAATTTGGTATAAACAAAGTGTGTAGCCTGAGAAAGGACATATTATAGGCTACTTTTTAACCGACTGCAAAAAAGGAGTTCCACGCGGACGAAGTCGCGGGCAGAAGCTAGTATTAATATAATAATATGTTTAAGAACAGCGGCCCGCCCCGGCTACGCACGGATCCCTATTTTTTTCCAAAATATTCTATAGTCTATGTCACTCGGGAATAGAATAGCTTCCCAACAGTAGTGAAAATTTTTCGGTCCTATTGGTTCAGAGTCTATTCAATACACACTAACAAACAAACTTACCTCTTTATTATATTTGTGTAGACTGAAACGACAGGATAAAAGAAAAATACGTTTAAATCTATAAAACGTACAAAATAAAGAGTTACTGGAACAATACGAAAATTTAAATGAAACAAATATAACGGATTTAACCCGCGTAATTTATTTTATTGCTGACCTGACGTTTCGGATTCTTTACAGTTTCCAAAATCGTAGCACACTGAGCTGACAATAGTCTAACGCTAGTAGACTATCTAGTGGCTGTTCCATTCCAATGTGTAATAACCGCGAAGGCATCAGAAATTAAGAGGATTGTGAACCTGTTAATTTTCATACAAAAGGCGATAACGTTTTACACCCAGTAAATATAGTTAGATTTTTATAATTTTTGGATATGTTGTAGATATAATGAGAAACTACGTCTGTACGTTTTGATTTTTAAGAAATATTGCTTACGCTAAAATTTATTAGCATCTAAAATTCTATATATAGATTTTTAAAATACTTAGGTACAGCATATTTTACAATGCGTGTCTTTAGAGTCGACAAGCCACATATTTCAGACACTTGTTCCTATGAAGCGTGTGACTTCATTAAAAAAAAAATCTCACCTAAAAGTCCATCTCGTTGCACAAACTTGTCCCACTCGTCATCAGTGCCGAGTTCGGCTTGCAGTTGGACTTGTGCTGCCTTCTTGCCTGCACCGGCGGCGGCGGCGGCGGCGGCCGCGTTGTGTACCGCGCTCGTCAGAGACATGGCGCGGAGTGGGCATTGTGGGGGAGCAGCGTGCAGTGCGCGTGGGTTAGGGGTAGGCATTCATGATATAACAGGCGCGTGTAATGTGCGCGTGCAATTAGGGTGGGCTGTAGGTAGTGGGTAGTCATTTATTATGTGCTTGTGTGGAATGACTTGACTGACTGAATGATTTTGTTTTGTGCTGTGATTAGTGGTGATTAAGTTTTTATAAAACAAAGAATTCTATTATGACCGATTTTAGAGTGTAGTACTTAAATGTAATTTTAACTATTAGTTCTTTATTGTAATTAAACTACTTAAGTTAACTTGTGTAAGTTTTGTTTTTTTTTTCTGCTGAGATTTCGAAAACTTTACAGTCCCCATACCTATACATGACGATAGTTTTAAATACCTACTTATTTTTAACCATAAGTACCAAATAAAAATCCCACACTTTATCGATAATTTAAAAATAACCGTTACCTACTTATTTGTCAAGTTACTTTAGTTTGTTCGAAAAAGTTCTTTTTTTTTTCAAAAAGACCTTTTTCTACCTTTCCGAGCTCTATAACAAAAACATGGTCGCATGTGTAGAGGACAGAAAATCGTCTGGTCGCAACTACCAACTTACTCGAGCAGACGGACAAACCAAGAACTAAAATGAACTCAAACATTTTATAATGAAAAATGCCTGTTCCAACCGTAAATAAAATTTTGCTACATCGTACGGAGTTTATGGGCAATTGACTTGAAGAAACTGAAAATGTCTCGTAAATAACAGATAAAACAAAATGGGACATATTTCAAGGCGTTTTCCTATTGTAGTAGTGTTTTCTGTGTAAAAATCAGTTGTTGAGACATACGTAGGTAGGTATCTAATAAAATTTTATTGACGTAAGGTTCAATGTTCTAAAAATCGTTTGTTCCGAGGATACTTGCAGTATTTATTTCTATTTTCTATCCTAAAGTATATAATAAAGTAGGAAATTGGTACTAATTCAAAATATTTATTAAGTAAGTCTACCTACTACGTTTCATTTTGAATTAGGCGTACCGCAATCGTATTTTTTTTTATTTGATCTTAACCTCTTTTGTATAATTTTCTAAAACAATACTTAATCCTAAAAATGAATTAAATGAAATCTTTAATACTTACTACATAATGATTCGATTATTTTAAGTTTTTCGTTGTTGCAGCGACATCTATTTTAATTTACAACAAACTGTATAACAACTTCGTTATGCTATTCATCACAAGATGCCGCTGTTCGCTGTGGCTACTGCCCGCTAGATGGCGTTATACAAGAGGTTAGTTCAACCCGCCACCCAACAGATGGCGGTAGTGCACTGCAAATAAAGTTTTAAAAGCTTTGAAAGTATAAATCGTAAACAGCCATTTAAAGTGATTTAGTGTGTCTGTTCGTAACAGAAACAACTTCCTTTATTACTGTTTACATTATTACACATTTTGAATGTCTGTTTTCGACCTTAAATAAGAATTGTATTAGGTACGTTTTCACACTTAACAATAATTTATTTAAAACCATTTTAGGCGAATACGCGTTAAATATTATAAAAATATTTAGCTTTATACATTATTAGGGTGCTATAAATATTCCTCTTGAATTACCTACTCTATCTATTAAAAAACCCTTTAAAATGCATTGCGTAGATTTAAAAGATTTAATCATAGGGACAGACAGACAGCGACAGCGACTTTGTTGTATACTATGTAGAAATCAATCATTATGTACAAATATCGAAAAAATAATTGAGATTTATTTGTTTATTTTGCTCACAAAGTTAACAAGTTACAATCGTTTTCTTATAATTATAATAGTGGCTAATACAGAATTGAGCTGGGTTGTGACTTTTAACTATTTTGCACATTATGAACTATTTATGGAATGAACGTGGATTAGTATGAATGTTAAAAATATGATTTAAGTGTTATGTTGTGATTGACGACGTCTGCCGGAACCGCTACTTACCTACCTACTTATCAAATAAACAATCCCTATTAATATTATAAATGCGAAAGTAACTCTGTCTGTCTGTCTGTCTCTTACGCTTTCACGCTGAAACTACTGAACCGATTTAAATGAAATTTGGTACAAAAAAAGTCGGGAGCCTGAGAAAGGTTATTGGCTACTTTTTAACCGACTGCATAAAAGGTGGGGTTCCACGCGGACGAAGTTGCGGGCAGAAGCTAGTAATAAATATGTGAATAACCATGTACGCAATAAATAAATAAACACAGTTCAAACTTTCAACCTAAGTAACCTAACCTAAGTCACGTATTGCCTATCTACATCGGTAGGTAACTAATTTTTAACCCTAAAGGTTAGAGCTCTACATTTTCTCAAACGGTAAAAAATACCGCGCTCTGAAAAGCTCGATTGATGTCCTACTCGTGACTTGCAGAAGGCTTCGACGGCCTCAGAGAGGATTCACCGCTTTCCATACCATGTTACAATTCAGTTCTACTTCATTAGTCACGGGTTCAATGAACTTTATAGGTTTCATAATAGAACCTTAAAAACTCAACTAATGTTGGAATGAAACAACTTTAAACGGATTTAACTCGCGTAATTTTATTTTATTGGCTGAAGTTTCGGAGCCTTTACATCCTACTACTATTATAAAGGCGAAAGTTTGTAAGTATGGATGTATGGATGTTTGTTACTCTTTCACGTAAAAACTACTGAATGGATTTGAATGAAACTTTACCACAATATAGCTTATACATCAGAATAACATATAGGCTATATTTTATAACGATATTGTGTGAAGTACTCATCGTGCGCAGACGAAGTCGCGGGCAGAAGCTAGTATTCCATAATCGTAGCACGACTGAGCTGACAATAATCTTATGCTAAAGTATAAGACTATTAAATCCACGAGTTAAATCCGTTGAAAGTTGTTTCATTCCAATGTATAACCACGAAGGCATCGGAAATTATTATGTCAACTAATGTTATTTTGCAATATTCATTTACTGAGATACACGTAATCCTACTTGTGAGATAACTAAATACTTTTGTAATGAAACAACTATGATGGATTTAACTTGTGTATTTTATATTTGCACTAACACAACAAAAAAAATATAGTATGGAACCAAAAATAGAGATCGAAATTTGATTTGGAACATCGTAGTTAATATCGCGTGTTTTATTTTATTTCGAATACTTTACGGTTCCCATATTATTCGAAGCACGACTGAGCTGATAACAGTCTAACGCTAATCTAATTTTACATTTTGCAAACTATCTGATTTGATATATTACGAAATTTAACTTAAATACGCATCTAGCGGATTATGCAAATTATATCCGAAATATCTTAATAAACTACAATAAACACTTTTTATATTACAAAAGACACAAAATAAAATATATAATTACAAAAAATAATAAGCATTTCATTTTGTAATCTATATCTAATACCTAGTTTGATAGCATCATATACGATTATGGAAACTGTAAAGAATCCGAAACATCAGCAAATAAAATAATATAAAAATATGCGAGTTCAAAGTAATAACCGCGAAGGCATCAGAAATTATTAGCGTCATATATTTTTAATGGCATATAGAAAAGAACACAAAGCCTAATGTAAGTACGCCATAAAAATAACAACGTAAACCTTTATGGCAAAACCTATAAGTTACACAGATTAAGCTATTCTAGGTCATAACAATACAAAAAAACAAAAACACGAACATCCGCAGACGATACTTCCTGTTACGGCAGCCGTAAAAAAATATGTCGACTTTATAAATTACCTAATGCTAAAAGTTAGTTTACTTAGTAATTGTGTAGTTATTGGAATATAGACCTAAATGCTTTGTGTTAGGGGTGGATAGAGGGGGTAGGCTTTTAGTATTCTGGTTTAGACTGTATTTGGAGGCTACCATTGTAACTCGTACAAACTTATACAAAGTAATAAATAACGAGCGAGTGACAAATTGTGATGTATGGTTATTTGAATATTTGAGTCTAGAATGTTTTCTCTTCATCAGTAGGTATTTTAATAAAAACTTTGTTCTTTTAGACTGAATATTAAAGCACAGTTACAGGCACTTGTAAAAAAAGAATTTAGGCGTTCGTTAGATGGAATTAATCTAAACTTGTAATGAAACATCTATTTACGGATTTAACTCGCATATTTCTATTTTATTTTATTTGCTGACGTAGTGAGTGACTTTCTACTGAGTTTCTTGCAGCGTTTCTTCTCAGTAGTGTTGTCTTTCCGAAGAGCAGGTAGCGCGCCCTATATGTTTTATTTGTTGTGTAATATTGCGTAGAATGTAACATCAATCGTGCTACAATTATGGAAACTGTAAAAAATCCGAAACGTCAGCAAATAAAATAAAATAAAAATACGCGAGTTAAATCCGTTCATAGTTGTCTCATTCCAATGTGTAATAACCGCGAAGGCATCAGAAATTACTAAGCTTATAAATTAGTGTTTTTTTTAAACATAACCGAATGAAGGAACCTCCGCTCGGGCCGATTCAAATGCTGGTAGACGGTTCATGCGGGTACGTCTTCGACCCCGCCGGCGGGGCCGCTGTAGTACAATCGATTTTGCTAACATATATATCATATTCTTTTATTACATTCGTCCTGTACCTATTTACCTACTTAATTACTATGTATTATAATATTATAGTCAGACTACTAATGGGGTGTTATAGTTTCACGTGTCTGCTTCTCTCTTTCTGTTTGTGTGTCTGTCTGCGGCATCGCAGGTCCTGAACGGATTGGATGAACCGATTTTGATTCTGTTTTTTTTGTTTGAAAGGGAATACATCGGTGTTTTTAGCCGTTTAAAAGTTATTTCATTATCTTGCGTTGACAAAATATTAATAGGTATAGAAAGTCATTTATTTGTCTATGGGGCTGGTTTGTGATGACGGTAATCATCGAGAGTCGGTGGTAGCGACTGGTAATCGTTCAGTCGATTATCGAGGCAAGTAATGATTTTTGTTTATTCTACTATAGTCTAACCAACAGGGAGACACAACCTCTTGTATATACATCTATATATATAAAAGAAAGTCAGTCGTGTTAGTTACACCGTTTATAACTCGAGAACGGCTGACCGATTTGGCTAAAAATTGCTGGGGATGTAGCTCAGAGCCAGGAGAAGGACATAGGATACTTTTTATCACGTTCCAGTAAAAAAAAAAGAAAAAAATATTAAGCTGATTTGTTAAAAATAGTATAACAAAACGCAACAATGACAACTGTCAAATCGACATTGCCGGGCGGGACGAAGTCTGCCGGGACCACTAGTATAAACTAAATTAAAAAATGTATCCCAATATTTTTGTTAGTCTAGGTTGGTATACTAATGGAATGAAACTATTATGACGGAACTAACTCGGATAAACTTTACAATTCCCATATTCGTTGCACGACTGAGCTAACGATAGATTAATGCTAAAGTTCGCAAAAAAAAAACAGGCGAGTGAAATCCGTTATAGTTGTTTTATTTCAATGTGTAACAACCGCGAAGGCATCAGAAATTATTATTAAAATATAGATAATGTTTACATTTTGTTCACCAAAGTTCATGTACCTACCTATTGTTGGAGTATACACAATAATAATTTATATTGATCGGACTGTACAGACACGCAACCCAATTGTAAGTACAGTCACATTTCCGGGTCAAAGCTTACTCGATCATTTAGATGTATGATTACTCAAATACAGAATAATTTATAAAGTTTTCTTTTCAACATGTTACATAAAGTGAAATTAAGGCCTTTAGTCGTACTTACTAGAATTAACGAATACGACGTTTCGAAAACTACAGTTTAGATTTTGAAAACAACTTTTCTTGTTTCGAAAACTTTACAGTTCCATATTCTTAGCTGACGAGAGTTTAATCCGTTATAATGGAAGGGAACGCAAGAAAAGTGTCCTAAAAGTAAAGTAAATATAAATTTACAAAACGTCAGCAAATAAAATAAAATACGCGAGTTAAATCTGTTAATAGTTGTTTAATTCTAATGTGTAATAATTTACAGCTTTTAAAAGTTTCTTATACGAATTTAAAGTAATAAAACTATTTTTTTTCGAAACGAAACCTTAGTCAAACTCAACACATTACAAAACAACATAATTTTTACAATTATAATAATACCGTATATAACAATTAAGCATCCTAAGCTAACATCATTATGAATTTAAATGCTTCGTAATATTGTTTCTTAACCCTCAGTGCCCGGCGAAGCGGCGGTGCACCAGGCTTCTCTCCATATGCGTGCCTAAAGGAGCCATTGGCACTTTAACCAAATTAAAGGAAAGGAAGGGCCATCCGGCATACATGATTAACAGGGGCATTAAAGGCGGATCATTTATACGAGCTCCCAACAGCGGCCATTTCATTAACGTCCAGTGCCGTGTTAATTTTTTAACGTTTTTCTTTGAGGTCTGCGTTAATTTTGTTTCTGGCTGTTTTATGGTGAACGTTAAATGACGTGTGTGATGTTTAAGTACTTAATTTATTAAAATTTAAGGCTACGGATTCAAACGCTACTAAGGTTTATTAGGTTGTTAGCTGATGTATAAAATTATACCGAGCTAAGTATTTTGAAAAAAATGATACCTTAGAATATCTTGCCGATTTTTCTCAAGTGAGGGTTTTTCAGAAAATGTTGTATCTTCTGACCTTCATAAGAGCTTTTAAAAGCTTAAATTGAATATCAATCAAATTTTGATTTAAATTAACTAACTGACAATTGTAACGGATATAACTACGACTTATCAATCGGAAACCGATCGATATTCATGGTTTAATATCATTAAAATAAATCATAATGACATTTATATCAAGATAACAATATAAACGTGACCCCCGGTGGACTCGAACCCTATACCTTAACGTTAGGTACCTAAGTACTCTTTTATCCAACTACACTAGACTATCGTTAGCTCAGTCGTGCTACGAATATAGGAACAGGTCAGACAATAAAATAAAATACGCGAGTTAAATCCGTTTATAGTAAAGTTATTTAATTTTAATGGATTATCCCTACTAATATTATAAATGCGAAAGTAACTCTGTCTGTCTGTCTGTCTGTTACGCTTTCACGCTAAAACCACTGGACCGATTTAAATGAAATTTGGTACAAAGAAAGTGTGGAGCCTGAGAACGGACATGGGCTACTTTTTAACGGACTGCAAAAAAGGAGGAGTTCCACGCGGACGAAGTCGCGGGCAGAAGCTAGTATTAAATATTTATAATGTATTTGTACTACAAGTCTTAGCGACGTCATTCTACGGCTCCTTGCAGCGTCTGTTCATGCACTCTCTGAGACAATGCTGTCAAATGCATCAATTGCATCGCAGATAGCGGCTTAAGCGAATGACACTGCATTTACATCCACCTGGCTTGCAGCTGCAGGCGGATGATGTTGACAAGGAAATGATATAAGAATGGCTTCGACAATCCCTACTAATATTATAAACGCGAATGTAACTCTGTCTGTCTGTCTGTCTGTCTGTTACGCTTTCACGCTAAAACTACTGGACCGATTTAAATGAAATTTGGTACAATGAAAGTCTGGAGCCTGAGAAATGACATAGGCTACTTTTTAACCGACTGCAAAAAAGGAGGAGTTCCACGCGGACGAAGTCGCGGGCAAAAGCTAGTACATAATAAAGTTATTTTGTAGGTAAGTTTATTCATAAGTATTTCTTTAAATAATTAAGTATTATTGTATATACTTTTTAATACAATTTTCGAAGACAGTCAAAGGACAACTGAAGGTGACTAAAATTATTAATTATATATTAGGTAACTAAGATACTATTAAGATTGATATACCTATATAGGTTGTTAAGTTATTTTATTTTGTAATCTGTTTAATTTTAGAATTTGTTTAAATGATTTAAAAAATATTACGTATATTTATAACGGTTTCAGAATGCCTTATATGAAACAATAAGTGTTGATTGTAAATACGAAGTTTATTTCATAAGTACTACGTTTAAACAGAAATCAATAGACAAATTTTATCTAATCACTTCTTAACTCTCCAAAACCTATTTGCTAATTACCTTATTTACCTGCAGCAGAATTTGGATACAATTTTACAATCATACGGCGTTCAAAGTACCTACATCCACCATATTGTAGAGTCAGAACTGCTAAATTTCAGTTTAATAAAATCACCGTACAAATGACGAGCTATTGTCGAAAGCTAATCCCGGTTCTACTCGCCACAACATTCGTTCCCGTCGCTCCGCTAATCTGGTGAACTATGTTCATAGTGCCAGGGCAATGATGTTTAAACACAGGATAATGAAGTATGGTGATGAAGTGTACTATACACGCTGTGAATAAATAATTAGTTGGGGTTGTGCCAGGTTAATGAGGTAAATTGATTGTAGCATTGTGCTGGAATTATAAGGCTTTTAAGGTTGAAATTATTATTTACGGTCAATAAGTTTACGGAAATAACTGATGATGATGAAAATGGCCATGTGAAAGTTATAAAATTATAATTTTGTCATTAACCTGTGAAGAATATTAAGTTACTTTGGATTTTTTTGCTATTTCTATATTTTTAATCTATATGATCTAAGTACCTACTTAATTAAGACTTATTTATGTGCATAATTATGATACTGGGATTATAACTGCTGTGTACGTGTATTTAGGAATTTACTAAAATGCGAGTACTTTTATACAATCTTTTATTTTCTATAAACATTATAATATAAAAAATAAATTAGTACATATCTAAAATGTGCGTTTGACCTATATATGAGTTTTAATAAAAAAAAAGCGTGAAGCATAATATAATAATTTGAACCACGTCACTGACGAGAGAGCCTCATTTTCTGAACACTGTTGTATCACTTTGGACTAATTAAAAAACATATTTTTTAATATCTAAGCTGCAGAAGGTAATAATATTTGCTACAGATGTAGTAGGTATAGTATGTTTTTTTTTGAAGATTATTTTTCTTAAGATATTGATTACTGAATCAATCTTAAATAAAATTATGTATATAGATACTAAACGAAATATATTTCTTAGTAACAAAATGTAACTTGTTTTTGTTTAACATTAAGTAAGTATATTTAATAAAAACTGCTTTTGTAGTCAACCAAAAATGACTAACAATTTTTTTTAACACAATTTTTTTTTTTAAATTGTTTACACGATATTTTTCAGCGTAGTCGTCGGCGGCGGGTTGGCGGGCCGAGCCGCGGCGCGGTACTGAACTTCTTGCAATTAAAGAGGTTACCGAACACGCGATCTAAGATGCCGACGAGCCCTGCGACGAATTTTTATTGTAGCAAACACAAATATTATAAACTAGCTGTTCGCCCCGGTTTCACATGGATCATATTTTTTCTATAGCCTATGTCACTCGGGAATAGTGTAGCTTTCCAACAGTGAAAAAAAAATTCAAATCGGTTCAGTCGTTTTGGAGCCTATTCAATCCAAACAAACAGACAAACCTTTCCTCATTATTATATTACTAGCTTCTGCCCGCGACTTCGTCTGCGCACGATGAGTACTTCACACAATATCGTTATAAAATATAGCCTTATTTTTACGTGAAAGAGTAACAAACATCCATACATCCATACTTACAAACTTTCGCCTTTATAATAGTAGTAGGATTAAGTATAGATCAACTCAATCATTTACGGCGATAATTTCTGATACCTTCGCCGTTACTACACATTGGAATGAAACAAGCTAAGAACACTCCCGACATACTCATCTTGAAAACAAAAAAAACAGAATCAAAATCTTTGAACTTTGGGCACTTGTCTAGGGCCCCCAGTCGTTTTGGAGCCTATTCAATCCAAACAAACAAACCTTTCCTCTTTATAATATTAGTATAGATTAGGCACAACTTAACTACTTACATTAATTATTACTTAGCGTTCTGAAAACTTTTATTGCAGTTAAATAAAAACTTGTAAAATACAATAAGGCCAGGTACTTGATGTATTCAGTTCCAATAATTTATATTCTCTAAATAAAATGTAACATACATTTGTGTCAATTATTCTGCTGTCCAAAACTGTTATTACCTGAGTAGGTATAAGTAGACCGCGCGGCCCTTTAGATGCAAATCCCTTTGAACAGGGCCAACTAACAGATTACATAATGACAGTAACTCAACTAAAATGTAAACACTTCAATTCAATTTAGAATACGAATAAATCACACAAGTCAGTTAATGTAGGTAGTATTATTGCTAGCTGTCCGCCCCGGCTTCGCACGGATCATCTTTTTTTTATAGCCTATGTCACTCGGGAATAGTGTAGCTTCCCAACAGTGAAAGAGTTTTTGAAATCGTCCAGTTTTCTGGAGCCTATTTAATCTAAACAAACAAACCTTTCCTCTTTATAATATTAGTATAGATTAGTATAAACTAGCTTCTGCTTGCGACTTCGTCTTCACACGATAAGTACCCCCCTTTGTCCCACTCACGTTTTCTTTTTCTAAAACTTTGCAGGGTCCATATTCGTAGCACAAAGTCGACGATAGTCTAACGCTGAAGAAGCGGAATAACCGCTAAGGCAGGGTTTCTTAACCTTTTTGCAGTCACGGACCACTTTTACAATTTAAACTATACCACGGACCCCACCCATAAATATTTTTGGAAATAAAAAAAATATATGTTACGACATGTTCTGTACTAATAAATATGCTTAGACTGACTGACCTACTGCGGACCCCTGACATACAAGCTACGGACCCCTAAGGGGTCCATGGACCCCACGTTAAGAAACCCTGCGCTAAGGCATCATAAATGATTATTAATACAAATATTTGGTTAAAGATACAATACTGTGTGAGTATGAACCCTGTGTTGGGATTCCGCGGTAAATAATGCAGGACCACGATTAGCCCGATGGGTTCCGTAAACTGGCCCCGGAAGGGCGCGCGGTCTTCACACCAAATTACTAATTTGGCTTTAAATGTTAAATTTCATGCTTACATTTAAGTAGGCACTTATGATCTGTTAAGTAAAGCTATATAAATAATAATAATAATAAATAAATATTTTTGGACAATTCACATCAATTATCTAGTCCCATTTTAGCAAAGCTTGTGTTATGGGTACTAGACAACGGATAAACATACATATATACATATAAGACATCCAAGACTCAGGTACAGATGCCAGTGCTCATCACATTGACATCTGCCCCTAGCAGGATTCGAACCCGCAACCTCCGGTTTCGTAGTCAGGGCCTCTGACCACTAGAACAACAGGCCGTCAAATAAATAAATAAATAAATATATGTATAAAAGAAAGTCGTTTTAGTTACACTATTTATATTTCGTTTTAGGTACTCTATGTACTCGACAACAGATAAACATAATTGATATATAAATATAAGACTTCCAAGACTCAGGTACAAATGCTCGTGTCCGTCGCACTGACTACTCTAGCAGGATTTAATCATTGCATGTAGAGATCTGAACGTCTGACACCAAAAGCCCATCAAAAATCACAATAACATAGGTACCAACTTAACAGGCGCGTGCGGTGAGGGCAGTGTAAGTATGGCGCCAGGGTAGGCACTCTATACATTAGTGCGACTGTACCTGTATGGAATGCACGCCCTTGCTACTTACAGGGCGAGTCAAATAAAAATAATAACTTTTTATTATTCATTGGAATTAAACAACTGTTAACGGATTTAACTCGCGTATTTTTACAATAGTTTAACGCTAAAGTCTTTAGCGTTAGGCTATTGTCAGCTCAGTCGTGCTACGATTATGGAAACTGTAAAGAATCCGAAACGTCAGCTAATAAAATAAAATAAAAATACGCGAGTTAAATCCGTTAACAGTTGTTTCATTCCAATGTGTAATAACCGCGAAGGCATCAGAAATTATTAACTTTTTATTAAAAAAAATCAACCGCCGAAAAAAAAATTATCTTTCTTCTATAGTCTTTTTTATAACGACTATTATTTTGGTTGTAACGTCTGTTATTTTTGAAGTCGGTGCCAGCTGGTGCAGCAACTCTTCACTCTCAACTCTTCTGAGGTGCTCAAGTTTGTTTGAGGCTGGCACCGACTCTAAAACTAACAAACGTTTAAAAAAAATATACGCGTCGACTTTAAAATCTCCTCCGTTTATTTCGACGATTGAAAAGCTTATAAAAATAGGTAAAGATCTCTGTCTTTGTTTATTTTCCTATCTAAATACTACTACTCCTAGTCAGCATTAATCAGAGCACACGTCACGGAACCCAAATTGCTGTTTAGATGCATCGCCGGACGCATGACGCATCGGTGCAATCAATAACCCGACAATTGTCCCGCCGACAGCCAAATTACAGCCACACTGCAGCCCCGCAGTCACTCTAAGGGGAGACACGCTAAGGAGGTGCCACTTTAAGGGGGTATTAATCTAAGGAGGCATTTTAAATTGGTGTAGGTACATCGTGGAGGCTTAGATTGATGTTGTATTGTTTTTTCACTCTTTCTTGACTATAAGGAATAGGTTAGGTATAAACAAGGGCGTGCATTCAATACAGGCACAGTGTCACTAATATATATAGTGCCTACACTGCCGCCATACTTACGTTCTCTACACTGCACGCGCCTGTATAAAAATGTATTGGGTAATGAAATAAAAAGAAATTCAATAATAAAATTCTTTATTATGTTGTTGTTATACATTGTTCATAACTTACTCATTTTCCTTATTAAAATAAATTACACTTGCCTACTTAATTAGATTTATTTTTTGTTCCGTATATTTTTTATTGACTATAATGGTACTTATTTATTATTTCAATATTTACAACTGCTTTCTTATAATTACATTATATTCTGATTAATATTGAAAAAACTAATTTCTTATTTCAATAAAATATATATAACAGACTAGCTTCTGCCCGCGACTTCGTCCGCGTGGAACTCCTCCTTTTCTGCAGCCGGTTAAAAAGTAGCCTATGTTCTTTCTCAGGCTCCAGACTTTCTTTGTACCAAATTACATTTAAATCGGTCCAGTAGTTTTAGCGTGAAAGCGTAACAGACAGACAGACAGAGTTACTTTCGCATTTATAATATTAGTAGGGATTTAACTAAATTTTTTGTTGTCATTTCATGAAAAATCACATCAGTGTTAGAACATCGTCAACTTAATCTGCTACGATTATGTAGGTGAACAAATTTTCAAACGTCAGCATAAAGTTAATACACCAACGCGAGTTAAATCCGTTACAGTTGCTTTGTTCGATATAAAAATAATTTCATCAGTCATTTTTAAATAACAGAAACAAAGGCAAAAAAGGGTATTAATGCAGGTGCGTGCAGTGGTGCATATGTGTTAGGGTAGGCAGTTCATTTATAACATTGTGCCTATTGGAAACGCACGCCCTTGCATGCATCTATGTACCTACTGCCTTGTGCTAAACATCAATACTTATACCTGATATAAGTAAGATTTTAGCGTCGGCAGTAGATATAATACAATTATTCTGACAAACTCTTGTTCCAACAGGCTTCTATTATATTTTTCAGTAAAAGTGAAAAAACCTAACATTATAATTTCTGATGCCTTCGCGGTTATTATACATTGGAATGAAACAACTTTAAACGGATTTAACTCGCGTATTTTATTTTATTAGCTGACGTATCGGCGCCTTTACAGATTCCATGATCGTAGCACGACTGAGCTGACAATAGTCTTATGTTAAAGTCAGCTGTGAAGGCTCCGAAACGTCAGCCAATAAAATAAAATACGCGAGTTAAATCCGTTTAAAATTGTTTCATTCTAAAACCTAACATTATTTAACATCATAATAATATGATATTAATTATGTAATTATACTTATATACATAAATAATATATACATTTAGAGAGCAATTTCAATCGCGTAAATATATTTCTTTTATACAAAATTTTCCCACATTAGATTAAATTATTTCTCATAATTTTTATAAAAATAATTACACAGTACATGTACAATATTATACGCACCCATAGTGAGATCGATAAATTGAAAACAAAGAACACATTAAATTAAACCGATTAGTTAGAGGACAAGGAAAAACTAAACTATTAAATTCATTATTTCTTACATAAAATAATTCACTATATTAAGCTATGTTACGATGATATTGCACCGCACGTCATAAATAGTCTTTGATATTCGTTTAACTTTGGCGAGTCGCTGAATTGGGTGCACTTTCCACTGAAACAAAGAAAAAATATAAAATTATTTATTTGTCTTGTAAAATATTTAAATTGTGTGTAGAATGTAACATAAAATATTCATATTTTTTTTACCCTGTATATCATTTTTTTAATTTTATAAGCAAGGTAATTTTCATAATGTAAAATATAAATAATGTTTAAATATATTATATTCAAGCAGGCGCGTGCAGTGAGAGTCGCGTATGTACTGCGTCAGGGTAGGCACTCCATACACTTATACAATTGTGCCTATTTGGAATGCACGCCCTTGTAGTCAAGCAGGAATAATCGATAATTTAGATATGCAGTGAATTAGGATTTGGACAGTCACACAATGGGCTCTAAATCATTCCTTTGTTTAATCAGTGAGCAGAATAACTTGATAATTACTATAACTACTAGTATATAATATAATATATAGTGACCGCAGTTGCGCTGATTATTAATCAAATGTATTGTAATTAATTAATAAACACGTTAATCCGTTTGTCCCAAACGACCTGCTTGTTGGACTATTTTGTTTACCGCAAATTGTTACACAGTTTGAGGGCAGTTTCGCATTTTGTGTTTAAATATGAATTATCCAAAATTTCAGTTTCTATAGCTATATAAAAATAATTAGTACCTACCTATATAAAAATTTTGTGTCGCGGTGTTTGTTGCCAAAAGGTTGGACCGCTTTTTATGTAATTTTACGCATATCGGGTAGCTTTAAGAACCAGCCAGCATCTATTTTATTTTAGGTAGCCTTAAATATTAAGAGTGGTCCGTATTGTTTTTAATAATACATACGTCATATTTTTTTGGTTTTATTTTTTCATGATTTAGCATTGATAAATACAACCCTAAATATTCACACATCTTCTATCAACCTAGAAGCATATTTGTAACCGACGAAAAAATCGGACGAGGTTCCCAAGTCGACGTGGAATATATATGTACCTATATATTATATTTTTTATATGACCAAGCATAATTTAATAAAGTCTTTTAAAACGCGATACGAAGTTTACGTGGATAGTTCATATAATATGTAAATACTTATATTTTTTATTTTTTTATTTAACTATATTACGTGCTATATACCTACAATAACAATTAATTTCATCACAAAGTGAAAAAACCGATAATTATGAAGATAAATAGCCACAGTTTTATGCAACCTCGTCAACGGTATCAGTGCATTTGGAAAGGTGCAATGAAACTTGGCCCTGATGCGTGCGTGTAGAATGCACATAACTGCATGCAATGCTGCATGTAATATGCGTTGTGTGCCATATAACAATCGAGGCGGTAAAATGCGAATTATTCACATTGGTTTGAGTATTAACAAATGGACCTATTAAAACTACTACTATAAATGAAGTTTGTATTACAGGCGCGTGCAGTGAGGGTCGCGCTTGTACTTCGTCAGGGTAGGCACTCCATACATATAAACCATTGTGCCTATATGGAATGCACGCCCTTGGTTTGTAAGAAAAAAATAAACCTCATTTCTTGTCGTTTCTTCTCAAGTGAGGTGTTTCCGGAAACTGTATCTTCTGACTTCTGACTTCTTAAGAGTTTGTAAAAGCCTAAATTGAGTAAATACATTTTTGATTTTTATAATATTATTTAGACTGCAAGAAGAAAATTTGATCTACTGATGAGATTTTAATCCGTGTAAGTACTAGTCCGGAAGTAACTACGTGATTTTAGGAAAGTTGTTTTAGTTCATTTTGCTACACGAAGCGAAAAATTCGCGACTAGCGATTGCTTTTCATGTCCAAGTTATCGCGAGAACTTTATCGCTATAAAAAGTCGCTATGCATGTACCCGAGGTCCGTATTTAAATAGATTTCGATTGCTTTATTTAAATGAAAACTTTATGGTAAATTGAATAGTTTTCAATTTAAATTTTAAACCAGCGTATATGAGAATCGAATTGGAAAATAATTGGTTTTAAAACATGGCTTTGTTTTGTTTTATTTTAAAGTTTTTACAGTGTGCGGTGGACTGAAAATGAGTATGTCGTTATTTCAATTAGACAACTAATTATTGCTCCCTAGACCAGGGTTTCTTAACCTTTTTGCAGTCACGGACCACTTTTAAAATTTAAACTATACCACGGACCCCACCCATAAATATTTTTGGAAATAAAAAAAAAATATGTTACGATATGTTCTGTACTAATAAATATGCTTAGACTGACTGACCTACTGCGGACCCCTGACATACAAGCTACGGACCCCTAAGGTGTCCATGGACCCCACGTTAAGAAACCCTGCTCTAGACAAATACTAATTAATCGATAATAGAAATAGAACGAAAGGAAAACATAATACATATATTGAGATAAGCGAAAGAAACTTCATCATTATTCGTTATTCGTCATATTATTCTAATCTCTGTACCTAGGTAATTAGTTAATTTTATAACAGGTAGATCATACCATAATATATCATACAAACGAGGCGAGGTGTTACGCGAATACGTGTTTAATTTTACGCTTAAATATTTCCAAATTCGGATAAATTTTGGTTTTACAACGAACCTTACAGGCTTAAGTATATTTACTGCTTTTTAACCGACTTAAAACAAAGGAAGATTCTAAATTAGACTGCTTTTTTATGTTTGTTACCTCATTACTTTGACGATTCTTTATTTAAAAGCTTGCTTAATTTATTAATAATTATACATAATAATACCTATATATAAATATGAAAGTATTAAAATAACGCAGGTGAAACCGCAGGCCGCGTATAGTCTCAGTATAAATCGGCGCAGTGTTCGTTTACGAAGCAAGTTGATTCCCGCTGCGGGCCGCGCCGCCCCGCGCCGGCACCGCTCCTCTAATCACTAATTTATTTAAAACTTCAATATAATAGCAAACGGTTAAATCCTTATGGATTTTAAATTTCTTGCGGAAGCATAGGAGTCTGATTAGGTATGTAAGAAACTAGTTTATACTATCTATACTAATAATATTATAAAGAGGAAAGGTTTGTTTGTTTGGATTGAATAGGCTCCAAAATGGCTTAAACGATTTGAAAAATTCTTTCACTGTTTGGAAGCTACGTTCTGGTTTACCTACTTGAAATTAAATTTGCTAACTAAAATATTTCAGTTCTTATAAATTATTGATAGGTATATTATGTACAAAAAACTATTCTATTCAATAATAAATAAATAAATATTATTCAGTTATTAGCTACCCGCCCCGGCTTCACACGGGTGATATAAACCTTCCTCTTAAATCACTCTATATATTAAAAAAAAACCGCATCAAAATCCGTTGCGTAGTTTTAAAGATATAAGCGTACATAGGGATATAGGGACAGAAAAAGCGACTTTGTTTTATACTATGTAGTGATGCAAATTGATTTCTATTGAATATCATATTATTATATTTTTTAGTTCATCGTTGTTTTAACAAATTAATAATACATTAGGTATGTCCGCGAGGCGGTAGTGAGTCGCACGGCGCGACGTCACGCCGACGGTTACTGCAGGCTAACACGAGCGGGCCCGGGCTGCGGAACTAAGGCAGCGTCTCTAATACAGCGGACTATAAAGCTATACTAAATTTATCTTAAAGGGCAGAGCCAGAGAGTGTGATGTGGGTAATGACCTCCCTGGGGTCGTGGGATAGCTATAGATATTTTTTCAAACTTATTTCTTTTTAAAAAATCCCATCAAAAACATTCTGTAAAAACTAGATAAGCCTCGATAAAGCAGCTTGTTTATCACTAAAAAGTAATGAAATCTAGACAAACTCGTGCCAAGTCTAAGGTTCCTTACTGCGATTTCTTTATTATTATAGTTAATGTCGTGTGACTTGGCCGTTAAACATTTTTATGGGCTACTAGCTTCTGCCCGCGACTTCGTCCGCGTGGATCTCTTCCTTTTTTGTAGTCGGTTAAAAAGTAGCCTATGTCCTTTCTCAGGCTCCAGACTTTCTTTGTACCAAATTTTATTTAAATCGGTCCAGTAGTTTTAGCGTGAAAGCGTAACAGACAGACAGACAGACAGAGTTACTTTCGCATTTATAATATTAGTAGGGATAGTAGGGATTAGTAGGGATTACCTACTATCTTTTAAATAGAATTTAACTGTTGACCCCCCCTGTCCTTGATGTTGCTGGACTACTGGCCCCCTTAGAGGTAAAACGGGGGTGCTTATCGTACGCAGACGAAGTCCCGGGCAGAAACTAGTCACTAACACACGATGATTAATATAAGACTGAAGAAGTAAAAGTTGGGTTGTAATTATGATAAATTATTTCGGAAGTTATTTAATCAATTTTAACTACGTGGTGTTAATCATTGTTATCACTATAGAAATGTCACGTATAATTTATCAGGAAGTCATGTGATAATTAGTTTTTTAAGTTAAAATTCGCGCATCATTACATCGCATATTTACTGTTAATTTCACGCGACTGTTTACGATAAGTTTATAAAAAGTATTGAAAACAGCATAGATTTTTAATTTCTGATGCCTTCGCTGTTATTATACATTGGAATGAAACAACTTTAACGGATTTAACTCGCGTATTTTAATTTATTGGCTGACGTTTCGGAGCCTTTACAGATTCCATAATCGTAGCACGACTGAGCTGACAATAGTCTTATGCTAAAGTGTCTAATGTTAAATTGTTTTTCATTCCAAGCATAGATTCTTGTCACGCTGTTTTCTCGCTGGCTATTTTCCATCACCTTACTCGTGACGAGCCGTGGTCGGGCCCCGGCGTGACGGTTCCACAGCCGGGACGCGCACGCGACTATTTACAACAAGTTTATAAACTACTCACTCAACTAATTTATAGGTAACTTTGGCTTAATGAGCTCGCTAAATGAAGCAGAAATATTAAACTAGCCCTACTATTAAAACTAGCTATGCAGCGACAAGTTTCATAGTAGAAATTTTGTAAAGTTACTTTTAAACGGGAGAAAGAATCCGGGAGAAAAATGTATGTATTTACTGTATATTGTTTGCTGTGTACCTACAGTTTTGATGCGCCGGAAAATAGAAATAATCATATTCAAAAGCCGTGATTGTTCGCGACTTTGTATTCCGACTTGTTCTTGGCCGATTTTCGAGAAGCTCGTGACTATGAGAACTGGATCTGCCCCTGAAGGCCTGAACCTAAGCCTGACATAATCTAAACATTACATTTTTGTAGAATGTCAGTTTACTCCCAGGCCGTTTGAAGAACAAAATTTACCTCAAACAATATAGTTTCTATCGGGCAACCTGGTCGGCAGTGCAAACGGCCAAGCTCGGGCCCTGGCCGCGGTGACGTCACCTCTCAGGAGGGCCAGCACGTCGTCGAGGAAGCGCAGTGCGCGGCACTCCGCGTCCAGCGCACGCGCAGCCGCCGCGCACCGCCCCGCCCGCGCGGTCTGGAACTGAGGGGGGGAATCGTTAATACCTCTATTGCCCTTATAATAATATCCTGAGTTAATCCTTACATTCCTACTAATATAATAAATGCATAACTCTTTCTGTCTGTTACGCTTTCACGCTAAAACTACTGGACCGATTTAAATGAAATTTGGTACAAAGAAAGTCTGGAGCCTGAGAAAGGACATAGGCTACTTTTTAACCGACTGCAAAAAGGAGGACTTCCACGCGGACGAAGTCGCGGGCAGAAGCTAGTTACGCATAAATACAATCACATAATACCTACTAATCAGTAAGTCATAAAACTAGTTGCAAGAAGTTTCAAAACATAACAACAAATAAATTAAAACAAATGACTAGAAATGGTGCTAATGACCTCTTATCACTCGTTATCAGTGAAAGAGAAATGCATTTCGATCACCTACTTTGTTATCTCAAAGAAATCTATGACAACTAATTAACATAATTACATTTAGATATTTTGAACGACTTAAGTGTCATTTGATTATAATTAAGTAATTCATATCTGTTTATATTAATTATGATACTTTTCTATACTAATATAATAACGACGAAAGATTTGTGTTTTTGTATGTAACGAATACTCTCAAAAATTATTGGACCTTTAATAATTATTTTTTCATTAACAATTTTTTCGTAACAACGGCTATAAAAAATGGGATCCGGGCGAAGCCGGGGCGGGCCGCTTGTAAATAATAATTTCTGATGCTTTCGCGGTAATAACACATTGGATTGAAATGACAATACCGAAAAACTCGCGTATTTTATTGGTGGTATATTTATTTTGTTTCTGGAGAGCGCTCTAAAGTCAAATTAAATATGAAATTTTATATTGGAATAAAATAATTACTTAAAACGGCTTTAACTCGCGAATTTTATTTCATTTGCTGACGCTTCGAAAATTAACAATTACCTATCATATTTGCAGCGACTAGAAATTGTTATGAAATAATAATTTCTGATGCCTTCGCGGTTATTACACACTGGAATGAAACGACTATTAACGGATTTAACTCGCGTACCTATTTCATAATTGTATAAAATAAAATAAAAATACGCGAGTTAAATCCGTTAATAGTTGTTTCATTCTAAAATTATTATGAAATAAAAAACATCAATATAACGGTTGAATTAATCAATCAAATGCATGACATACCATCATGCATTTTATTGATAAAATCGACTCAATTGAAGTTGGGTACAAGGAGACAACTCAGAGGTCAGTATCGTGCCGATAGCCGGTTCATTTCTCAGTAATTATAAATAATATTTATCAAAGTTTATTTACTTTGCGTTATAAATGCTTAGGTGATGCAAGTTAATTATGTTTTTTTAAGATTTCTATATTTTGCCGATTGCCTTAAAGAAGTTAATAGGGATTATCCTCTTTAGGAGAAGGACCTATTTAAAGTGTTATTTTTGCGAGAAATAGTAAGTAACTAGCTTTTGCATGCGACTTTGTGTGCGCACGATGAGCACCCCCGTTTTACCCCCTTAGGGGTGAATCTTTAAAAATCCTTTCGAAGTTAGCCTTAGTGCTCCCCTACTTTATAAAAGGAACCTAAGTGATAAATTTAAATATTCTAACCCTTATAGTTTAGGCCCTGCGTTGATATGTTAGTCGTTAATTAAGTCAGCTTCGCTTGTCATTAATTTGAGATACGCGTCTTGTAGAATGAGGTCCAGCTGTCATGTTCCACCAGTGAGAGACTAGCTACTGGTCTGTGATTTATCGAACACACTAGCTTCTGCCCGCGACTTCGTCCGCGTGGAACTCCTCCCTTTTTGCAGTCGGTTAAAAAGTAGCCTATGTCCTTTCTCAGGCTTCAGACTTTCTTTGTACTAAATTTCATTTAAATCGGTGCAGTAGTTTTAGCGTGAAAGCGTAACAGACAGACAGACAGAGTTACTTTCGCATTTATAATATTAGTAGGGATGACAGCTGGGGCCCTAGACAAGTGCCCAACGTTCAACGTTAACGTTAAACGTTAGCACCAAAATGTATGGGATTTGACATTTGTGACGTACGTGACAGTCGTTCGCGGATGTCAAATCCCATACATTTTGGTCCTAACGTTTAACGTTGGGCACTTGTCTAGGGCCCCTGGACTGCATCTATCTAGCCAAGTACTTAAAACAAGCGACGGTATCAAATTTTCGTTTGCTTGTTTCGAACATATAGGTACACATAATAATATCTATGCAATACTTAAATAAACTAAAAATATTATTGTGAATTGACAGTTTAGTTCAATTAATAAATTCGTATAGGCCATTAACTTTAATTATTATCAGTATGATTTTTACGATTATTGTAAAAATGTGCTTGTAAACAGAAATACGGTTTATTTGCGTGCAATAACATGCATGTTATTTGAACAATAATTGTGAAAGAAAAGAATTTCACGTAAATAATTACGAAAGTCTGATAGTAATCCGGCGAAGTTATTTTATAATAATATAATAATATGTCTACATGAAAGAATAATCCCTACTAATATTATAAATGCGAAAGTAACTCTGTGTGTCTGTCTGTTACGCTTTCACGCTAAAACTACTGGACCGATTTAAATGAAATTTGGTACAAACAAAGTGTGTAGCCTGAGAAAGGACATAGGCTACTTTTTAACCGACTGCAAAAAAGGAGGAGTTCCACGCAGACGAAGTCGCGGGCAGAAGCTAGTATTTTATAAATTCTGATTCAGTGAAAGCTTGTTGGTGGCATTTAAAATAAATATTAATGCGTTGCGAATTGTAGGCATGGGAACAGATGTGTTTTAACTAAAATCTGCCAAAATAACAGTAAGTAAATATGTAAAGTTATGTAAAAAGAAACAGAGAAACGGGTTTGCATGCAAAAGTGTTTTCGAAATCTCAATTTTCTAACAACATGTGTATTCTCAATATGGCTTAGATACTCGTACTCTACTTCTTATTATTATTTCCTAGGTGCTTTTTAAATCTAACTTAAAAGAAATGATCAAACTATTTGTAACTAGTGACCCCGAAACCAAACTATCTACAAAAATAGTTATAAAGTGCATAATATAGACCAAACTCAACGATATAAAAGTAAAGAAGTTAAACTATTTCAAGTAGGTACTTTACAAGTTCGCTGATTGCAGAACATGTAAATATCTGGAACAGGTGTGATTAAATTTCTTTACTCTGTACATCATTGACCCAACCCAACCCAAGAGAAGAGCGAAGCAATCGTGTTGGGTGGTCGGTACGAACGCGTCAGAAGTCGCGGCGCGTGACGCGGCGAGCCAGCACCTGCATGTCCTCGCCGATGCCGGCCAGCTCCCGCTGCAGCCCGCGCGACTCCGCCAGCAGCGCGTCCAGCCGCCGCGCCGCGCTCGCCAGCCCCGAGTCGCACTCA
Organism: Polylopha cassiicola; assembly: GCA_038024825.1. Classification (NCBI taxonomy): domain Eukaryota; kingdom Metazoa; phylum Arthropoda; class Insecta; order Lepidoptera; family Tortricidae; genus Polylopha; species Polylopha cassiicola. The sequence goes on from CP149050.1 coordinate 572,324, forward strand.
CTCTCACTGTCCTCCTCCACCGACAACGCTAACTTCCCCAGTCTATCCCGCTCCACCGCCTCCTTCGCACCCCCCTTCTGAAGCTCCAAACAGTCCCGTCTGACACTCCCACTCAGTTCGTCCTCCTCCGCTTCGCGCAACTCGTCGGCCAACGACATCTCCTTCGATATCTTCCGACGTTCGGTCGGTTTCGATTCCGGCGGAGGGTCCGGGGATGGCGTCCGCGAGAACTTGGGTTCCGGCGTCGGCGCTGCGGAGAAGCCGTACGGGCTCGGGGAGAGCAGCGCTCGCTGCAGGAACCTACGGGTGTCGTCGTCCAGGGGCCTCGTGAGGCCTCGCCGCGGCGCCGGCCTCACGATGGCCTCCAGGGCCTCCCGGCCGGGGTCCTCGGGCCGCAGCAGCTCGAGTATCCTCGTCCGCGGCGGTGAAATCGTGGAGCTGACGTCGAATTTCGCCACCAGCTTCCCCTTTTCCGGCGACATGTTGATGTCCCCGGTGGGGGTGTAGGCGCGGAGGTTCTCGTTGAGCATCCTGTAGTTGCGGTGCTTGACGTTGCCCTCGGGGGGGAGCGCCGCGGTGGGGCAGTCCGCGGCGTCGGGCTCCACGATCTCGATGTGGCGGGGCGAGGCGCGCGCGCTCATGTCGCGGGCCGGGCGAGCACTGCGGCGCGGCGCACGCGATGCTACCGGATGACTAATTTGTGATTTCGCATCGGCTGAAGGAAGTGGCTGGTACTGCGCTGAGACGCGCCGGCGCCGCGCTGTGCGGTGCGGTGCGGTATATACGGCTGCGCTAATCCAATTGTGCTATTTACGGACGCATGGAATCACGACGCCATGCTGCAGCTCTATGACGTTTGCTTTTATTGTTTTTGTCGTAAAATTCTAGTCATTTAGTAAGTCTGTCAGTCATTAATTGTGTCTAATGTTCATTGACTGTTGTAGCCCACTTGACGTGGTTTTTGAACGTATCCTTATCCCTTGATTGGTAATCATCAATGCAGTTTTATGTGCATTATTGATGAAATAACTCTATCGACGTTTGAAAAGTATTAATAAGAAATATGTGATGTACTTATAACCATGTTCGCATAAGATATAAGTAGGTAATTAATGATCACATTATACGTAGTTGTAAGTACCTATATATTATATCGACTTGACGAAATATAATAGGCCCACTGAATTGGAATAACTTCGAAGTAGCTACGATAGTTTATAAAATTATAATTCTTGCGCTATTCTTGTAGTTTAAAATATTCAAGTGGGTTATGTTGGTGATTTGAGTTTTAAATAATGTTATTAAGTGCGTGTGTATTGATTTATCGACCTTCTAGATATCTGGAGGGCAATTTTGATAACATTAATTATAAACGCTCCTCGTGTAAGGTCAGAGTGTCCGTCTGTGTAGTTTTCATTGTAAATACTTAATAATCGTGTATCTACACTGGTGCTATTTATTAATAAAAAATTATATAATAGAATAAAATAATACCTGTGTACATAAGGCTCAATTTGATTTTATGTGGTCAGTAGCGATGAGTAGGGACGATAAGAGGTAGCTGGTTCGAATCCTGCTATGAACAAATTAGCGTGATGAGCACGATTCTAGCCATTTACTAAGTTTTGCTCAATTTTTGTTTAGATTAATTGTGGTGTTATTTATTTATTTCGAGTCAATATTTAATCAATAGAAACCAGATTTATTGCTTTAACTTCGACTCACTATTACGGAAATTTATCAAAATCGGTATAGTAATAGTAGACACGAGGAAACGTCACACATATCTACCTACTTATACTTACAGTGTTAAAGACATACCTCCCTTATATTCGCCGCAGTCGGTTAAAATGACTTTGACAATAAGTATTGTTGTTATCACAGCGGTCATTGACCCGGTATCTCCTCAATGAGTTGCAAATGAAAGTGAAATAGACTTAACTTACAATGCATCGCTACGAATATCCTTAACTCTAAAGCAACGGCATAGAGTTCAATTTGGCGTGACAAAATTGTAGGATATCTAGAAATCGCTACATTTAAAAGAATGCGGACGGAGAATATTAATTCGTTTTTGTTTTGAACCTTATGTTCGTACTATTAGAGTTGATAATAAAGTTGTAAGTTAGGTATTTACCGGAAAATTCTTTACTACTTATTTGAAAGAAAGTGATCTTGTAATGAAAAAAATTTACCTACTATGTATATTATTATTGGAATAAAACAATAATTTGCAGTAGGGGCTGTGTAAATCTCGGGTAGGCACTTCATACATTATGACAGAGCCTATTTACAATGCACGCTCGGGTATTTATTTACTAATAATATTCTTATAGTTACTAAATCACATACCTACATAATCATTTATGATGCTTTCGTGGTTATTACACATTGTAATGAAACAACTACTAAAAATTACTTGTTATTGAATAAATTATTTTTCAACTATAGGTAACGGATCTAACGCGCTTAATACTGTAAAGTTTTCGAAACGTCAGCATAAAAAAAATATCTAAGCGAGTTAAATCCATTACAACATAATTATACCTAAACATTAATTTATTCAAGGGATATAACATTAATAAAAATAAATAATTTCATAGTAAGTACTTTAACTAGGTATGTTTTTTTTTTCCCCGACTTCAAAAAAGTATGGGTAAGTTATTTTTCCGTCCTCCGGCCAGAAAGCGCCTACTTTGTGGCCGCTGCGCTAAATGAAATTTCCGCTTTCTGGCTTCGTCGAACAGAAAAATAGTATACTGACCTCGGCCAGTAAAATAAAAAAGCCTCAGATCACATGTTTGTCAACCTCGGCTTCGCCTCGGACGACAATTACATGTGATCTGAGACATTTTTTATTTTACTGGCCTTGGTGCGTAATGTACTATTTCGTACCTATGTATTATGTATCTATGTTTGTTTGTTCCCGGTAAATGAGATCCGGGAGGTTGTCTGTCCATCCGTTTGTTTGTATCATAAATTTATTACTGCAATTATACAGTCACACTAATTTCAACGATACATAGTCCAATCAAAGTGGGGTAGAAAATAATATTCATTTTACAATATTTTTTGTGTAGGTACTTAAGTATGTATTTTAAATACCTACTGAAGTTCGAATGAAACAACTGTAGACGTATTTTACTCGCGTATTTTATTTTATTGGCTGACGTTTTGAAGCTTTTACAGATTCCATAATCGTAGCACGACTGAGCTGACAATATTCTGAGTCTTATCAAAGTAATTATAACCGCAAACCAAAAAATTATTACCTACTGAAGTTGTTGATTAAATTTGTAATTATTATACAATAACCTTCTGACATATACATGTATCTGTTTTGTTTTTTTTTATTATGAAAATAAGTCAAAGGAAATTAACATTTGTAAATAATATTTGACTGAACTATGTCAACATAATCATACCGCATTACCTATAATAACATCAAAATGTATGTTAAAATCACTTTTCCTACAATTAATGTTCATTCATGCTTGTAACTGAATTATCGTTATTTTTATTAATCCAATAATTGTTAAAAGGGCAGCATACAAAAAACATTATAATTAGTCTATTAGTAACGTTATCAAATAAGAGCCGGTAAGTTTTGTTGGAGAACGTTAAGTACACAAAAAAAATATTAATAAACTAAAAATATGGCTGAGATCATTGTTTCATTCCAAAAATATTAAGTATTACTGTGATCTGCAACTATGAAAAGGTTCGTGCGTGGCTCGACACGCTCTTGGCCTGTGTGTGTGTGTTTGTGTGTGTATGTGACGACATAAAAAAAAGGTATTTTATATGTGTCTATTGAAACAATAATAATATTATGTTCTACTTGGGGGACAGGAAAAACGATCAAAACAAAATTAATATTTTTTAATTAGGTATAAACGCGTAGGAATCCATCTTGGGTCTTATCGTTTTATTACGCAACAACAATAATTAATAACATAACTTCGTAAATATTTCACAATTTTTTGTAAGCAATTTGTAACAAATTAACCTATTTTTAAGTCGATTGATTTTACAATTAGTGACTACATTACAATACCAGTTTTATCTCTCTCTAAAAAACATGTAGGTAAGTACCTATAATTATTATCCACATCTACATCCCTACTAATATTATAAATGCGAAAGTAACTCTGTCTGTCTGTCTGTCTTTCTGTTACGCTTTCACGCCAAAACTACTGGACCGATTTAAATGAAATTTGGCACAAAGAAAGTCTGGAGCCTGAGAAAGGACATAGGCTACTTTTTAACCGACTGCAAAAAAGGAGGAGTTCCACGCGGAAGAAGTCGCGGGCAAAAGCTAGTAGTATATAATTAAGTATAAGCGAAAGCTGACTGACCGACTGACTGATGTATCGAGGCAGGGCCTAAATAAGGGTTAGAAATTTAAAATATTGCACAGGGGGTTCCTTTTTTAGCGTACGGGAGCACTAAGAAAGGAGTTTTGTAAATTCAACCTCTAAAGACGGTAAGATGGGGGTTCAAAGTCATGAAACATGTAAAATATTTAAGAAAATTCACCCAGTAAAATTCATTCAGAATTACTATCTAATATATATGTCGCAGTGATATGATGAAAACAGGGATTTGATCAACTCCCTCAGTGATATGATCAACTCCCGGTAGATGATAAAAACACCACGCGTTGTGTCATTTTCCTAGCGAAATTTAGTGATTTGATCAAATCTCCAAGTCATTTTAGGGAAATGAAAGAATCATAGAAATGACTGCTAGATTTCTTCATTTCACTTAGTTATTTGATCAAATGCCTGAGCTGTTTTAGGGACATGATAAAACGAGTAATTAAGTCAACTCAGTTTTAACATTTCACTAAACACGTCTAGTGATTTGATCAACTCCCTAAACAGTTTTAGGGAAATAAAAGAATCACAGCAATAACTGGTGGAATTCTTCATTACCCTTAGTGATTTCATCAAATCTCTAAGCTAGTTTAGTGAAATGATAAAACAAGTCTTAGAAACATGATAATATCCTTTAGGAAATAGGTATTTCTTTCTCGGCTAACAAAATAATAAATTAGAGCCCAATTTTTTGTGTCATTGTCTATTAGCCACGCACGTAACATACCTTCGATATTCTGGTTAGATCGTTCAATTGACACTTACTATCTTGCACGGTGGTCACAATGTTTTTAGTTCTTTCCACACTATTTATTTTCTATAATATTCATAACCCCTATTATTTTATGTCATAACTATTATTTGCCATAATTACGAAAAAAGCAAATCCAGACTGTTTCTTTGTGCACAGTGGGTATAATGTAGGGGATATCTTATTTATTGGCAATTGAAGGTCTCCTTTAGGTACGACGACGAGCGAAGCGAGGAGGAGTGTTAGGTAGAACTGTGCCCTTGCAGCGCGCGAGCCGAGCGAGCGAAGCGAGCGTGCCGCGGCAGCGGCCGGCGAAGCGTCAGAACTGATACTTTTAATAATAGTATATTTACGACATAACATAAACTAACCAGGTTTTGTCAACTAATAATAATAATCACTAAACTTTGACCGTGTTATGGCAAATAATTATTATGGTGATTGAATTCTATGGCATAGGTATAATTTAAGCACATTTAATAATAGGGAAAATGAGATGTATGGCAAACGTATAGCTATGACACTTAAAAGTTATGGCAAATGAAAATATTGCAAATGACCATTATGGCATAGAATATAAAATTATGGCAACTGAAGTTCGAGCATGTGAAATTATTGCACTGCGATAACGGCCGAGAGTTAGAGCACAAAATATTGGGCTGTAGGTAGCTTGTTGTTTATTTGTTAGCCGAGAAATACCTACTTCCTAAAGGGTATTATCTTGTTTCTGAGACTAGTTTTATCATTTCCCTAAATTTGCTAAGAGATTTGATGAAATTACTAAGGGTAATGAAGAATTCCACCAGTTATTGCTGTGATTCTTTCATTTCCCTAAAACTGTTTAGGGAGTTGATCAAATCACTAGACGTGTTTAGTAAAATGTTAAAACCGAGTTGAATTAATTACTCGTTTTATCATGTCCCTAAAACAGCTCAGGCATTTGATCAAATAACTACGTGAAATGATGAAATCTAGCAGCCATTTTTATGATTCTTTCATTTCCCTAAAATGACTTGGAGACTTGATCAAATCACTAAATTTCGCTAGGAAAATGACACAACGCGTGGCATTTTTATCATCTACCGGGAGTTGATCATATCACTGAGAAATTTGATCAAATCCCTGTTTTCATCATATCACTGCGACATATATATTTCTATAATTTACTCTTTAGAATAAACTAAAAACGCACTTATCGTCAGTACAAAGCGCAACATTCGTTAGAAAACTAGAAATATGATCAGTAGGTCCATATTTTCTTGTCAAACCGCTACATTGACGAATGTCCCACTCCGGTTACCGAGTTTAATTACAGCGTTAACTGCCGTATAAATTATTCACACAATAAATTTTATTGTATTTATGTGCTTACTAGCGGTCCGCCCCGGCTTCGCCCGGATCCCTTTTTTTATAGCCTATGTTACTCGGGAATAGTGTAGCTTTCCAACAGTGAAAGAATTTTTCAAATCGGTCCAGCTGTTTAGGAGCCTATTCAATCCAAACAAACAAACCTTTCCTCTTTATAATATTAGAGCAGATGAAAAATGTAAGTGTATTAATTTCTGATGCCTTCGCAGTTATTACACATTGGAATGAAACATCCATAAACGGATTTAACTCCCGTATTTTATTTTATTGGCTGACGTTTCGAAAACTGTTTTCATAATCGTAGCATGACTGTGCTGATAGTCAACGCAGGTTGGACTAGACGAGGTAACATTTTACTAACGATAAACGAAACAGAACAAGACCTACCTATGCAGTTGACGTAAGCAAACGAAAAGTCACGTGGTTTTATCGCTTATGACAACTTCATACATTTTCTATTAGTTTATTTCGCATACTCGAATATCACTTATCTAAGGGGGCCTAGACAAGATGCCAACGCTCAACATTAACGTTGAACAAAACGACCAAAATGTATGGGATTTGACATCCGCGAACGTTTGTGACGTACGTGACAGTCGTTCGCGGATGTCAAATCCCATACATTTTGGTGCCAACGTTCAGCGTTAACGTTGAACGTTCGCACCTTGTCTAGGCCCCAAGGAGCGCTATCGAGATATAACCATTTAAACAAGTACTTTTTTTAAAAATAAAAGAAAATAGCGTAATCGATACTTGAAATGACAGATTCTCGTACACATTGGTATAAAATTGAAAAGAAAGAAAGAAAGAAAATATTTATTTACCACACATTACAAAATTACAGAAATAACAAAAAATAAAAATACTTAATCTGCAATAAATGTGGTAAAAGGGTCTCCAGCTCAGCATTTTGCTGCGACACGACAGTGCATGCCACAGCGCTGATCTTCCGCTGGAGCCCGGCCGAGGGTGACGTGGTATTCGACCGATACAGTTCAACAAACACACACATAATAATATCATACACAACAATTCTGGAAAATAATTAAATAATATTAATTGCGTGTAAAAGTGGAGTTTTCCAATCGAGTGAACTTGGAACCATTATTAAATTTAGCGCCAATAAATATAAAACAATATTTTATTAACTCGAGGGCATTCCGGCCGGGGCGGTGGTAATGACGTCATTAACACGGCGTCAGTAGGCGCTCGGCACGCTCGGCACGCTCGCCGGCCAATTAATACTCGACACCGTTTATTGCTACGGTTTGAAAGTAGGGAATTGACCCTTTTTACTCGACTGAAAACTGTCGAGAGGGTTATGGTAAGCACTATGCTAGTATATCTGTGGTTCAGATTAAACTAATAAGTAAACGATATATTATTAGTGTTCTAGAGTGGAGACCGCGTCTCGGCAAGCGTAGTGTAGGACGTCCTCAGGCAAGGTGGAGTGACGATTTGCGTAAGATGGCTGGCAGGAGCTGGATGCAAGCAGCCCAAGATAGAGCAAAGTGGCGTGAAATTGGAGAGGCCTATGTCCAACGTCGTCGTCGTCTAGCAGTGGACTGCGACGGGCTGATGATGATGATGATGATGATATTATTATATGTTTTCTTTTTCGTAAAACAAAAAAAATATTGAAATATAGCGCAAAATTATCTGGATTAGCCCCGGCTTCGCCCGGATACCTTTTTTGTATCCACTATATAATAATTATGTCACTCGGGAATAGTGTACCTTTCCAACAGTGAAAGAATTTTTCAAATCGGTCCAGTCGTTTTGGAGCCCATTCAATCCAAACAAACAAACAAACTTTTCCTCTTTATAACATTAGTATAGATTAGTTTAGAAAAACGCGACGTTGCAACCGTTGAACGCGTGGTCGTATTGCACTGCAACGTCGCATATGAGACATCAGAAGTCATTTAATTATTTATTTACGCAATCTATTATCATTTTTGTATAATATAATCTTTAATAATCGTGACAGTTTAAACGAGTATACTTAATTATTAATTATTTACACAATCTATTCCCATTTATAAATAACTAGCTTCTGCCCGCGACTTCGTCTGCGCACGATGAGTACTTCACACAATATCGTTATAAAATATAGCCTATATGTTATTCTGATGTATAAGCTATATTGTGGTAAAGTTTCATTCAAATCCATTCAGTAGTTTTTACGTGAAAGAGTAACAAACATCCATACATCCATACATCCATACTTACAAACTTTCGCCTTTATAATAGTAGTAGGATATAATCTCTAATAATCGCGACATTTAAAACGAGTAAATTTAAAAAAAAATATTAGATAAGAACCCGCCCCCTCCTAAAGTCGGTGTCAGTCTCGAACTCCTGCGCAACGCGGCCCGCGACCGGCGCCGACTGGTCGAGTGGACGACGCAAGCCAACCCTAGCTACCCACTCTGACGTGCGGCCACTCGGACTGTCAAGCCGTCAGTTGAGTGGGCAGACAAGGGCAGTACTCAAGTTGATTTGTGTTGATACAGTAGTAATGAAGTTGAAGTGGCTCTTTAGTTTTCTTCGATACAATATTATCAGTAGCTTCTGACTTCGATTTGTCTATTTCGTTTGATACAGTAAAGGACGGTCGCGGAGCACAGCGAAAAACGGACGTCGCTTTTTTCTATTTGTTTCTGTCGCGCGCGCGTAGTAATAGTGCCCTCACGCTCGCACAGTAACCTTGAAGGTTAAGACAAATAGAAAAAGGGTAACGTCCGTTTTTCGCTTTGCTCCGCGACCGTCCTTTAGTAATATATATGAAGTTGAAGAGGCTCTTTAGTTTTCTTCGATATATTATTACTAGCTTATGACTGTGGCTTCGTCTGCGCATGATTAGTACTTCGGACATAGTACTCGAATTGCTTTAGTCGGTATAGTAGTAATAAATGAAGTTAAAGATATTCTTTAAATAGATTAGATTATATTTATTTCTCAAAATTCATACAGTATAATCGCATTCTTATGTCAAACGACATGCACTCATATTATTATTGAGATCTTCATTCTTCGATATATATTGAGTCATGCTCATCAGTTATATCATATTATTTTTTCTTTTATCAAACAAACAAAAAATGATCAAGATAAATGTTTACAAAGTTAGTGCCGTCACGTTATGGTATAAATTGTACCAGAACGTGACGTCACGAGCCCCCGCTACCGAACTTTTAAACGATTTACCCAGTCATCGCTATTCATCTCAAACATAATATAAAAAACTAGCTTCTGCCCGCGACTTCGTCCACGTGGAACTCCTCCTTTTTTGCAGTCGGTTAAAAAGTAGCCTATGTCCTTTCTCAGGATCCATAGTATCTTTGTACCAAATTTCATTTAAATCGGTCCAGTAGTTTTAGCGTGAAAGCGTAACAGACAGACAGACAGACAGACAGACAGACAGAGTTACTTTCGCATTTATAATATTAGTAAGGAAGTAAGGATAAAGCAAGTGATTATCGGGATTTCAACACTACATCTTATTCAGAAGCATGTTTTTTTTTAAACTAATTAATTGATGCACTAGCTCTATGCAGTTCAACAGCGCCCTCCTGCACTCAGATGCACTTTGCACGAGGGCTCTCGACTTTGCTGAAGCCCTCTTCAAACATAAAGGTGTGTCTTACAAGATATATATATATATGTAGCTTGAATGAAGTTTAATTATCGCGACTGTGTTGGGAAGTGACATTTCCAGTCACCCCAGACTTATATGATTTTAGGAAAGATGTCATTTTTAGGATCGTAAGTAAATATTATAGAAGAAAGGTTTGTTTGTTTGGATTGAATAGGCTCCAGAACGGCTGGATCGATTTCGAAAATTATTTCACTGTTGGGAAGCTACACTATTCCCGAGTGACACAGGCTGTAAAAAAAGAGGATCCGTGCGAAGCCGGGGCGGACAGCTAGTTAAAATACACTTAGAAAGGAATGTTGGGATGAAACAACTATACCTACAGGGATCTAACTCGCGTATTTTATTTTATTGGCTGACGTTTGACTTTAGCGTTAGACTATCGTGGCTTCAGAAATTATTAGAAAGGAATTGATACTTGCTAAGTTGAAAGCGGGGCTGTTTTACAGGTAGCATGTATCAAACTTTTATCTCATGGGAACGGGATAAAGTATCCTACCCTTCAGATTGTAATTGTCAGTTTGTCAATTAATCGTGTACTCAAATAAACATGATGTAGTATACTTTCGAATATTGCACCTACCTTAAATACATATGTAATCTATACTAATATTATAAAGCTGAAGAGTTTGTTTGTTTGAACGCGCCAATCTCAGAAACTACTGGTTCGAATTCAAAAATTATTTTTTTGTTGGATAGACCATTTATCGAGGAATGCTTTAGGCTATATAACATCACGCTACGACCAATAGGAGCGAAGAAACAGTGAAAAATGTGTAAAAAACGGGTAAAATATGCAGCCTTATGAAGAACTAGCGGCCCCGGCAGACGTCGTCCTGCCCGTCCGATTGTTTCTTCAAAGATCTGTCAAAGTCTTCTAACTGTCACTTCTTCATAAGGCTTTATATTTTCCCCGTTTTTTACACATTTTCCACTGTTTCTTCGCTCCTATTGGTCGCAGCGTGATGTTATATAGCCTAAAGCCTTCCTCGATAAATGGTCTATCCAACAATAAAAGAATTTTTGAATTCGAACCAGTAGTTCCTGAGATTAGCGCGTTCAAACAAACAAACAAACAAACTCTTCAGCTTTATAATATTAGTATAGATAAGTATATAAGTATATAAGTATAGATTACAATTCCACGGGGACGAAGTCGCGGGCACAGCTAGCATCATATTATATAACATAGAACAGTGCTTCAAGAAGCCGGTGTTTGTCGTAATGGAAGCTGACTATTCCACTAAATTACTCTTAAGAATGTTAGTACTTGTTCCGCTGTCACTTTGCATGCCATTAAGTTAAAATTTACTTTACGAAATGTCTGTAATCTGCTTTCTACAGCTAGTGGAATGTTTCACCAACTCAGTTTAAAAGGTGTGGTAAAATAATCGCACATCTATATCTATATATATAAAAGAAAGTCGTGTTAGTTACCCCGTTTATAACTCGAGAACGGCTGTACTGATTTGGCTGAAAATTGGCGGGGAGGTAGCTCGGAGCCAGGAAAAGGACATAGGATACTTTTTATCACGTTCCAGTAAAAAAAAAAGAAAAAAATATTAAGCTGATTTGTTAAAAATAGTATAACAAAGCGCAAAAATGACAACTGTCAAATCGACATTGCCGGGCGGGACGAAGTCTGCCGGGACCACTAGTCTTTATATATAAAAGAAAGTCGTGTTAGTTACTTCGTTTATAACTCAAGAATGGCTGAACCGATTTGACCGAAAATTGGCGGGGAGGTAGCTCAGAGCCAGGAAAAGGATACTTTTGGATACTTTTCATCCCGATCCAGTATAAAAAAATATTTAGCTCATTTGTTAAAAATAGTATAACAAAACGCAACAATGACAGCTGTCAAATCGATTGATTAATGCCGCTACATTGCTTCTTTGCCGGGCGGGACGAAGTCTGCCGGGACCACTAGTCTAGATATAAAGGGTTAAACTAACTCAAAAACCTGAAGTTTTACAATGGATTGAAACACTGTAACGGATTTAACTCGCGTATTTTATTTTATTTGCGTAGGTATATTTCGAAAACTCTACAATTTCCAAATCGTAGCACGACTCAGCTGACGATAGTCTTACGCTAAAGTGACTTGGCTAAGTTTTTAAAGCGTAAAATTATATAAAATATACGAGTTAAATCAGTTGTAGTGTTTCATCCCAAAATAATACCTAACCGCGAAAGCATCAGACATTATCTTTCAGTTTCATTTATATGTGATTCTTAATTTACCTAATTGTGATATTTTCCAATAGGTAATTTTCTTGTGTTGAAAACTTTTTCTTATGTAGAAATTAAATTTCAAATTTTTCAGAAAATCTTGATCATGACACAGAAACGTAACCAACAAAAAAAAAATGCACTAAAAAAACTCAACAGCGCATTTCCGGGAGAATGAGGCCATCGATCGATTAATTACTTGAATCAATCAAGATTAGGTAAAAAAAAAATTAGATAAAAAGTGGATCAGTCGAGGATCAGCAGAGGTCTCGAATACCAACCAGCTCGGTAAAGAATTCGAAGCCGGGCGTAGGCACCCTAGACCATTGCTGATGTTTGAACACCGCCGAAAATTGCCACTACTTGTGACTATCACCACGCTGCGATACCTTATCACGTTATCAGTGATACGAGCTTGATTGTCATTACGTATGTCATTAGTGATAACGCTGACGTGTTAGTTGTTAATTCCGAGTGTACAAATAGGTAAATGAATGTATGAATATATAATAATTATATATAAAAGAAGATGACTTAATGACTGGCATCAACGCAAACTGAACTGTAAAAATTAGAAACAAGAAAATTCACTCTCTAATTGAGTAAAATGGGGATGCCTATAATGCGCAGACGGTGTTGCGAGCAGGAGCTAGTGTAGGTACCTATTATATCACTTTGAGACCTCAAATTTATGAAAGACTAGCTGTCACCCTTCACACGGATACCTTTTTTCATAGCTTATGTCACTCAGGAAAAGTGTAGCTTACCAATAGTGAAAGAATTTTTCAAATTGGGCCTGTCGTTTTTGAGCCTATTCAATCCAAACAAACAAACAAACCTTTCCACTTTATAATATTAGTATAGATAGATGAAAAATTGTACTAAGTATAGTACTAATTTCTGATGCCTTCGCGGTTATTACACATTGGAATGAAACATCCATAAACGGATTTAACTCGCGTATTTTATATTATTGGCTCTATCTTTAAATCTCAATCTTAACAAACAAAGAAACAAACCCTTTCTTTATATTATAGGTAGCGATTTGAGGAATCTAGGCTGACAGGATTAACTGTGATAATTATGCCTAAGAAATTGCGTAAAATTTTGACAGTCCCAGGAAAAATAATGCTGTTATATGCGAGGAGAACGTTTTATGGCGCCTTCCTGTATATTTGTTGCATAAAATGATATTTACAAATTTCAATTAATGATGTCGTAATAATGGAATGAAACAACTGTAACGGATTTAGCTTTAAGTACAGTTCCATAATTATATTCGTAGCACCACTGAGCTGACGATAGTCTAACGTTCAGTAAATAAAATACGCGACTTAAATCCGTTATACCTAATACTATCATTCCAATTCACCAAAAATAATCGGGAAGGCATCTACTACTACTACTACTAGCTCGACTTGAGGGGGGGGGCACTGCCTTGCCTCCAGATTTCCTCAATTTGATTTTAAGCGGCACCTATGCCGGTTCAGTAACCAGCTTAATAGTTAGGTAATAATAAAAATTCCCATTTGAACCTCATAACTGCATACATGAATGAAAACGTGGGCAGAATCCCGCACGTTATTAATACGTACCAAAAATACTACAACACAATTAAACGAGAGAGTGAGTGAGAAGGCTATCTCACATGTATAGCTCCATCCTTTTCAGTAAGACAAGCTGTTTTTCATTTTCATACTGGGAGCTCAGATGAGGTCCACTCACTCACTCACGGAATGAGTGAGTCATTGAGTGAAGCTCTCAGAGCACCGGTCTCTCGTATTTTACACCAAGATATTTTTACTCATTTGAAAATTGTTTAATACCTTATTGCGAAGCGTTAGAGATTGTATTGGAATGCTTTCCACAAATAGAGGTGCTGTGTGTTGGTAAATAAATACGCCGTCGAAAGGGGGTAGGTGTTGCCAGGTTTAACGGAAAATTGTCTCGAGTTTGATTTTAAAAACAAATGTAACGGACTTAACCGTTTACTCATTTTAAGATAACATTTAGATAGGTATTCTCACTACGAACTACGGATATCTGTTCCATCCGCATCCAGCGGATTCCGATCCTTCAGGTCGTAAGGGGCTTACCACCCGGAAAAGCCTAAAAAACTGTCAATTGCATACATCATATTTTTTATAGAACCTTCACGATAAATATAGTAAGTTTTCATAGATCTCAACATTATAATAGGTAATATAGATGAATCGAATGCAACAATCCCCATATTTTTAAGTCAACTTTAACGCAGAAAACTCACTTCTCGACTACTACTCGAGTTTAGAAGCCGACAGTAGACTTTTAAAATATACATCCCTTATCTATTATATATTGTTAAATTGTATCTTTAAATCGCGTAGGTGACAGTAACCAGTTTAGTAAACAAACGTTACTAGGTTACGTTTAATAATTCGTTCTAAGAATTCCAGAAATTCAAACCCCATATTACGAGCCCAAATGACAGACATTGTCATATAGTCATGTCAAAATTCTCTTAAAAAATAATGAAAAACAAACAGGGTTTCAGATCGACTATACCATTGTTTACTCTGCTATAAACCAATACCGTCAATATCAAACAAAACTTTCCCCAAACCACAAACCCCATGGACACTTCAGATTCCTTTCCACCTCTACGACATTTTCCATCCCCTCGAGCGATTCCTGGCAACCCCGCGGCGTCCCGCGCACGCGCCGTGCCGCGGTCGATACGCCGTCGCGTCAGTCGGCGCCGCGCCGGGCCCAAGCCAGCCCGCGCGCACCATGTCCGCGCGGGCCTTACTGACGCTCGCTATTGGAATACTACTCGCTCTAAACCTTAGCCATGCCGAGAAAAGCAAATTCTGTAAGTTTTAAACTTAATTTAGATATTTAAAACCTTCTTGCATCGCAACCGGACGTAATCTGTTCACGATCGGTGTATTTTGAAACGTGCCTTACTTAATGTGCTCTTTTCAGACCTTTATTTAGCCTCAGGTAATGCTAATGAGGTTATAATGTTACATAGATGCGTGACTGCGTGAGTTTTCTTAAGTTATCAAGTTCCGCGAAGGTTTCTAGACCGCGGGACGCCGAGCCGGGTCAGTTATGTAAAATTGTTTGCGCCCGTAATGCCGGGGATTTAGGTCACGGAGACAATAATAGGAAATGGAGTAGAGACCCACATGTGGGCTGTGTCCTATTCAACTGGGACCTTTTATTGTGGTTCACCTGAATGCGAGCGCTCACGCGGTTTCGGCAACTTTGCGCTACATCACAGTCTACGAGAAAACTTTTACATACAGCTTCATGTGATTAATTACTACAAAAACATATACTCACTGATATCATAGTATTATCATCTTTAATATATTCTTAAACAATAAAAACAGGTCTGATAACCTTTAAACTACAGATTACTGAAATACTTGTTGAGTTTCTGCCACCCCTCCGTCAACTTGTTTGCAATTTTATCCACTGGCCCCGGTCCCCCGCAGTGCCTCGGGGCTCCGGCCAGCAGCAGCGCCTCCCCTGGGGCCAGCTTGGTCATCTTGTCCAAAGTCACATGGGATTCTATGCCAAAGCTGGATCCTGCTGAGCTGGCAGCTACCGTCATAACTGATGGTAGACCGGCCACTCTCGACAACTGCGCTTCTGTTTGATCTTTGCCCAAATTAGCCACAACCATAAGCGAACCGGTCCCGCCCCATCTTAAGATTGCTAGCGCGTCTCCCAGTCTCTTAATCTGAAAGTAAGTAGTTTAATTAAACACTCGCTAAAGATGGGATCCGCATATCGTCTCACACACATAGTGCAGACGTTCCTATTTCTGATCGTTTCTAATTTAGGGCCACCACATTTGGGGTCAATGGAGGTCAGGTGACAATCGCCACGCGTGTAAATATAGATCGATCAAATGGGATTAGGGGATGCAATCTGCCCTACGTGTTGGGGTGGAATTAGTAATTATTTACCTCCACATGCGGACCGATGGCGGGTGATTTCCTCATAGCTGCGGTGACCCTGACCACCCCAACATGGCTGCCGTCGTTAGCGAATTGTGTTTTTGCGTTGGCATATCTGTAGTTAGGAGCTAATGGAAGCCAGGGAGTGCCTGTGGAAAAGCCAGCGTTGGCTGAATCGTCCCAAGGGAAGGGTGCTGATGAGGGTAAGGGTGGATTCGGCCAGCAGGCATCCGATGTAGCCCACTCCAGAATAGAGTCAGCTGTTCCTAGCTCATCCCCTTGCTGTATTATCGCTGCTCCTGGTAGGATGAGTGTTAGAAGGTTGATTGCGTCTACCATATCGCTTCCCAATCTTGTCGTAATTCTGTTTCCACTAGATGAGCTTGTCTGAAAATATGTGTACCACTTTAATAAAATTATATACAAATAGATATTGTGAAAGAGATGCTTGAATTTTACGTCATTTTGTTGATACAAAGTTTATGGATTAAGAAAAACAAATATTACAATTCGTATCCGCGATTAAGGTAACTCGAATTTCCAACAACCATTAAAATTGTCTATTTCCTTTCTAATTTTGAACTGCAATTACTTACTTGCCAAGTTGGGGCCATATCCTGCGGGGCATTAAACATATCGGCATAAAACGCTAAGGCCATCTGAGCCGCGGATCGTTTTACGGGCGCCGTTAAAGAAGTACTCAACACACTGTTCGCTCCAATACTGCCGTCTGCGTAGTATTGACTAGCGTTCTCGGCGTTTACTGATGATTCTACCAATATGGCTCTGTAATTAAATTGCGTTTTAGTTGTTTATTTCTTTGCGAAGAAGAGATTACTCTTAAAAGTCACCTAACGAGTCAAAGATCTACAAACATCATTTCTGTTCTGTATAATTGACTTCTATTACGTAGATAGGAAAATTAAGCAACCTCTTATAAAATAAATGGGTTCAAGACAACGGATAAACATACATAAATACATACATATGTAAAATACAAATGCTCATGCTTATCACACTGACATCTGCCAATGGTAGGAATCGAACCTGTAACCTCCGGATTTGTAGTTAGGTGCTCTGAACTCTAGCCCAAAATGCCGTTAATTCAAAAGACAGCGGTTTGATTTATGTCATTATTCTTACGGAGTCTCCATATTAGATCCTCTAGCACACGTCATCGCTTCAGCGACCAGCTTCCTCAGTAGTTTCAGACCACAAGCCTGATCCCTGGAGAAGTCAGTATTGAGTAGGATCCCTGACACTCCTCGTCGCAGCCAGGCGCACTGAGCTGCAGCCAGCGCCGCTGATACCCCCTCGGAACAGAGGTTCAGGATTGCTTCCTTGTCTCTTGACCCCCAGAAGGCTTTGCGGCCTTCATGCCACTTCCAATCGATGTCATGTTCTACCTTTAAATTGTGAATTACGATTAAGTACTAAGGTTAGTTTATCTATTGGAAAAAAACTGACATAATTTAATTTCGATTGGATTTATTTTAAACCTGTATTATTATCATATAGTTTTATTAGGGACTAGCCGTGCCCGCGACTTCGTCCCCGTGGAATAGTAATTTTTTTTCATAAGGCTTCATATTTTCCCTGTTTTTTACACATCTTCCACTGTTTCTTCGCTCCTATTGGTTGCAGCGTGATGTTATATAGCCTAAAGCCTTCCCGATAAATGGTCTATCCAACAAAAAAATATTTTTTGAATTCGAACCAGTAGTTCCCGAGATTAGCGCGTTCAAACAATGTTTGTTTGTTCTCTCACTCTTCAGCTTTATAATATTAGTATAGATATAGATAATATATTATTTGATCTATCTAAGGATCTATTCTTAACATAGTTGAGTTACATAAAGCGTTTTGACGCCGATGTTTACAAAAATGTCGAAATCACTAGACTCAAACGAATGTCCCGAACTTAACAAATCCTTGTATGTACGGGCTGTTGCCTCTCCCGTCAAGTCCCGCAGTCCCTATACGAATTGACATGAGACTTTGGCAACTATATTATAATAACTCGACTGTCTTTAGGTCCTATGTTCTTTATATGAGTTACTTACAGCAGGTGGTTGGTCAGCTGTACCATCAGCCCAAAGGATCCAATCTTCAAAACCACTGACTTCATCAGCACTAGAAGTAAACCATTCCGACGCCGCACTAACAGTTTGTAGATGCAGAGTTGCTACGACTTTGAGCTCTATGACAGTGAAAATAACGTTTAAAATAACATACAGTTTAGGGTAATTACTGAGACAATTATCGGGGCAATTCATTTAATAGTAGGGTATTACGTATTGCCATTTTAAATCGTCAGGTCATCGTGAATATCTTTAATATCATTCGTTAACTTCTGTTGTGGGTATTATTTATAAGTTATGTAATACCAGGGTTTATGCAGTGATTTGTCCCGTATTACTTAAAAAGTAAAAATACTGGTCAACGTTATAATTAGATGATTTCGCGGTTATTACACATTGGAATGAAACAACTATAACGGATTTAACTGGCGTATTTTATTTTAAACCATATTCGTAGCACGACTAAGCTGACGATAGTTTAACGCTCAAGACTTTAGCGTTAGCCTTTTGTTAGCTCAATCGTGCTACGAATATGGGAACTGTAAAATTTTCCAAACGTCAGCAAAAAAAATACGCAAGATAAATATATTATGTTATAAGTAGTTATCTTCTGATGCTTTCGCGGTTATTACACATTGGAATGAAACAACTAATAACGGATTCATAAAAATACAGATTAATAAAATTAAATCCGTTATAGATTCATTCATTAGTTAAAAAGGTTTTAAGGTTCCTTAATGACCTTTTACCTAGTTTCTTGGCTTTGTCCATAAGGCTTGAGAAGGAGTCCAGGCTGCCGTATCGTTGGTCGATGGTGGTGAAGTCCAGGGTCCCAGGGTTGGAGCACTCGGTGCTTCGAGAGCTGATTGGAGACAGGATCACGGCGTCAGCGCCCAGGGCTCGGATGTAGCTTATCTGCTTTGATGTACCTGTTTACGATGATTTTTGATCATTGCAAAGATAAAAATTACTTTAGTACCTATTATGGTTTATGATGACGTTTCGAGAACTTTATGATTTCTATATTATTGATTTGAAAAAGTTTGAGACATTGCTGTTTTTATTATTATTATGAGAAATATTTTTGATTACTCTAATGGTAATTGAGTTCTTGAAAATAGTTCTCAGAATTCAGATAAAAGTTGAAAATTCCGTCGAAAGTCCATATAATTAATTGGTTTCTAAAAGCATCTAAAATATCAATAATAATAAAATAAAATTTCAATTCAATATCTCCGAACAAGTTGATATAATTTAATGGGTTGGCGTTTATAAAAAAACTTGAGTAAAAATGATTATGACTACAGATTAAAGGAGAAATTCTTAACATTGAAAATCTTATATACAGAAAACAGTCAGGTTCGATTCACCAATGGCTGAACCAATGTCTATGATTGACTTTCTGTATTTATTTTCACTCTAAATCCTGGAATAACTAAATAACAGAAAAATCTCATATATTTCTTACTAGCTTCTGCCCGCGACTTCGTCCACGTAGAACTCCTCCTTTTTGCAGTCGGTTAAAAAGTAGCCTATGTTCTTTCTCAGGCTCCAGACTTTCTTTGTACCAAATTTCATTTAAATCAGTCCAGTGGTTTTAGCGTAAAAGCGTAACAGACAGACAGACTGACAGACAGAGTTACTTTCGCATTTATAATATTAGTTAGGATGGATCGGGTCCTTCTCGGTAGAAGAATACTAGGTACTAGGTCTTAGTAATTTCTAAATTCAGACTAACCTTGTAAGTCCCCAAGGCCATCACCATCACTGTCCTTGAAAGAATCTACCAGGACTCTGTAATACACGGCATTGCCCCACCAAGGCTCGACAGCTCCCATGGTCCTCGCCAGCAGGTTCACCAGCACTAATGATGACAGCCACATCATGACAGCAGGCTGTTCTGACGGACTGATAGAGTTGCTGATGGGATGTTTCTTTTATAACTGAATTTCTTCGCTCCTATTGATCGCAGCGTGATTTTATATAGCCTAAAGCCTTCCCGATAAATGGTCTATCCAACAAAAAAAGATTTTTTAATTCGAACCAGTAGTTCCTGAGATTAGCGCGTTCAAACAAACTAACAAACTCTTCAGCTTTATAATATTAGTATAGATTATGCTAAGTCACTGGGTTTTTGGGTTCTGTACCCAAAGGGTTAAATTGGACCCTATTGCTAAGACTCCACTGCCTGTCAGTCCGTCTGTCACCAGACTGTATCTCATGAACTGTGATTGTTAGCTAGTTGTAATTTTCACAGATAATGTGTTTATGTTGCCGCTAAAATAAAAAAAAAGATAAACAGATTAAATAAATTATTAAGGAGAGTCCCAAACAACATACGTGATTTCTTTCCCGATTTTGTAGATGGTACAGAACCCTTCGCGCGTAAGCCTTGCACCTGGCCGGTTTTTTCCGAATGATTTTCCAGTCTTGTGATTTCTTAAATTATATCACTAAATTGATTTTCGAAGACGATTTTTAAATCTATTGCTTTCCTTTTATTTCTCTTATGTATAAAATAAAAAAAATACCTTTATTTAAATGATATCAGCACTAAAAACTAACCAATGGTCTATGTAGGTACTTACAATATTATAACAATTAGTCACTTTGAAAATTTCTAGCGATGCTTGTATTTATTTTTTCGACAGTTGGCCCATTTTTATCTTGTTTAGAGTAAGTTTTTAATATTATTGGTTTGGTACGGTATTGCGACTTATGTATGCACGGTAGCACAAACAATGATAGAATGATTCAATGGATAACTGATGATTGTGACCTTGCGAGTGATGGGATGTTAGTATTTCATTATTTAATATTTGATTATTTCTTTTTATATAAACACTACTTTATAATTTCTGATGCCTTCGCGGTTATTACACATTGGAATGAAACAAAGTAACTATAATTAACGGACTCAACTCGCGTATTTTTATTTTATTTTATTTGCTGACGTTTCGGATTGTTGTTTCATTCCAATGAGAAAACAGATCTTTGACGAAACAATCTAACTTGCAGGATATCAGCCGGAACTGCTAGTGATCAAGGGTACATATCCATATAGGAAGGCTTAAGAGCCTCCTTTCAGGAGTCTCGCCACCCGTCCGGTTTTGCAGTGAAGGCCCATTAGCTGGCCAACTGCGCTTCAGTATTCAGTTCGAAAAAAAATATATATCCATATAGGCACAATGTCAGTAATGTATGAAGTGCCCTGGCGCCATACTTACGCTCCACCCACTGAACACGCCTGCTAGTGATCAGGGGGCCTAGAGAAGGTTCCAATGTTCAACGCTAACGTTGAATGGCACCAAAATGTATGGGATTTGACATCCGCGAACGACTCGTACGTAACAAACGTTCGAGGATGTCAAATCCTTAATAGGTCGTTTCGTTTAACGTTAACGTTGAACGTTGGCACCTTGTCTACGACTGACCTAACTGGACGCCGACGCAGACGAGGACGCAGGAGACACCCTGCATACCGACCCCAACTCATGAATGACAGATACGTTGATAGGTACCTATCACGAGCGCTTCGGCCCTCGCACCTATCAACGGCAATCCACTCCGGGTCCGGACTAGGACCCAACCTGTAGGGTGAGCGCACCTCGGAGCGCTCCCCGTTTTGTCCGGTGGAGCAGTAACGGCCCCAGGGCTAACTGTATAAAGTCACTACCGAAAAAAAAACCTTGTCTACGCTCTACGCCTCCAGATATCACAAAAACCTATCTATAATCTAGCTTATCCCAGTTCTAACTCCGAACATTAGCCGTCTCGGACACTGCGGCGGACGTCGCATCGTTAATAACGTTCTTGCGACTCACCCCCGAAACAATCAGCCACAATGACTGATGGCCTCTATCGACGTAGCTACCCACAATTTTAAATGTTGGCTACATTTTTGGCCTGAAAAATAAAGCTGTTTTAACGTGCCGAGTTTTTCAGAAATGCTATGACATAATAATTTCTGATGCCTTCGCGGTTATTACACATTGGAATGAAATGTTTCATTCCAAAATGCTATGACATATTGTGTTTTAATTAGCGCAGAAGATTGACTTTAGCGTTAGACTATTGTCAGCTGAGTCGTGCTACGATTATGGAATCCGTAAAGGCTCCGAAACGTCAGCGAGTTAAATCCGTTTAAAGTTGTTTCATTCCAAAAAAATGAGTTAAATCCATTAATAGTTGTTTCATTCCAATGTGTAATAACCGCGAAGGCATCAGAAATTATTATGGCATGAACTCCATTTTTTTCTTTATTCATCAAGCAGATTATCAAAAATTATTTGACGCGTAATTTTTTCTCTCTATAGAAAAATAAACCAAAAACTAATTTTTTCGTTTATAGTTCTAATTTCGATTTCTAACTCATATAAATAGATGTAGGTACTTATTAAATTTAGAAATGTGACACCTCACAGAATGTCACGTCTCGTCATACAATGTCACGTCTCGTCGACCCCCTTCCCCCAACGTGTGACGTATTTTATGGATGGCCCTAAGTCATACTTTCGCGTTCATAATATGAGTAAGGATTAGTATGGATGGGACTAGTCCCTATTAGAGGGGATATCCATATTTGATTGAGTCGGCTACTTCATTTTCTTTATGTACAGTCGCCATCATAAACACTCAATCGATATTGATGGATGATCTGCAGATGCTGTACACAAAGTTTTGTACTCATTTGAGGGTCATTTTTTCAATTTTCCGATGATAAAAACAAATATCAATATAATACAGATCGATAGAGAAAAAAAAGCTAAGTACGACTGCATTCAAAACTCATTTTCATCAAAATGGCGCTTACGCCCTTTGAGCCCAGAGGTATAGATATTTTGAAAAAATTATACCTAACTCATTGAGTTTTAGACCATATCTCTTCTGAAGTCAGGTTTTTTTTGGAAAAGTATCTTATGACCTTCATAAGAGGTTGTAAGACTAAATTGAATAAATACATTTTTGATTTTGAATTTGAATCTAAAACTTATTATAACCTAGTAAACTAATTCTATAAACACTACACCGGAAGTGATCTCACATCACTACCGTCGCGTCACATCCGGCGGCTTAATGCTAGTAATCCAGTTAGCCGTCAAATTACAGGCTGCAGTGTCCATTGTGTCACGTGACACACGGAGGCGACACGCTAATGTGCCATTGTGACACATATAGATATATAGTGGTCAGTTTATGTAATTTGAACGTCAATAGATTTAATATATATTATATCCGTCAATTGTCGACAACTTTACAATGAATAGAATAGGAACAGGATCTTTATTATAATTATGCAATAGCTTTCGTCTTATATTTACGCATCTATAGAGTATATATTTACGGTTTTATAATGATTGAATAAACGTATTTTTTTATTAATATTATGTGATATTTCACTTTTTCATAGAATGCCTCGACAGTGCAGGTGCGTGCAGTGAGTAGAGCGTGAGTATGGCGCCAGGGTAGGCACTCCATACATTAATGACAGAGTAGTACAACTTTTGTATTGTCCAACTTGAAAGTACCTACCTACTTAATATGTTAGGAGCAATAAGTCAAAAAAGGTTCATATGACTGTTTGCTCCCGAATAGCGGTGCAAGCTTATTTTCCCTATTCATATAGTGCCTGACACGATAATGCAGTCAAATTGACAAATACGTGTAATTTTCCGAACACTTTAATAGTAGGTTATTACGAGATAATAGTAGTTTGGAATTTAAACGATGACGTAAAAACTTGCTTATGATTCCGTTTTCATTTGTCATTTTCAACCGACGAAAAAAACGGAGGAGGTTCTCAATTCGACGCGTATATTTCTTTTTTTTTTTTTTTTTTTTTTTTTTTTTTTTGTATGACCACGCATATCTTTTTACAGAGTGGTTCGATTTTGATAATTCTTTTCTTATTGGAAAGAGTATACTCCAATGTTGGCTCCCATTATAATTTGGAAAAAAAAAACCAACCTTAAGGGTAGGAAAATAAGGGATGATTAATTTTTCACGCACCGATTGTATCGTATGACCACGCGTAACTTTTTACAGAGTAGTCCGATTTTGATAATTCTTTTTTTATTGGATAGAGCATACCTCAAAGTTGATCCCATATAATTTTGGAAAAAAAAATCCTACCCTAAGGGTGGTATAATAGGGGTAATTTATTGTTTACTGAAAGTTAATAGCAAAAACAAGGTAGGTAACTATTTCAAAAGTAAGTAATTAAAAATTAAGCATGTAATAATTTGTATAAATTATGGTCACAGAAAATTATGAAATAATAACTTTTTAATAAAAAAATTTAACCGCCGAAAAAAAAACTAAAACGCAACAGAAAACAATAGCGCACTGAAAAGTAAAAAATAATAATTCTGTCTTTTATAACGACTATTACTTTTGTAACGTCTGATATTTTTGGAGTCGGTGCCAGCCTCAAACAAACTTGAGCACCTTAGTGAGTTGAGAGTGAAGAGTTGCTGCACCAGCTGGCACCGACTCCAAAAATATCAGACGTTACAAAAGTAATAGTCGTTATAAAAGACAGAATTATTATTTTTTACTTTTCAGTGCGCTATTGTTTTCTGTTGCGTTTTAGTTTTTTTTTCGGCGGTTAAATTTTTGTTTTGTTGTTGATAATTTACTTATACATATGCCATAATAAAGACTTTATCTTGTTCTGTAATTTGATTGCCGTTATCAGAATAAACGTTATCGCTGTTTATTGATACTTAACTGTTAAAGAAAATAAAGGTATAGGTAGGTAAATTAACATTAAATAAAGGTATGTAATTTTTTTCTGTTTGTGAATATTATGGAATTTTGGATAAAATTTTTAGTAGAAACTCAATTTTCGGTCTTGATATATTTAATTTTGTTATTTTCTAACGAAATTTTTTTTTCAAGAAAGTTCATAATTTTTTTTCTAAATATTAAACAGGAGGTGCTCGGATAATCAATGCTTCACCAGGTTGCAGTGATATCTCGCCCAAGGACACAGCATCCCTGAAAAAATACGATCGAATAAGATAAAAGTTCATGAGCAAAGATCTAAGTGTACAATGCAAGGACATCTTAAAATCATCTACATAATATGCATTCCCACTGCATCACCTAGGTCCTAGACACATTCTGTCTTATTCTTAAATAAGCTTTAGAGTTTAAAAAACCACAAACAAAATCTTAGAGCAAAACCAAAAAGAGTTAAGTCCTTATTTATTTAATCGCATGCACGGGCGTGCATTCCATGTAGGCACACAATGTCCAATGGTGTCTACCCTGATAACTAAATACGCATCCTTACATCATCGCCTGACCACATTCTATCTTATTCTTAAAAATAAAAATAGTCTTAGTCAAAAAAATTTAAAAACTAAGTACATATATTTTCTTACCCAGTCAATCTGCCACTATGTACACTAGACACTACCACCTCCAAGGGTTCAGCCAGCATCTCCAGTCGAGACAGATCCACTACATCAGTCTCAGTTCCCACGTTGAAGACCAGGGTATAGGTGTCGAAGGTCACCAGATGCCGTACCAGGGCCAGAGTGTTCTCCGTCAGGGCCTCGATGTGGTAACTACCGTGGGAGAGAGCTAGTTGCTTGCGAAGGGATGTGAGGATCTGATACACCTGAAGATCATGAAAAAAAAAATAACATGAGAGAATAGAACAGATTTTGATAGTACTAGATATCCAAGATAAGAATCTCAGGTACCAATATTCGTGTTCGTCACACTTATATCTGCTTTCAGCAGGGATCGCACCCGCTACCTTCAACTTAGTAATCAGAGGTTTTGACCACAACGGCCCGTCATAACCGAGCGCGAGCAGTGAAGGTCGCGCATGTACTACGGTCAGGGTAGGCACTCCGTACAGTTATACCACTGTGCCTATATGGAATGCACGCCCCTGGTCACAACTCACTATAAACTGACTGCAATGTTAAAAGCTATCGTCCAAATGTGTTCAAACTATTGCAACTTCCGTGTCCGGCTTTTGACACGTGCCTAATCACGTTAACATACCGGTAACAGAGTTACAGAGTTAGATCGAATTCAGTTTTGAACTGAATCGACTGGTGTGCTTTTAGGCTGTCGACTGTGTTGGTAATCAGAATGGGATATAATAATGTTAAATATTACGAAATGTTTTTATTATTCTTTGGGATGTTATCTATGCAGCCTAATAGTGAATCTGAATATATAATAAAACCAACAAGTCGTCATTTATATCTTTTAGTCTAGTGATCACAGTCCTTGACTTCGATAACGCAGGTCGCGGGTTCGAATCCACTTAGGGTGTCCCTAAGTGCGATGAACACAAGCTTGTACCTAAAAGGCTTAAGAGTCTCCTTTCAGGAGTCTCGCCACCCGTCCGGTTTTGCAGTAAAGGCCCATTAGCTGGCCAACTGCGCTTCAGTATTCAGTTCGAAAAAAAAAAAGCTTGTAGCTTAGACTAATGTAATATGTAATAGTAATTGTATAGTATTCAAATCAAATGGTGTGATTTGACTAAAGAATAGAAGATAGAGCACCAGTATAGGATAGGGTTTCGTTTCTTATTTCTTAAATAAGCTTCTCTTCTATACAATTCTAAAATAGTAATACTCAGGCGCGTAAGTATGGCGCTAGGGTAGGCACGTCATACATTAGTCACACTGTGCCTATATGCAATGCACGCCCTTGGCAATACTTAATTGATTCCACATTGACTTAAAAGTTGGTGTTTAAAGACATGAGCGTAATTACTCTATAAATGACATAAGAAAGAATATCCAAACTACTCAACTTCCGAATGCAATAGAAATGATGAATACCCTCCGGTCAGTTCCCCAAAAGCGGTTACAGGAACACAAAAGATAAACCGTAGCGGATAACCCTCATTCGGCGTGTAATGTTTTCAGATTACTCATAATTGCTTCCCTACATTCAGAGACATGTTACCAAAACAACGGTACCCCGGTTAACGTCATTAGTGTAACCTATTTTTATTGGCCCGGCCCCGGGGTCACCCCACTGCCCTAATCTTTGTAATTAAGGGTTCCGCCGATAAGGATCTTCGGTTGGATTACGGTGATGTATCTTCGGAAAGTTATATGGGTGTTTTATTGCCTAAAAATGAGACAATCAATTAAAAGCGTGGGGTGAGTCCGTTTGCCTGGATATTAGTTACGAGTTACAGATTTTTGTTCTCATTGTTGAAGAATACGTAAATAAAATATGGACTTTTAGGTTATTCCGATGCTCGTTGTCATCAAGGCC